>VWPU01014929.1:0-234974 GCA_013398955.1 Callaeas wilsoni
AGAACCCAAACCCCTACAACTTGAGTAAAAATAGTGGCAAAATCACAGATGTTCAGTGCGAGAATTAATTATATATGGATTATTTCTCTGGAGATAAAATATAATTCTTTCTTTATGCAGTGAAAGTAAAATCAAATATGGAAATACCATGAAGAACATTTCATCTGAATTAATATATTTTAATTAATTGTATATAGTAGGCCATTAAAGTTAACAAAATAGTTCAGGAATGTGTTCCCTACACCACATCCAAATATTATATATTTGCTTTTCTCTTAAGGAACTAAAATGTCTTTTTATTTTTTCTTTCTCACAGACAGTCAGAAAATAATAATATTCTATACTCATTTGTCAAGGTGGGGAGATATTTTTGTGTTTACTAGACAGTGGAGAGGTCTAAGACCCATAATTTGATTCTAAAACTATCCACATAACATTTTGATTTTGGTTTCTTTATTAGGTTTGTATTGCTCATTAATAATTAATTCTAATGTAAGTATTTTTGTCACCATCTCCTCAGAGGCAGAGCAAAAACAAAATCCCACACCCCAACAAAAAAATCAGTCAATCAGACAAAAAAAACCCAAAAGTTATGTTTCACCCCATATCCCTTTATCTCTTCTGTGATTCTCACATTTGAAGTTGTTTGAGAGTCAGAGAAGTTCCTAATTTGGAAAGATGCATTGTCTTTCTCTCTCTTTTGCTTTATAGGTGCCCAGAGTAATTTTTCTGAATTTTTTAGACCGTGAACCATTGACTAGCATTTCCGTATTTCCATGCTTTACAAATGTATCCAGCGCAATGGAGCACTTGATCTTCCACAAATTAGAATTTTGAGGCAAAGGGACTTTGATAAAAATTTTAAAAGAGCCCTCAGGTTTATTACTTTGCTTTTAGAGCAAGTAACACCTACCTTGCTGCTGCAAATTGATAGCTATCAAACCATTTTCTATTCAGCCGTAGGTAGCGAGGCATCTGAGAGATGATCACAAACACTTGTATCAGTAATAATACAACTAAAATTCATTAATCAGAATATGCTTGATGTGAGGAGATATATATAGACATATATATATATGTAAAACAACACTGTATTACAACACTGCTTAACCATGGGCTTTAACAGTTGCCTCAGAATGTTAAAATCTGCAGTTCTTCTTTTTTAATGACAGGTTTTTTATCTTGATCTTCTGAGAAGTCCTCTACAGACAAAATAAGGGAAGAGAGCAGCCACCATATCATCTCTATGGCTGCATCTGAAGATCTTCCTAAAGCAGAAACATAAGTTTTCTGCTCTTTCCTCCCTACTGTGTTGATTCCTACTGCTGCCTTTTGCTTCTCACCTGTCTTCAATCTTCTTCATTTTACTTGCCATCTATTAAGAGCCTGACTTAGCAAAGCAGCTGGTGTAACATAGCTGGGGCCAAATTGGCACATGGAAAGCAGAACTACGTTCAGTGATTTTTTTCAAGAATTTAACTGCAGGAAAGTGAAAAAGTGACTGAGTTTTTGGGTTTTTTTCTTTTCCTTTACTTTTCCTTTTATTTTCTTTGTGCATGTGTGTATAGTATGCAACTATTAATATACTTTGTCTTATCCTAAAAGAAACTGGTTAAGACAGACATAAGTACTTGGAGGAAATGCCTGAAACTAATTTCTTTTTTACTCTTTCACACAATTAAATTTTCTGTAGAATTTAGGAATAATAGTTTTTGTTTTCTTTCCCCTCATTCATAAAGAGACTTTATATTAACAAAATTATAAAGCAGTTCTTTAAAACAGCATATTTTCAATTTTTCAGTTGAAGGTCATTTCTATGTAGATATTTCCTGTTATCTTCTATTTCACTCTATGTGTAATTAATATTAAGAGAAAATTCTTGTTTGATGGTATGCAATTAGTGTAAGAATATCCTATAGCAGAAAACCAAACTGAAATTACAGTCAACAACAAGGAGAGGGAAAAGAGCTCAAATATACTTAAATCAATGTAATTCATCTAGGCAGAACTGTACACTCTAGCAGCTTTTATTCTCTAGCAGCATGGAAAATTTTCTCCCTTTTTGACATCCCTAGCAACAGCTATAGCAGCCTTCAGAAACAGTTCTTTTCCAGCAACATCATGCAGCATATGATATCAACAACTTAACCAAAAGGTGGTGGCTCTGAATAGAGGAGTCAAGTGAAAACAGACAGAAACAACTAATCTGTAGTCCTAGGAAACAAATCTGAGATTCATTGATTAGAAGTATAGGTCTCATTCATGTAGATCTGTGATCTGTGTGAGGTAAACAAAAAAAAAGAGTCTGTAGTTTTCAGAGCAACAGAATGAAATTAATTTTTATAATAATTCAGTTATTGAGTAGATCTTAAAATGCTTTGGACAATTAAATTGAAGTTATATGCTCACATTCATTTTATATAGAAGGTTTATCTGGAGGCCTTAAAAACTATCATTTTATGAGGAACACACTCAATTTTTTTTCCTCCAGAAATATTCAAATCTTGCCTAATACAATGTTTTTAAAGACCATAAAATTACATTCATTTATTACTGAAGTAATAATGGTACTCAGGAACAGTTCCTTGCCTAAATGAAGTCAAAGAACACAAACTGCCTGGGAAGTGTGCTTATGTAAGCTTCCTATCTATAATGTTGGTTTGAATACCGAGGAAAGGTGGCACCTAGGCTCTGGAAGGCAAAATGCTGTTCTGAGGAAGGAGAGACCATGCCTTTTGTCGCAGCCATGATAAGGTCCCTCAGACTTTGAAAGGCTGAATTCTGACATTATGTGCTTAGACAATGTGGAGTAGGGGGAAACATGCACATTTTCATGAAGAAGTTGGGGAGAAAGAAATAAATCTCTTTGATTCTATTTTTCTGCAGTGTTTGCACAACAGGATTCTGACACTTGACAGTAGCCTCCAGATAAACCTGCTATATAAAATGACGGCAGTAACCATTAGGAAAAGTGGCAGCAGACACTTTAGGGTTTTTTCCACCCTGTACTCAGGAAAAAGCTCTCTGTCATTCATGTTGTGCACAAAAAGATTGGTGTTCAGCAGCATTGACTCTTAGTGATACAGTTGGTGGAGGATGTGGCCATGCCTGGGATATGGCAGTTGCTATTACCATCCTAGTTTTTTTGCTACTCCTTTTTCTCACCATAAAGATGTCTTTTTCTTGGATTTTTCCCGCCCTTGTTCAAATAGGCAGTAAAATAGCTATTTAAACCTGATGATCCTGTACTCACTGTTTGGGCTATTTTATTACAACAGGATCTTTTTAAAGGCATGCCTTGAGTATGACATTAAGTAGACTCTCTAAAGCAGTAAGTTGTCTCTCTTAGAGGTTTTATTGTCAAATAAGAGAGATTACATCCAGATGCTCTGTGTTCTTTTTCATTCTTCATCCTGGTCGCTCTCTGCTGAAGGCAGAGATCATAATATTTTGGTGTGGTTCAGTGAACCTTGCATAATAATTGTAGTTTTTATGGTTAAGGTAATTCTTTACCTTTACTTAAAAAACAAATCCAACCAAACTAAATCAAGCAGAAATACACTCAGCCACTCCCTCAAACCATGTCTTCAAGCCTTAGAATTAAAGTTTAGTCAAGTAATTTCTGTTGACCATTCCTACATCCTCAATTGCAAGTTTCTGCTATTCACTACCTGGAGTGTATGAGGAAGGGAATTCATGAAAATCCTGACTCACAGAGGGAGGCATGGCAAACTGTCATTGCTTTTGACACCTCCTTGTTGCACCAGCAGCTGTGTTTCACGGTGCTTTATTTGTGGATGATAGTGCTTAAGCTGAAACCAAGATATGCCAAAAAAAAAGTGCAGATCAGTGAATTAAAGCAAGCTGACTAATCAAATAATAACTAAACATTCCCTTACACTGATCAGAATTGACTACAATTTTTTATGCAAAACTTTCTTTTCACCAGGGAAGTAGAAGAAAAAATGGCTGGCACAGAGAAAAATTGAAGAGTTGGGGCAGAGATTATGATAAAAGGAAGCTGTATGTGTGTCCTGGGTTGCAGTGTATTCTATTACCATCTTCAGGCGCTGTTAATACTAGGTGGGGCTGTGTCCCCTGCGTCCTCTCTCTGGACTATCTTCTGTTAATAGGCCAGCTGTCAAAACCGGGTGGGGCAGCGTTCCTTAGCTCTCCCATGCCCCATCCTCCCTCTAGGAGGGATATCTCCTGTTAATGGGCCATCCAGTCTCACCACATGGCTGATAAAATTACATCCTCCCATTGTGAGATGCTCTGCCCAGAGGGAGGAACCAAGCATCCCATCCTGGATATAAGCTAAGACTTCGAACACCAGAAGCAGCCCTTACCTACTGGATTCCCAGAGGACAAGAGCTACCACTGGACCTTCAGGTGAAGACCAGACCTTTTCTACAGGATCACTGCTTCGACAGGACCATCTTCAGCAGAACTCTGGAGGACTGCAGCCGCCATTTTATTGGACTGCTACCAACACCCTGGCTGACAGGGTGTCAGGTTGTATCCTGACTCTGTCAGTGGTTTTTTTTTTGTACTATTGCATTTATTTTAGTTTTTCCTATTAAATTGTACTTCTGACTTGGAGTTTCTCACTGGTTTTGCTTTCAAACCAGCACAATGTGTGTTGAGAAGGAAGTAAAAAGCTTAAATACACGACTAGAACCCATATGGAATTAGCACAGCTAATGGTCAAGTTCTATGTAAGAGAGAGGGTAGAAGCAAAATCAGAGGGCAAAAACATTGCTTAGATGATCAAAAGCTGTATTTTTATACAGGAAGTGATTAAAATGAGGAAGACAGAGAGGATTAGAATAGAGGTGATAATTAGAACAGGCTGTTCATTTTTCCCATTAACTTACATATCAGCACTGTCCTGATTTGCAAGTTTATGAATTTCTAGACTTTTAACCTGGATTCTTCATAGCCAATTTGCTCACATTTCATCTAGAAGTGATTAGACTCCACAGGTAGAAGTGCTTTGTGCTTCTTATATGATACTGTTTTCATGTGTCTGAAAAGGATCCAGCTTTTCATCATTTTCAGTTCATGACATCCCTGAGTTACGGTTATAATATAGAGGTGAATTTATCTAAATATTAAAAGACTGAATTCCTGCTGACAATGAAATTAGTATTCATTTATTGTAGCTGAAGATGCTATGATAGGTTTCCCAGGTGAAAGCAAATAAAGAATTCTTTGAAGAATTTGTTTTCACTGCTGTACCACAAAACAGTGTGGCTCTATAGGATACTTTCATGGAAGATTTGAGGGGAGGAGATGGTGTCGTAACAGGACTAGTTAACTGACACTAAAATTTGTGGAAGAAATATTGTATATTCATAATGATGTATTATGTTTTCAATAGGTCAGACAAGCTTAAATATTTTAGTATTAATCCTGTAAAAATACTGAAGTTTATTTTAGCATTCATCCTTTTCTAAAGGTGTTAAAACCTTTAAGTGGTTGACTGGAGTTATCATCAGTCCTGAAACAATCACTGTGCTAAAAATATTAGATTTGAGGAGAAGCAAAAAACCTGACTAAACAAATCAATAAAACCCAATCAGTATTTATTTTGAATTTTGGTTCTTCTGATTACCAAACAAATCAATAGTTGATAGTCCTGGATGTGTGTATCATTAAGGAGGTGAGGAAGGGATGTTAGGATACACTCTCCAGGTTCTCCTGTCCATTCTAGAAAGAGCGCTCCAAGTATTCATTCAGTGCCAAGGAGGTCATGCCTTCCCGATGACAGGAACAAATCAGAAAAATGCAGAAAAATTATCCAAATCACTGTGATTAAACACAGAACTACTTTGCAAGAACTTCTGACCCACACCAATAACATGATCTGTTTCACTTTATGTATCTTTTTCTACTGCTTGCCCCTACTAGTCTCTTCACCAGTTGTAAACCTTTGCCAAAATAAAAAAAAAAAAAAAACAACAAACCCACCTGCTTCTGGTCATTCTTACCCTATTGGCTTCATTCTTCTTTCATGGTATCCCTCTCTTGATATTTGTCATAGGATTACCATGGTAATTCCTCTTCAGTCAGGGGTCCACAAAGTCACAAGTCTATTTTTCCTATTTACAAGATTTTTTTCCCACCGCTGTCTTGCTATGGCAGCCATAAATCAGGGTTAGCCATCTGCTTACACTTTACTTTCTCTTTGATTTAAGAAACATTCAGCAGTTTCTCATGTTGCTGTCCTATTAATATAACTGCACGGCCAGAGGAAGTAATTTATCTGCAGTGCTGAGCAACATCAGCTTCCATTTCCAAATATTTACCTTACCCCTTTGAATAGAAAAAGCCTTTTGTATTCGTCCTTTCCAAGGTGTGGGATTCATTACAAGTACTTTCACTAATTTAAAAAGTAAGCACAAGCTTGATGAGTTGATCTACTAAAATGAACGTGCAGATATCTGGAGCAACTTGTGCTAAAGAAAATGGAAGAAATAGCTTTACTTTTCTGACCTCAGTATTTCGCTGGTGACCTGAACCCACTCAGTTCACAGAACCAGACTTTGTGTGTGTGCATATGTCCATGTGTGTGCACATAAAAGCCTCATCCAACTCATTCTTTCATCTACACTTGTAGGGCTGATTTCTACATTTAAAATATTCAAAACCTAAACAATATTTAAAGATATCATGAAGATAATTCTTGAAGCTGCTAATGACAGAATATACCACCTAAAAAATTCTAACTTCTAGTGGACAGCCATAGGTAAAAGGGAGTGAGGTTTTCTCCACAGGCACAAAACTGCTTAAATTATAAAAATTCCTACATAGCTACAAAATCATATAAAGTTCTTCCTTGGGCAATATTTGTCTTAAACTAGATCAGTTGAATTAGAACATAGTCACTTAGAATACAGAATACTTTCACAAGGTAGCAGTAAAGAATACTGAAGACAAATAGTTGGACATTTTGGTTTTGTTGGGCCTTTTAAAAAATATTACTATTTTGTCCTACTGAATGTTTTAATTTACTCCACTATGCAATCCTAACAGGGAGACAGAACATTTTTTTGTTTCTTCCCTCATTTTTTCACTTTTTCCTCCCCACTGTTTGATCTTTTTACTTTTTATTTCCTTACATTTCTCTCTCTTTTTATAATGTATTCATTTCTATGGTGGTATTTTGCCTTAATTTTTCAGTTCTAGGAGAATGGATTCCTTTATTTGTTCTTAAGAAACAGTAAGATTTTATCATACTATTTTTTTCAATGGAGACAAGTAAATAGATTTTTCAACAAAACAACAAATTGTAAACTTATTTCATTTTCTCTATATTGCCAACATACTACACAAGAAGGCAATAATAACCTTCATGAAAAGGTATTTACTTACTTGAGAAATTTCCTTATCTGCCTGTAAATTAAATATAAGCATGCTGTAAACACAGAAATAATGAATTAATGTAAGTTATGTGTATTAAGTTGTACAGGTTACTATGCCTGTTCCATGGACTAATCTATGCACGAAATCTGTTTTAATCAAGCAGCATAGAATTAACAAAAAAGGAAGGAGTAAGAAGAGATTTCATAAACTTGCAATAAACACAGGCCAATCAAAATTTTCAAATTCACCCTGATATTATGTATTTCTCATTCTATTACAATTACGTTTGAAAGCACATTTTCTAGCCACCAAAAATTCACAGTGCCAGAAGCAGAACCTGTACACAGTATCTTTTGTGGCTTTATAAAAAGAATGGTAGCTTATAACTAAAATCTAGGTTTGCTCCAGTATGCATGTAATAAGGCAATCAGTAAATTAGAAAGGAATGTTACTTTAAAACAAGAACGAAAACAAAAACCAAACAAACAAACAAAGTAACGAAAAAGATACTCACCATCTGAACTGCTTCTGGGAAAACCCTTTTAAGCTCTTTAGCCATAGAAAATATTTTTCTATCATAAAGGAAAAAAATAGAAAGAAGTTGTAATGATCCTCAAAATACTATGATATTTTTTTCTCAAATGTTTTATGATTAGCGTGAAATCTACAGTTAGGAAATCATTCACCACATTCTAGAAAGGAAAAATACAAATACTGCCAGGCTTAATTTTTAAGCTATTTACTTTCTTGTGAGTTCAGTTTTTTCCCAGAAGGAAAAAAATTTACCCTTCATTCTATCATTCCAGTGCTTTACACTGTATTCAGAATATAAAATTGCTAATAAATTCCAATTTCGTAATGTGTTGAAAGCATACCTACACAAGAAGGAATCTTTTAACAGATGCTGATTCCTTGGGCATGTGTGATTGACACCTACAGAGACGCATGTGGATACCGGTACCTTTTAGGCACTAAGTACCAGATTTCCTGTTTGCTTGCTTCGAAGGACAAAACCTGTATGCTCTGCTTGCCTTCTTTTATGAGAGTAGCCACAGAAAACAGCTTTTCTCTTGCTTTCATCACCGTGAGCTGCCAGACTCCAGTCACTACGGGAGCTATGCCATCCACCCGCTTAATTCAGGAGTCATGCTGGTTACTGCAAGCCAGGTCAAGGAACTGATAAACAGTTCAGACCATACATTATCTTCAGCTGACAAAATCTTTTACCCGTTGTGCCTATAAAGAAGAGTGCTGCAGTAACTACATTGCACACTGTGCATCAGACTTCACTTTATCTTGCTTTAACTGTCTAAAATCAGGTGAATAATCCATATCATCATCTGGTATTCCTCTAGGCACTTAAAGAAGGTGATTCACTCCATCCTACTATACATGTCCAAGATAGCAAGGACAAATTGTCAGTTGGAGTGCCTATCTCTCTCTGCTGACAGTCACGGAAGCCTGCCTTCTCTAAAGCAGGCACCTAATTTTAGATGGAACTAATAAACCAAGATAAATCCAGTCCCACAGCAGAAAATATTAGCATATCTCTTCGAATGTTAATATCATTTCCTAAAATTCTTGGACTCCTGATTTCAGACTAACCAATTTATTACATATTACAATATATTTTCTGTCCATTTTTAATAGATCATCTGTACTACTCACAAGTCACACAGTCTCATGCAGCCATTTACAAAGAGCCAATGTCATTGTGCTGGAAAACCTATGGATTTTAGCATTAAGTAAAGGACTTTGTTGAGGTCAAAGAAGCTGAAGTTTACAAAAATGTGAAAGCAGAAACTTAGAATAAAACTATGAAACTCACCTGTCTTAGAAATCTGACTTTAAAATGTGAACGACAGGAACATAATTGTACTGCTGAGACTAATCTCCTGTTTGCATACTTGATTATTTCAATTATAAGAGGTACCCAGTCAATTAGTAAACAAGTTATCTCAATATGAAGCCATACCAACAAAACATAAACTGCTCAAATAGAGTTAAAACTCTTGAAGACCTTGAAGACATCAGCCTAAATTATTCTTTATATTCCTGAAAGACATAAAGATGACTGTATAATATGTTAAAAAAAATCAAGAAAAACACTGTAATAGAGTGAGAAATATCAAAAGATGACATGTCCACTGACAATATGGAATCAGAACATGTCAAGCAAATATATTGCCAGAATATTAACTATTAGTGGTATAAATAACTTAAAAGAGTGACTGAAAGAAATAAGTTACTGACAGAGTCGAAGGCTAATCTTTCTACTAAAGAAAACCTTAGGAGAATTTATCTTCCTCAGGGTACAAAAATCACATATTCCATATAAACCCTTCCATGTAGCAGTGTAGTTCTGCCATCCTGAGCCAACAAATTGACTTAAATATTGTCTTCCAGAAAGGTAAAATAATATTAGTTTAAATTTAATTTAATAAATTGTCATGCAAATGGTTTTACATTACATTACTGAGGTTTTCCAACATGTAAAATTTTAGAATGCTGGTCACTCAACTCATCGTGTATTAATTCCCTATAATTTCAGAGAAAAAATAAGTACAGTGGTATTTTGATGTATGTTAATTTTTCTGATTTTCTTTCTATTAAGATTTAATTGTTCATAGTTTCCCACATTTCTTGTATTTATTTGCTATTTTCTAGCACAAATCTAGCTGTAAATTTATTAAAATTCTTATTAAAATAATAGTAATTTATTTCTTGTCTACATAGGAAAGAATAGAAATTAATGTGAAAAATGTTTGTTAAGTTTTCAGTTAACTACTTGATGTTATGGAGATGCTTTAGTAATAAATGTAATGTAGTAATTTAGCCAAACAGAACATCTATCCAGACTGCTACAAGTTCAGGTGAATTAGAATGCCTAGTTCATTTATTAGGTAATAACCAACTATTCTGTTTTTTCGCTATTTTATCTTATACATAAACACAACATCTACACTTTCTTGAAATATTGCCATAATCACACGTACGTAAAGTAATGTTGCACAAACCTCTTAGAACTACTGGAAGTGTGGGACAGTTACAACAATAATGTGGGAAAAAAAGTGAATAGTTAGTAAGTAATAGTATAGATGCAAGTTGGAAACAGTTTTGAAGAGCTAGAAAAATTCCCAGAAAACAGAAAGCAAAATCAGTGTAAGACTGTAAATCTCTGCTGGGATATATTGCCTCTGGTCACTGCAACGGTTTTATTTTTCAGATAAGTGTATTCAGCAGTGCTTTACAGCCTGCATACCCTGCAGACTCCTGACAGTGGAAATTAGGTGCACACTGTTGTCTTTTTTCACATGACTTGACATGCAGCAAAACTTATACTGGCTGCATATTGTAGGCGTAAAATAGTGCATAGTGTAGGTGTACAATGCTGCAATCAAACATAGTCACTGTTACTGAAGTTTAAAAAAGGCAAACTTACCTTAGTAGGGAGTTTTTCAGTCTGGAACCCTTCTGAACAAGGATAGGAAACATATCAGCTAGTAACAAACCCAGTTTTCTTTAAGTTCTCCAAAACAGGGATTAAATTCTTCAGGCCTCATACCTCACACTCCATTTGTACACACAAGAAAATGCATTCCATTCTAGAAACCTAGGACTGGTAACTATTGGTTAAACAAAAACTGCCTCTGAAGGGCTCAAAGATATCCAGGGTTATATGAGTTATGTTATGAGTTTCATTTTGCCAAACAGCATCAAAATTTCACCTGTTGTGAGCCACCAGGAAAGGTGCTCAGCTGTCATTGGCTTGGCCAGTACGAGCCCACCAAGTATAGGCTTTATATAAATATAGCTGTAAGGGATTCAGATAAGACACAAGATATGCAGAACTGTGGAGCAGGGTTGGGAGAGCAGAACTAGCTACAGTGGGCTGGGACAAATCACAGTGCAGTGAAAGGATTCTACAGGTTTGTAAAACTAGGGGAAAAGGGTTCCTCCTGAAGTGATCTAGAATTCTATTTTCATCCACAGGTTCAAGTATCTATGCTAGATGCTTTGGTGTGTTATTAGATTTTTAAAGATATTTTCAAAGTAACATATGTTCACCTCTATGAGCTAGAGCTACACCTGGTTCTGTGTCATCACTTTCTTTTAACTAACAATCTGTTTCTACTGACATTTTATCTGATACAGGCAAATACCACACTTCCATCTTTATTATTCTTTTTTGTGTGGTTGAAACACTTTTTGGTTTTAGATCTGAGAACTTCTCATCAATGTGTTTTAAGTATCTTAGTCAATATTAGCTGTTCTTTGTGTCGCTCTCATTTCACATTGACTTTTAAATGACTTTGTAACTGCTAAAACAACAACTATATCTAGTTGTTGTTCCCTACTGAATTCTTTTTCCTTTACTTCTTGCTATATTTAAATGAGAAAATTTATGTTGTTTTTATAGCTATACAAATATATGCAGAATGTAATGATCTGTACAAGTCCTCTCTTCCAATCTGCTGAAGCTCATGTGTCTGTGCAATTCCCTCCTTCAGAAGTTCAGAACATTCCTTGAAATCTCAGACTTAGTTTCCAGAATTCTTTTTAACTTTCCCATTACAGATGTGGGCAAGGAATATGATTGCTTGATACTCCATTTTCACCAAAGCCAGGTCTTAAAACTGAAGGAAAAAGATAAGAAGAAGTGTTGGAAAATCAGTGTTTATCATGTCGTCGTGGTGTAGCCCTGCTAGGCAGCTCAGCCCCTTCCTTGCCGTCCACTGCTGGTATGAGGGACAGAACAGAAAAGGGTAAAAATGAGAAAAACTGTGGATTGAAACAAAGAGAGTTTAACAGGTAAAGCAAAACTGTGTGCAAAAACAAAACAAAATTACTTCTCTCTCAGTTCCCTGCTAGTATATGATAAAATAAAGTCTTTAAATCTGATGTGTCCTTAGATGCTAAAATATCACTCCAGTGATTTAAGTATTCAATTTTTTGTCCTTTGCAGAGTGAAATCTTGTTAATTTTTGTCCTTCAGAAGAAAATTCTTTTTATTTTCTTCCAAGTAACCATATTCAGCTACATTTTTTTCTTCTCAATTTGCTGCAATAGCTTGCAGAACTGATGGTTTATCATTATCAGGACTATGATGATTGAAAACATCTGCTTATGTAGCCAAACAAGCAAAAACATTTTCAATGTATAAAATCAGAACAAAACAATAAGATTAAAAATTCTGTCTATACCAGAAAATCAGTGTCAATACTTTCACATGCAGCACATGATCAGTTTTGGACACATAAAACTCAAAACCTGCATGATTTTAATACAACTGTGGGTCCCTGACTACAGTTTACTGAGCTGACAATTCTTATCAGACAGCAAAGGCAAATAACAAAGCCAATCATGTTTTTTTCATGAAAAATCATGGGTTTATTTTTCCAATAAGGAAAAATATAATACGTTCAAAGGAGTAAGGATGTCATCAGTAATAGATGACTACTTTCAACACTTCACATGCAGTTCAGAAAGATCAACCTCCTTTCTCTTTTCAACATACGCAAAATATTGAATTTTGGTAACTTTACAGATTAAGTACTCACTTGATTTTTTCTATAATGGGAAATTTTAAAGAACGGGTTTGGAAAACATTTAAATTCCTTTTGCCTATTTTGTAAAGATGATATTTCAAGCTGTATAGGTTGAAGGGAATTAAAATAAAAAGTTAATTTGATCTGGTTCTTGGTTCTTATCTGTTCTATTTTTCATGTGGTAAATCTTCTATTTGTAGGAAAAGTATCCTTTCTTTCTTTCTCTTTCTTTCTTTGGGAGGGACAGGCAGGGCAGAAGAGGTGGCAGGGGGATTGGTGGCATTTTATGTAATGAACGGGCTAGACTGTAGGAGCTCATAGTTGGCAATGGCACAGTTGAGAGCCTCTGGATAAGGATTAAGAGGCAAACAAATAATGTGGATGTCATCATGGGAGTCTGCTACAGAAGTCCCAGCCAGGACACAGGCGAATTATTCTCTGTAGAGCTAAGGGACACTTGCAAGTCAATCCATATGGGGTACTTCAACTTATCAGAAATTAACAGGGAGCATCACACAGCTGGTAAAACCTGGGCCAGAAGATTCCTAAAATACCCTGCATGACAGCTTTATGGAACAGCTTCTAAGGGAGTTGACTCAGAAAAATGCCCTCCACGATCTGCTGCTTGTCAACAGAAAGGATCTCATGAGCAAAATGGAGATTGGCAGCTGTCTTGGACACAGTGGCACGAAGTGACCAAGTTTAAAATTGTCAGCAAACCTTCACCTCTAGACATGAGAAGAGTAGACTTCAGGCTACTCAGGGAACTAGTAAGTAAAGTCCTCTGGGAAAATGTTTTTTGCAGGTGCTGGGGTCCATCAGTCCTGGTCACTTTTTAAACATAAGCTCCTAAGGACACAGGCAGGGTGCAGGGTGCAGGCAATTCCCAAATGTCAGAAGTCAGGCAGGCAAGGCAGAAGGCCAGCTTGGCTAAACAGGAATCTTCTCTTGCAAATAAGACAAAAACGGCAAGTGTATGCCCAGTCGAAGCAAGCTCAGGTGACATGGGAAGAATACAGAGATACTGCTTGCCACTCTAGGGAGAAAATTTGTCCAGCCAAAGCTCAACTGGATATGAAGCTGGCCAGAAATATGGGTGACAATAAAAAGTTTTTTAAATACATTCATGACAATAGGCAGCATAACAGTAACATCAGACTGTTACTGGATGAGGACGGTCATCTCACGAACAGAGACAAGTCATCAGTCACAGCCAGCAAGGCTTCATGAGGGAAAAATCCTACTTGTCGAACCTGATTTCCTTCTGTGACAGGATAACTCACCTATTTGATCTAGGAAAGCCTTGTACATGTAATCTTTTTGGGCTTCAGCAAAGCATTTGATACTGTCTCTCACAGTATCCTTCTGGACAAAAAGTCCAGCCCACACCTGGATAACCATGTTACGTGATGGGTGAGGTCAGGCACAAAAAATTATAGTGTATGGGATAACATCAAGCTGGCATCTGGTCACAATTGGGAATCAATCCTCAGTCCACTTCTCTTCAACATCATTAATGACCTGAATGCAGGACTCGAAGGAATACGAAGACTGCCAGTGACATTATATGGGCAGAAGCTGCTGACTCCCTCAGGGGCAGAGAGACCCTGGAGAGAGACCTTGACAAATAAGAGAGATGGGCAGATGAAGTTTAACAAGGGCAGGTGCCGGATTCTGAACCTGGGACAGGGCAGTCCTGGTTTTGTATATAGACTCTGGAAGAGGAAGCTGAAGAATAGTGCTGTGGAAAGGAATCTGGGGGTTCTGCTCAACTGCAGTTGAACGTGAGTCAGCAGAGCCCTGGCAGCCAGGAGACCCAACCTTTTCCTGGGGTGCATCAGGCACAGCATCGCCGTCCAGGTACGGGAGGGGATTGTCCCACTCTGCGCTGCACTGGGGCTGCCTCACCTCGAGTCCTGTGTGCAGTTTTGGGTGCCACAAGATAAAAAAGACAGAGCTATTAACATCCGAAGGAGGGCCATGAGGATGGCAAAGAGTCTGGAGGGGAAGCTGAGGTCACTTGGTCTGTTCAGCCTGGAGGAGACTGAGGGGAAACCTCATTGCAGTCTTCAACATTCTCATGAGGGGAGGCAGAGGGGGAGATACCGATCTCTTCTGTCTCATAACCAGTGACAGGACTCAAGGAAGTAACATGAAGCTGAGTTGGGAGAGGTTTAGGTCTGATATCAGGAAAAGGTTCTTCACCCAGAGGGTGGTTGGACACTGGAACAAGCTCCCCAGGCAAGTGGTCACAGGACCAAGCTTGTCCGAGTACAAGAAGTGCTAGGACAGTGCTGCCAGGCATGTGATGGGGTTCTTGGGGTGCCTGTTGGGCTCAGTGATCCTGATGGGTCCCTTCCAACTCAACATATCCTATGATTCTGTGATTCTATGATCACAGAATAAATCAAACACCGAGACTGAAAATTTTCTTTTGCTGCCATGTAAGAACAAAGTCCTTTTGTTTCACATTTTCTGTTATAATATCATTAAAAAAAATTATTATGAAGCTTGAGGAAAGACAAAGCATACGATGCCAGTATTTAAAATTCTTTGGCAGTAAAATAAAAATACAATGTCACCTTTAGAATCATTAACAATGTGATATTGAAACTAAATTTTAAAAAATTCTGACTTTTAGAATGTATAAAATGATTTTTTTAGTCTTTTGGGGAAATAATTTTTTTTTGCTATTATACTAATGAATTACTTTATGTATGTTTGAATAGGGCTATAAAGAAAATAGTTTGGAGCTGACAAAGCTGTCTCTTCCCTGTTAACTGGGACAGATTCCAGCTTTTTAGTTACCCATCAGCCAAAATAAGTGTCTCCCCAAACATCCAGAATTAAGCTATAATCACACTTTCCTGGCCTGTGGCAACAAGTAAGTGTGACCCTACACCTATCCAATGCCATTATAGCTTATTGATCTTTTGTTTTAAAGAACAAATCTGGAAAGCTGCACTCTGAATTCAGTCAGACAGCTCTGAAGTCTGATAGCATGAGAATTCCCAACCAGTACTAATAGTGACATTTGAATCCAGCTCTATGTTTTGTGTGGACCAGTTCCAGGCAGACATTATGAATTGGAGAATCATTCCAAGAGACTAATGGCAAAAATCTCACAAGTGCAGAGCTAGCTTCATTATAAGGAGTGAGACCATTCATTTAGCTGTTTCCTATCACTGATCTTGTTAATTAGTAGAATTAGGCATAAAACAGCAGTAAGCTAGAGATGTTGCCAATGCACTTTGTGTCCATGCATGGGTATACGTGAGTCTGGGTAGAAGCCTGTTTAAGATGGTTGTTGCACCATTCTGCTGTACTTTCTCCTGGCTTAAAAGAGAGTCCTGGGTTGGGGTGAGAAGAGACACACGGACTTTTTCTACTGTTTCTAGCATCACTCATCTCAGCTCCTACAGACTATCTTAAGTGAAATTTTGCTTGATTAAATGTGAAATCTTGAACACATTTTCCCTCTAAGAACTGTCTTACCACCAGACTTTGTAGTGAATTGGGTTGTGGTCTTTGTACAGTCAATTATACACAACACAGACAGCAGTAATGTAGCAATGAACAAAGGAAAGAGTAAGCCACGGGGAAGAATTCTGGACCATTGTTCTTGTGTAGCTGTAGACTGTAATGACAACGTAGGTTCTAATTGCAACTTTTTGTGTAGGCAAGTGTTGTTAAGACTAGTGTACACCCTATGGACCCTAAAGAGCCCTGGTCACCCAGTTTCTAAATATCACTTCTGGGAGACAAGTGTTGCCTAAAAATGGAACTTTGCATTACTGCCTTTCAACAGTCTGTTTGAGTTCATCATGAGGTTCTCTGATCCTCAGCGCAGGAAAGGACTGCAGCCTGGTTCTCATGTCTGCTGCTGAGCTGTAACATAAATAAATACAGAAAGGCACAGGGATAGACCTCAAATTTGCTATTGTTTTTCTTTTCACTACTTAGAACAAACCAGGAAGTTATTCCTTTGATGTTTAGGTGTTAGGTAATAATAACTTGTGTTGTATTTTGGTGTACTCATTTGACTCTTGTCTGCTACAGTCAGTGAAGAGTGGCAGCGAGGGAAACGAGATCCAACTAGCACCACATAGCTGTCTCTCTGATTCCCTGGAGTAAGTTCTAGTCTTTTAGATCAGAAGATTTCAAGCAGAAAGCCTTTTCTTGCTGCAAAGGCAAACTAGCAGAAAAGCAGGCCACCAGAGAGACCCTTTAGTACATCTATTACCACCATTCTGCACTACAATGAAGAATTTAGGAACCAAAAAGAAGCTTGAAATGAAAAGGCACTGATATATTTTTGAAGATTTTAAATGCTCACAATTAATCACTCTTTCTAAGACAGTTAAGTCTGTCAGAACTCTAAAAGTATACTTTCAAAGCATTGTCTGGGGCTTTGAGCTTAATTCCATGGCTTTTAGTGATGGATGTGAGTAAAAGTATATTTAAGGACAACCTTCTGGGCTCACAAAAGAAAAAAAAAAAAAAGACAAAAAAAACCCAAACCAAACCAAACCAAACCAGATGAAACCAAACAAAAAAAACCCTGATGAATATTTCCACATGGTTGCCAGTCCATAACATTAGCGTTTTTAAAGGCTAGTGAATTCTGGCCCTTGTTGTCAGTACTGTGATGTAGCAGCTGCTTTCTTTTGATGAGATTGAGTCATGGGCATTAAGACCTATTTTTGACTGCTACTGTAGAGTATCTGATCTAAAACACAATGAATTGTTAATTTCTTGAATTTGGAATCAGGTCTTCACAAAAACCTACTTCACTACTTTCATTGTCACTGTGCTCCAGGGTAAAGTGAAAAAAAAAAATGAAGATGATATTTATAAAGTTCTTTGAGCCACAAGGTTCAAAAGTGTTATATATAAGTTCATTTTAGTATGACAATTTAAAAATAATAGTATTCAGGATTAGTATTTTTGAGGTAAGAAGAAAAGATATGGCCTGTCTTTGGAACAAGAAAATCATTTTAAGTATATAAAAAAACCAGTTTAGAAGGACACTTGAAGAAAATTGAGAATATTTCAAATATAAAGAATATGTGCCAATGTGTTTCCAGATAATCCTGCTGCAAATATTACCCAGGTTAAAAATAGTCAAACTTTTCAAAATCACAACTTTTCATGTGGGTAATAGCATATTCCTTTAACACCCGATTTTTAACTGAAGTCATGCCAGGAACAATGTGATTTCCCAGTCTTGGCTGCTCACTACATCTTTATTTGGGGGCCTGTACTAGATTAGCCTTATGCCAAGCTGATGTCTGAAATAGCAGAGCCATGACAGTCAGGGATTCAGATAGACTTTCTAACAAAATATATGTTCACAGAATTTCCAGGACCTGAATCAGAGTTCCAGTGTCTGGGAGAATTCATATGCAAAATATATCTATTTCAGTATTATCTTTCGAAGAAACCACATGACAGTGCTTCAAAATATATCCTATTGGAAAATTATATCTGTTAGTGTTGCTAATATTCAGGTGATTGGAGAGAAAAATGACACACAGACTAAATTATAAACACAGAAAAATATATTTATAAACTCTTGAATTGAGAAATTGCATAGATATTGTAACTACAAAAATCAATACGGCTAAAAACTGCTAAAACTATAATTACACATTAATTGATTTAGTGGTGGTGGTGGTTTTTTTTTTTTTTTGTTTTAGGGTTTTTTAATTAAATGAAAGCAGAAGTTGGTTATGGCAATAATTTCTTAGTTTTAAATTGGAACACCCAATAACACATCTCAAGGGAATTTAACAGTTTACTGTAGTAGTATTTAATTTAAATTTAAATATCTCCAAAAGTTTTTTTCAGACGCACTGTTAAAAAAAAAAGCAAATTTTAATTAGTTGGTTTTAGTCCTTTCCATTTATATTTTGATAATGTAAATTTCTAAATAAAATTTTAAAATTTTTTTATGACTAATTTTTTTAAGTATTCAAACATAAATATTCCCTTTCATGTTAATAGGTAAAATAAGGGGCATTTCAGGACATGCAGGTTGAAAATTCATTCTCAGAAATTGCTGCTTTAACTTCACGGTTAAGTAAAACATTGCTCTTACCTGCCCCTTCCTAATCAAAAAGCACACTTTTGAACAGCTTTTGAATACTTCAAAATATTTGCTGTAAATAATCAAGTAGGTTGATTATTTTTGTTAATATTTTTGTTCTCATTGAGTTATTAGGGAAATCTGACTTTTTGCCTTTTCAGAGAACAAATAGATACACAAAAGAACTTTGACATTTATCAGATATTTAGAGGAATAAAATAATGTTTCAGATATGTTAAATTTCTCACTCAAGCGACCACCAAAGTCAAAAAAGTCAATACATTCTCAAGTCACTTAAATATCTGTTGCTGGGAACACACCTTTTCAATCAGCCAATAGCCAACTGGTCCATGAAACTGCACTGACACTTTTAAAGATATCCAAGATTGTAAGGCTAAAGATAGATCTGGAAATATAATTCAGACTGCTAAAGTAGTTGAGAGGAAATGTATTCTGAATAAAAAGCTATAGCTAGCCCGTCAGTCACTATGCCATCCCTTTTACATCTTCTTAAGGCTTCCGTTCTCTCCTGTGGTCTTTACAGAAAATCTGAGTGCCTAACTTAGTCCTTAAGTAGAGCATTAAGAAGCCTCATTACAAAATTAAATCATGATTGAGTATATCCGAGATGATGAATCTGGAACTGGTCCTCATCACCAAAACTCAGCTATGCAGCTCATTTAGTACTGATCAAAATCAAATACGCCGCATCTTCTTTTCTCCGCTCTGCTCTCCTTCCACCTGCCTACTGGGAACATGGACCAGAAATATCCCAGGGATGTCCTCCCACCAATCACCCAATTTGGTTGTGACATGAAGTCTTCCTATAACTTAATGTGACCTGGATCCCTTAAAGCATGACCCTCTACCTCTGAAGCCAGTAGATAAAATTAATGGCTTTCATTAGTGCACAGTGAGAAAACCAGCTAGTTCCATACAATAGCTATGGATGCCTTCCTCTTTGCAACTGGAAGTACTGTCAAACTTTCTTTTTAGTGTATGAATAATGCACAAAATTATTCTAAAGATCTGTCTTTAACTAAAGTTAAAAAATTAAGAGTTAACAAAGATCATGAAGTGTGTTCTTTGAAACAACACATAGGCCATCGTCTGCCAGAACACCAACATAGTTTTTGTATTTTATTGCAGTGCCTATATGACAGAGGGATTTCGACAAGTCTAGCTTACTAAAGCTTTACATAAGACGCTTTATTGCTCTGTTTCAAACCCAAAGGAAATAACCTTCCCACTACTGCTAATCAAAACAAATTTGATCATATGCAATTATAACATCCTGACCTTTTTAAACTCTATATTAAGTATTTGAGAGCATGTGATATAAGTGTGTGTTGTGGGGTATTTTTACCATTTGCCTCATGCACTCACATGAATACAAATTGACTATCAGAAGCAACTCTAGGAAAATTAATATTTTCCCCTCAGTCTTTGGGCAAAGTAATGTCTTCCTACATTATACTTTTGGAATTAGTATTTAGTGATGTACACTGCTATTTAGAGTTCATATATACATGTTTTCATACATATATACATATTTTCATTTATACATAAATATATATAGAGATACATATTTATATATCATAGTTACCACTGAATATGGAAATACATTCTCATATATGCACAGGCACACACAGTCCCTTCATATGTTCGAGAAAGACATCTTTATCACAAAAATCCTTATGTTGTACAATAATTCCAGCAGATTCAGCAAACACTCATTAACAGCACTGTGAGAGGTGGCTGCTGTGCAACAGAAACACTCACACCCCACACAGAAAAGAAAATAGACGGACTTTTCAAAAATACATATCTCAAAGCAGCTCCCAGATTTAGAGTATATGATGTCTGTTTGTAAACAATTGCATTGGGACGTTTGAAAAACAAATGACTGTCTTTTCCAGTATACTTAGGCACATAAAGCTGAGATGAGATGATGCAGTCTCTATGTCTTTGTCAGTGTATTTTTCAGTCTAGCGTAGTAGTCCACAATTATCAGCAGTTTAAAGGAATTTATTTACCCGCCAGACAGAAATTCTGCTGTTTACTACTACCTAGAGCTGAGGTGCACACTGCTTATTTGGATTGATGGTAACATTTCTGCCCCAGAAGGACTAAAGCTGCTACATTAGCCTCTAGAATTGAGCTTAGTTCAGATTCCTAAAATAGCACAACATACCTGGAACAAATGCTTTGTCCTCTACCCCTTTCTTGGTGGCATTTGTGAAAGCACCTATGATATATAGCTCAAGGCAGTTTAAAAGAAAGTAAAATTTTTAAATCACCACAGCTGCTTTGAAAATTACTTTTGACAGAACATGGATTTTTTGGTGCCTGAACACTTCTTTAAAATCTGACTTCAGGTGGCTTCTCAAAAACACAGAGGTGAGAAATCAGTAGTTCTTATGTCTCAGTACTGTGCTCGTAACATTTGTATCCTTTCAATCTTGTATTTATTCAAGATGGAGAGATTTGTGGTAAAATAAAGTCAATAGAAGAAATGCATCTGAATTCTAATTACATGTGTAATGGGGTGGTCATGGAAAGGTGTCCTTACTAAATAAATATGAATTTTAACTTTGAAGCAACCTTTAAAAAATGCAGTATTGAAACAAAACAAATGTTTTAAGTTTAAATCATCTTAGCTTTCCAGATTTCATCTTTTTATCGATTAAATAAAGGTCAAAAAAATTAAAGTCATTGTCACAGCTGGGAAGTTTCCTGTGCTTGGCATAAGCAGTATAAAAAGGTCAATTTTAAAAATATGACTGATGCTGAGCATGTGATTCAGGACTTTTGATTGGTTCTTATATGCAGGTAACAGATCAGGTCAGCATGTCAGCTAAATCACATTGCTCCAGCATTTTTTTAATTCTTATTTTTAGTCTCACACTTACACAAGTCAGTCTTGTCAGTATGCTGACAACAATTTTTGGTCAGTTTCCAATTTGTAAAAATTATCTAGTTGATATAGTATCTCAAGATGCTCTTTCAAAACTATTTGTGCTTTTGAGATATCAAGTATCAAAAAATGACATTTAAGTGGTATATTTATGATCTGAGAGAGATGCAGAACAACAGACATGGAAAAATAAAATTTTCTAAAAGCCAGGAAAATGGGATGCTATGATTTTACTAATATCTTGTGTGACCTGGGACTATCTGTTTTTCTGGTCATAATATTTCTTCCACTAATAGAGAAAACAAATATTAACTAGGTTTGGTGGACCTACTGCAAGGATACCTTTCTCAAGATTCTCTCCGTTTTACTTCCTATTTGTGTTTGATGTGCTTTTATGTAATTTTTGTTCTTTGTTTATAATACTATATATTTTACCCTGTAGCTCTGTTTTCCTGTATGTCTGGGTAAGCAAGACAATCTTTCCTGGACTTCTAGTCCTTTGTTTTAAATTTGCACCTTAGTTCAAAGTATAGCAGAAAAAAAAGACTCAGAATGGCTTAGTCACAATTTTAAAAGCTTTTCCCTTTCTATTTAAGGCAGTGACCACACATACTTGCCCTCTATAAGACAAAAAGCAAACAAACAAAAAAAGCACCAAAACACCCAAAGCGCTCTGAACCAAAGGAAAAGAAAAGGTGTATGTTTTATGGGAATGAATGCTCATTAGCAGTTAGAGTGCTTTGTATGTGTTCCTGGAGTGCATCTTCCAGCTTAATTTAATCAGAAAGAAATTGCTTTGCACTCTCCAAGACAGCTTGGCAGCATGAACCAAATTGTAGTACACAGGGACAATTAGAAGGTTCACTTCAGAAATGTGCATCTGATCTGAACATAATCTCCAATAAAGATATAAATGTCGAGACAGCCACAGCAGTATAAAATACGTTGATTTCTGTTTCTTTCTCACATATCTTTTCAAGCTCACTTATGTCTTCCAAAGCTAGTCTTAGAGTTAATAATTTTCAAAGAATTCATCATTTTACCATGTCAAATCTCAATTTTTCCAATCAATTTTCTGCATGAGCTTTAAAGAACAATACTTGTACTTTGTCTCAATGCTATTTCTTTTATTTTCCTTTATTTTTTTTCGTGTTGTTAGGCCTTCTGCTATAAACATGGACAAAGTTAGCTTTACCTTGTCATCTTATTTATTCTGTTGAAATGGTTGTCACCCAAATCAAAAAGTTCTACTCTTGTCCCTCATATGGAGCAAACCAGGAAGTCTTTACCATGTGCCTGATGAGTTACAGCAGACAGAAACTTAGTAGACTTAATGAAAGTGCTTTGTCTGTAGAAACACAGATTTACCCAACTGTTGTACCTAAAAGTGCAGTGGTGGTGCATTTCTCATTTCCAAACCCACTGAATTTTGCTGCTTTAAGAAGCAGATGTTAATCACTTTGTCAAATCTTGCACAGAATGAAGCAAGACACAAAAAAAGGAATTAGCTAAAAAAGAATAGGGTTACGCATGCCCTCAGTTGGACATTTGGCCATCTAGTGACAGATATGTAAGTTTGGAGTCAGAGGATGTCAGAAAATACAGTTGTGGTATGAAGACCTGGATATGATAATATTAAGGCAGAAAACTAGAAGTATTCTTACGGTAATGACAGTAGATTAGAGCTTGGCACTAAGACAGGAAGGACTAAGTACCATTGCAATAATTCTTGGCATGTAAGAATCCCATGAATTTCTTAAGAATCACAGGCACCAGCAAATTATCTTACACAATGCTAGAAAATAGGTGTAACATGACTAGCAATCTTCAGTTATTACAGCTGAAAGTCAGGGATTTTTATATAAGTATTCTGTGTGTTCATGAGGATGGAACTCTTAGTGTGATTTATTATAATATGACCATACATTACCAAAAATTGCTGGAAATCATGTCATTGCTGGTTTATTGAATTTATCGGATTATTCCTTGCATGGCTTTATTTTCTAATCTGTGTGTTCTCTTTTACTTCCAAAGAAATGAAATATCCTCCTAGGCAATATAGATAATTGAATTTCTGTTCTGGACTTTATATAAGCTTTAAATGTTCAAGCATAATCCCCCAAATGGCATAGATTTCTTAGCTGTCTTCTGAATTATACAGCTTGGTAGAACTGCTCATTCAGTTCTGGTGGGCGAAGCAGGTAAACCAACATATGTTCCAAAAACATAGAAGATAATGAAATCCTATAAATTCCTCTTAAAGCAATAGAAAAAAAAAACCAACCAGTAATCTCTACTATTAATATTCACCAAAAAAGTCATTCTAGTGAATTTAATTAGCTTTACTGAAAGTGACAAGTGTTGCTTAGTCAGCTAATTAGTTAATAAGAGAGAATTTAGAATATCATGAGAGAATTGTATTTTATGTCATTCACAATTTCCACAGTTGTCCCTGCATAAAGCTTTTTCCCAGAGAAGAGGTGAAAGAAATTCATTATCAGAGATCAGCCTGACACCATCTGAGACTGGTAACTGTTGAATGTGGAAGCTAACAAGATGGCAAAGGCAAATACCAGAGACAGCAACAACTCAGAGTGAATGACACTCAAAAATGAATCTCCATCTAGAAATCTTGCAGAGAAAAAACCCATAGAAATAGATCAAAATAATTTTTCAAATAAGAGCACTTCTTATCATTTCTGCATATATAGCCAGCATGTCTTTCGAAAAACCTTACTGTTAATGTATTTAACTATGTTTCTTCAGCTGCTGCATGTAAATGCATATAAAGGGTATATCATGGAATCCAATAGGCTTTATATCTCTATCCATGTTTCTTACTGCCTACATCACATTCATCTTGGTTTAGTTATATGTCAAAGTTCCAGTAAATTAAAAATATTTCTCTAAAATCTATCAACTTTTCAAAGTGACTCTCAAATTTCATTTACTAGGGTATATGGTAAGCATTGTAGGTTTGACAGTATTTGACAGAAGATTTTCCGGTGCACTATGTTCTGAAAGACATCCAACAACAACAAAAAAGCCCCACACCACCAATCCCTCCTCTCAAAATTTCATCTCAGGTTACCATGTTGTTTTCATTCCTCAACATATATCCAGGCTTTAAAATGTATCCAGCCACCCCTCGCACTGTCTCCAATGGTTTGAACTCAAGCTAAATCAAAGGCATATACTAACGCAAAATCAACCTCCGGAAGGAGCTTGCATCTCAATGCCTAAAGAAGAGTGAAAAGCACTGTCCAACTACCCTAACTTCTAGGACAGAAATTTTGAAAGTTAAACTAAGTCTATTGTGTACCAGATAAAAAACTAGTAGTTAATTTTAAGAAATAAAGATATCCTTCAGTTCAGAATGCCTACAAATTCCCCTTCTGAAAATCTTTCATTTAACCATAGGAGTAGCTGAAATCAAATTATTTCTAGACAGATAGGAGTGATGAAAAAATATATGGCAGTAGATATTATGCAAGAGCCTACGGAGATAAACACTTGAACTTTTACATGTCAAATTATATTCACAGACTATTTTCCATCAGTCTATTGGCATCAAATGCTACTGTGAAAAGATTTTTTTGAAAAAATCAGGTCATTTACATGATATAATAGTCAGAGACTTGTGAGAATATTTTTAAAATAACCGCAAGGCCTTACTCATGACGGCTTTCAAAAAAACTGTGAAGGTATATGAAAAATCAAACCCCAGTGAAATAAAACACAGACTTATTGGTTTGAAACACAGAGAAGGGCCTTACCCACCTTAGGGGAAAGATGACACATAACAGTTTGTTTGAATCCTTTTTAAACATTAGAAAATAGTTTCTCTGTTTTTGGAATGTAATAAACATCAGGAAAATTGTAGAAATTCTGCCTTTTTAACAAACATTTCACAAAATGAGTAAATGATCTAACACCTCTAATTAATACTCCTAATTTACACTATTAACAAGTGTAGAATACCTTATTGTACTTTTAAAAGATGATCTTACACAAATTTCGTTTCTTTCTTACTACTTTCTTACTTACTACCCCAAAAATATTGATCTCTCTTATTTTATTTTTTCATATAAATAATTCAGTAAGTTAATAAATCACATTCATATTGTCGTTTTCTAGATATGAATGATGGTATCTCCTAAAATAAGCCATTAGAAATAATTATTTTTAATAAAATTTTAAATTATTTTACTCTCCTAAGTTATTAATACATTGGCTTTCATTTTAGAATCATAAAGCTGGGGAAAAAAATATAATATTTAGCAGTGAGCTGATGAATATCCATGGTGGGTTCTCCTATTCTCCTCTGAACTTTTACTAAAGAATAGAATCTATCAATTAAAAAACAGGTGTGAAGACTTTCTGCCTACAGCTGCTAGTCCTCTTGGATAGATTTCATCTCACAAAATGCAGATGTGTATGGCACAGAGCTAGTCACTTTAAAAGATGCCTTTGTGTGAAAGTAAGGAACACTTTTAGGTTTTAGGTCTTGTCATCCTAAAGCAGACATCTGAAACTGAATGTCTCTCTTTTCAAAGAGTCTATTTTCTCCATTACTTCTAAAGAAAGCTTTTCTGGGGTCCCATCTTGAACCTTGAAAAACCAAATGGCAATTATGATCCATCAAAAACTCAGCACAGCAAGAGTGCAAAGAAAGTTTTTATCCCTTTAGCTAAGCTGTCTGCCAGAGAACTCAGTATAGTTTTCTTACAGAAAGCTGTAACTTAATCTTATATTAATTATCTATTTTTCTAACTGGTGGCTCGGATGGTGCTTTTAGAGGAAAAAAAGAGAAGCAGCTGCTTCAACATTCTGTGGCTCAAGAAATCAACAACTATGAAATTCCCAGAAGTGGGAAGCTGGCTTTCACTATTGGAGAAAACAACATGCTCCTTTGGAAATGAAGTTTTGAACTGTTTTTGGGTTTCCAGAACTGTAGGACAGAAGATGCTGTCATTTTGGGATTTTTTTCATTGTGAAAAATTTGTTCATACCTTAAATTCAGTGTGTTCATTTTGTTCCCTTCTCAGAGAAAATTGTGTATCTGAGAACAACAGAATTAAAATGAGGTAATTAAAATGCAAAGAAAGAATGTCGCTTTTTCAGTTTTTTGATGAATTGTAGTATTAATCTACTCAAGAGACAAAGTGAAAGAATTGTCATTTGGATTCTGAGTTGCTGCTAGTGCTAACAGAACTTTTCAGTCCAAACTTTTTTGTGCTTTGGGTGCCACAAATATAAACCATCTGGTATGCCAGCTGCCCATGTTTCTTTTTACATATACAGCAAGAGAGGATGGAAAAACTCCAAAATTGCTTATCATCATCATCCTCGTCATTATAATCTTTTTATCATTTTAATATGACTTTGCTGCTTCTTGCCTCTTAGATCTCTTGATGTTTTGCAGAGTAGAGTTTTGTTTTGCTTCCCGTGAGTGCTCTGTGGGATTTAAGGGAGGCAGAAATCTGGAATATATCTTATTACGGTTTTACTGTTCACTAGTTGTAATTTTATTTCACAAGTTAACACAAATTTTATTACTAAATTTATCTACATATCTGTTTTTAGAAAAGATTAATTTCTCAATGCAAAACAATTTTAAATACAGTTGAAGAGTATATTAAGTTTAACCTGAGGTTGAGTTTTTTTCTCTGCACTTCATTTCCTTTACAAATTTTTACCAGAACTATTCAAAGTTGTGTATTCTGCTTAAGTTCTCAGAGCTAGCACCCTAATTTAATTACACCTTAGGTCCAGTTTATCACCTTTCTGCCCGAGAAAATCAAAAAATATAATTAAGAGTCAAAGGTTTGCTCATATCAGCAAGCTGTTCCAGGCATAGTTTCACTTAGTTTAAAGAGAATCTTAGGATGCTGGTCCATCATTCTCAATAATTGTCCTGAATGTTATTCAAACCTTTTTCCAGGCAATTCTCAAGAAATCGGCTTTTCTATGGGTAACATAAAGCTATTGTTTTCAACATAAATTCTTGTTTACACATGAGGGAAAAAAAATATCCAGAGAGAGACTTGTTTTTCTGTTAGAATCATCCCTATGGATAGATATGGTCCTTGTCTTAAACGGGATCTGTGAATTTGGAGGGGCATTAAGGGCTAAAAGTTTGCAGATTGATTTCACAGATAGTTACTCCATATTTGGGAGCACAGTGTGGAAATAAACTAAATGAGCAGCAAGCTAGTCCTTCCTTCAGGAAATGCCCACCTTTAGCTGAGGTCATCAAGGGAACATTGTATGATTGTACAACAAAAGCAAGCTACAAGATAATCTTCCTTATCAGTAAAAATCAGAGTAATTGTACTTACAAACCAAAACCTGCTAGGATTTTCTTCCATGCTTGAGTACTCCCAATGTTAACCTTCTCTGCTTAGCAGAACAAGATATTTAAATTCTGAAGGATCTTGGAAAAAAATTTGATCTAAAACACTTATCTTTGGCATGGCTCATTGTAGACACTATACAGCAGTAGAACAACTGTTCTGAACTAATATCAGAAAAGGCTTTATAAAGACAGAAATATACAATGTGAAAGGGATGTAAATATTTAATCACATAAATCAGAATTAAAATAAATAAATAAATAAATATTCACAATTTCTTGTAGGGATAATTTTTAATTAAATAAGAATAATAATTGGTAAAAGTTCATATGGCTTTCTGTGTAAGGTCTGGGGAAAAAAAAACCCAACATAAAAATCCAGAATACAAGTTATCATTTACTCACCTACCTGTTAATTGTTAAAAAAATAGTATTTAATTCCATTCCAAAAGTACAATCAGGAAGTCAATCTCTACTGGTTTTCTACTTTAAATTACATCAAAATGATATCTGTTGCTATAATATTACCATTAATTAACCCTGCAAGTGCATTATTCAAATGTCTAATGTGAAAGCTCTTCTGTTGTAACTATTAACTCTTTTATTCCATCAATCCTTTTAATCTACTTGAATAAATAAGAGGATATTTTTTCTCTTCTGGGACATAAGCAAGGTAATATAGGTATTGCCTACACATAACCAAGTCCCTTACACCAAAAATGTGAAGAATCAAAGACTTTAAATTAATATTATATCCAATGGCCTGAATTTGTTTTACCTTTATTTCTTCATAACATTTAATATAATCATAATTTAGGAAGGTACTAGGCTCATTGAAGAAAAAAGACTAGAAAATTTAATATTTTTCAATCATAATAACACAATAGTAACTCTATTCTTTGGAACACTATTAGACATTATATTTTTAGTCAAATTGATTTAGTCTGTACATTATTTTAGTTTAGGTTTAAGTTTTTCACCCAGACAGTGCTTGAACACTGGAAGAGGGTCCCCTGGGAAGTGGTCACAGCACCAGCCTGACAGAGTTTGAGAAGCATTTGGACAACACTCTCAGGCACATGGCGTGATTCTTCATGTGTCCTGTGCAGGGCCAACAGTTGGATTTGATGATGCTGATGGGGCCCTTCCAAATCAGCATATTCTATTCTACTGTCTTGTCTTGCTGTAGATGTCAGATCCCACTGATGGCTTTCTAGGAAATGCCAGAAATTGTGCAGAGTGATTCAACACAAGTCAGGATTAAAACCACTGCTTCCAAGAAAGGAAAACACGGTTAACTATTCTGCTCAACAAAAGAGCTACCTCCAGTTGCCTCTTGAAGCTGAATGGTAGCAGCTTGCCCAATTAGGCATCCATACCTGTCGCTTCCTAGGAGTCAGGGGCACTGCTGCCATAGGAGCAGTCACATAATGACTTGTCCTTCTACAAGCCAGTGACTCTGGTGATTGCAGAAACTCATTACATTCCTGTGAATTATAAAGATGCAAGATATAATTGAATATGATAATCTGTGTTCCCTAGATTGTCTCTAAGAAAGAAATTTTAGCTACCAGTACAGGGTAATAAGAGATTAGATGGTTGGCAAAAAAACTCAGCTTGACTTTGCTTCCACATCATTACTCTTTAATTCTACAAGTATGTTAGCACCAGCACCCAAATGTATATTATGCCTCCCTTAAGGAGCAGCAGGATTGGAGAGAATTGGGAATTTGGGAAAGTAATTCTTGACAGATGAATCTCACAGAGAGTGATAGACAAAACTTTCTGAAATGTTAACATGAAGAATGAATGTGTTATGCAAAAGAAGAAAAAGAAAAAAGCATTCTTTGCAATGTGTAACATATAAAACTTTATAGATGTGATGGCATATCATTTTGCAGTGACCAGCTGTGATCTTTCAGTTCAATTGTGCTATAAAAATGAAGCAATAAGAGCTTGTTATAGCTACCTGCTCAAATATGTAAGTAACCCTGTTAGTGGTGGAATGAAAATGACTAGAACTCTGCAAGAAAATAATTGTTTAATAAATATTATGTGGTTTTGCATAAAGTCCACCATGCAATCTTGTACCTTTAATGACAACAACCAGAGCTTATCTTTTGGAGTTTAAACCCATGATGATATTTTTTTCCTCCAGTGAATAAAATAGCACCTGCAAGAGTCTGGTTAGATAAACTAGGCTCTTGCAAAAGAGAGGTGAAAGGATGGATGCAGATGATGACAAGGTTGGCAGGTTTCTAGCTTACTCTGTGACTCACTATTGAATATTGCTCACATGCTGTTATTAATGTAGGCATTTGGGACCAGGACTATGAAGCTGATAGCTTGCTACACCAAGAAGTGTTCTAAGGAGATAATTAGTAGTGATAAAATGCCAGCGCTTCTGACTGTGTGAGAAAAGGTGTGTAATCAGCTCAAGAATCATTTGTCATATTATACTATATCTATAAGCTAACCTGCCTTGGGAAATCCTAAAAGTTTATTTTTTTTAATGAGAGTGGGTTTTTTTAAAAAATTAATGACAGCAGTTTTCACAATGGCTGCAGAACCCCTGAAGATAACAGTTAAAAAGCACCTATGAGTGGGAAAAAAAAATATTAAAAGCTTTGCTAAAATATTTCTCCTCATTTATACTGACAGAAATTGCTAGAATTTGGTTTTCCAGCACTTTAATGCAAAGATATTTCTAATGAAAGATGAGGGCTATGACAAAATAGATTTCTATTTTCTTTAGATGTATGCCCAAAAGCTTTTAGATTCTCAAATCAATTTACTGATAGAACGGGAAATTGTTCCATGTCACCCGTGCCCAAGAAAAAGAGGTAGAGCTTTTGTTCTGAGTCTGATAGAAGATCAGCCTTAAAGAACAGCTTAATGGAAAACTTGACAAAAATGCCAGAGTTACAAATCCTAAACCATTTAATAATTCTGAAGCAGCCCCCACTGCTGTGATGTAATGTGGCTTCTTGTAGCCATTTACCATAGGCAAGGCTGAGAGTAGCATCTTTCCCTTTGTTTAACTGACAGACTACCTACTTGCCAGTATCAATAGAAATATTTTGCTTTTATTCGTTTAAATATTTACCTCTATAAAATAGAAATAATACTGTCTCCATGTCACTAGCTGTAAACCACTAAGGTGCTTCATTGTATGTTCCACAGAAAATGGTGTGAGGATACAGTTGCCCTGTGCAGAAGATACATTTTAATATTTTATTTTGTCCATATTGGTCACTGGCTGAAAGAAAAGTTCACAAAAATTAGCATAAAATGGCATAATTACACAGCTTTGTTCACTAGTAACAATTTAAAATTCCTTACATATATTGCTTAAACTAATTCCAGTATTTCTTATCCTCCAGGAGCTTGGCCTTGCAATATCAGAAATACTATATTCACTATTTAGTATATTTTTAATTCTCTATATATTTTATCTTTCCATAGATATATTGTTCTTTGAATTTAGTGAGAGTTTTCTTAGTATTTTTCAAATTTGGTTTTTCCTTATACGAATTTAAATTAGTGCCTTCTTAGATGTTTGTCAAGTAAACTTTTACATATCCTGATTTAACTGGTGTATTATTGTCTGTGTAGCAGAAAGATGAAAAGAATATATTATAGAGAATATTGTAGATCATAATCTCATTTCATCTCCGCTGTAGACTGGTTCTTGTGCAAGGAGCACCCAGTTATTTCAATATTATTCTATTGACAACCATTGCTTTAGCAAAGATTTAAATTTCAAAATGCTTGACAACTCTTCGAATTGCTGATTGTTTATTTTCTGCCCTGTTTATATTTGTGCTTCACCTCCCTGTAGAGAGAACACAAGTCAAACATATTGAAGAAAGGGAAGGTATCACAGCAGCTTTGATGGAATGTTTGATGATATGTTTGATAGGTAAATATAACATTACTGGGGTCTGCCTTCATTAGAAAAGTGCTGGTTTAAGAACTTGTAAAGTTCTATAATTTATATGATCACAATGGGAAAAAACAAGGTTTTTTCTCTATACTCCGCTCTCTACAGACCTTTACGGTCAAAAATTGAAAATGTGGCCATTATAACATAATGCAGAAAACTGTTTTTGCTTAACTTTAACACAAAGAAAATGAGTAAATAAAATTAAATAAAAGTCAGCCTCTTTTCTTCTTCGTATATACATAATGAGTATAACTTTTTCTCATATTACTTCATGTGTTAGGTCTTGCGTCAATGAGTTATTCGTAAGTAGTGAGGTACTGAGGAGAGAAATAAAGATCACAGCTAAAAAAATACCAGCTAAAAAAAAGCGGAAAACCTTTTTTGTTATTGACACATTCCCTCATAACTGCAGAAATCTACTTTATGTAGAGGAAGTCTCCCAGGTAGGGGGTAAAGCATTTATCACTGGCCTGCTCACTCCATCTACCTGTCAGATAACTCATTTGACAGAACTGTCTCTCTGGAATAAAGATAGGTGCTCTATTAGCTTTGCTAATATCCAAATTGTAATGATTCCCAGAAATAAGGAGTATGGAGGGAAAAAACCTATTGAATAAAAGAACAACAATTTAAACCATGTCTTGAGGCAAATCAGCAAATGACTCAGAAAATGACTCAGCAAACCATCCTTACAAAAAATAATAAACTTTTGATAGTTCAATCCCTTGAATGAAATCACTAAAGAAAAAAAAAGTGTTCCAATAACTGCATTCCTGTAACAGCTTTTGCTGTCATTACTGTTAGCAAAGCTAGTTAAAGTAGATTTTTTGTTTAAGGAAGAGGAACCTCTAAAAACATGTTCAGAACATAAGTGAACATGACAAGACCAGCAACGGAAGCTGAAGCAAACAGGACTATTCTTTCATAAAGCTGTTTAAATCTGAGATGGGAGAGGGGACAGCCTATGTTTGGACTACTAAGCTTTGGATCTGAATTAAGGAACTCACCTTCGTATGACAGTGTGAATGAGAGAGATGCTCTAACTTCTCTGCAGGAAGACCATGGTGTCACATCCCCCTACGCTGATCTAGCATCAATCTGCTTTGCTTCACTTCTCTGCTACCCCAACTTCCCTCACGTGCATTGACATCTGTCTGCTGCTCAGTGAGCTGGGTCAGAGCAGAGAACTCATCCAGCAAACAAGTGAGTTCTTTTACACCGGTTTAGCTCCTCAACAAGATCACTGATAAGGGTCAGGCAAATGTCAGTGCTGACACAGGGAAAGACAAGGAAGAGGGCAAAAACACTCCTTTGGGCAGATTTGATGAGGTTAGTTGCATCCTCTAGTTTCACTGATAAATTCTGTCTCTACATCAATCTTCAATGGAGCTTTTTAATCTCTGTTCTTGTTTGGAATTCTCTATCCTAGCTAAACCATAAGGACACTATGGAAATTAACATGTTAGTTTAAATATCCAATTTTAGGCCTAAAATTAGACAATGTTGTGGCTTTATAGGTTTAGCATTTAAGACAAAGCTTGTGCAGTGATAAATTTGCCATCTTGTACTTAGCTGCAATGGTCCCATGTCACCCTGTTTCAATTCACCTGCTAAGTTAAATCAGCCATTAAGCAATAAATCTTTAAAGCCATGTAAGGGACATGTGTGCACAAATCAAATTATTTATTAACAATATACCTCAGCAAAATGTCAGTGAGTTCTGAGGACCTCCTGCACACCACTTTAAAAATAAGCTCCCCAGAGCACAACTCAAGGAAATTGATTGAGTGCACTAATGTATTCTCATGTATTTCTCTTGATGGTGAATTTATCTCATGCATGAAAGATTTTGCAGGGCAATACACAAGTTCTTTATTCTTTGCTCTTGAAGGTGTTAAACTAAGAGTTTCCAAGTATACCTAAGCAGGCGCAAAAAGCAGCTTTTTGAAAATAGTTATGAAAAAAATGCCAGTGTAAGGAGTGAACTTTTGCCATTGTTCTATTATTTGCTTGAACGAGTGAGAACTATTAATTTTATTAACAGAAGAACATGCTGCACCATGACACAGAGTATACCTAAGGTGTAGACAAAATTGAGGACTGTACATGGCTAATAAAAAGATGGTTTTTCTCATTTCACTTTAACGCATCTTCCAGTCACGTTTGCTGTTTTGATCTGATTTTTATTCAAAGTGCTTTCCCTGGATTTTCTCCATTTATTTCTGGATCCCTTATCTTGTTCTTTTTTCCATTTTAACCACTTCTATTTTCTCCAGTCCTCATTTTCTATACTATTTTTCTGTTTGTGTTTTGTGACAAGAAAATGACAGATGCATAGTCTGGTTTCTAGTTAAGAAAAATATTCCAAATTAAACTTGAATAAACACTTAACAGCTGGGGAGCTTTATTTAGTAAATAATAGGCTTTTAAGAGTGATATATCTTTATGGTATGTGCTTCTATAATGTATGTTCATATAAGCCTTAATATAGCTTGGTAGCACATTACAGAAATGAGTAGGTATAGAGAATATATGTGCTTCTATAATGTATGTTCATATAAGCCTTAATATAGCTTGGTAGCACATTACAGAAATGAGTAGGTATAGAGAATATATGTGCTTCTATAATGTATGTTCATATAAGCCTTAATATAGCTTGGTAGCACATTACAGAAATGAGTAGGTATAGAGAATATATGTTAAAATTTCCCCACACAATGCCTGCAAGCAGGCACTGAGGCAAGTATTAATTATGCAGCTCCTGAATTGTTCAGCTTTGCCAAATACTGTGACTGAATTTCACAAGGCAAGACATATGGTAAATGACATTGTGTCTGTCCTAATATAACAAATGTGATTTAATTTTCATGTAAACCTATTCTGACAATTTCCTTATGTGATTTACATATGCATTTTATATTAAACTCTTCCCCCGAGGCAAATGTTGTGGATTATATACTATAATTCTATTAGCAAGGGAACACAAATATCATCAAACTTATCAGCTTCATGATTATACTAGAATGTTCCTTTAAGCATAACTTCTAGAGACTAGTTAATACTTTGTTCATATTATAAACTTTATAATGATGTATTTTTTTAACTTTGCTACAATATAATTGCCACTACTCTTTCTGTCAGTTTTTTTTCAGGCAAATGTACTGTAAAGCGATTGTCTTCTTTGCCTTTATGAAACTGAAATAATAAAAGAAAAAAAAAACGGGGGATTTTTTCATTAAAAAATGATACATTTGAGGGTAGTGGGGTTCTCCTCAAGTGACAGAATATTCCAATTTCCCACCCTCCATCACCCTGAATTATTTTTTCTTTCCTCATTCTAATTTAGTAAAATTTCTTCTCAAAATGTCAGTCAAACAACTTAAAGCTCAGATCGTTCTTCAATGTTCCTGTAGTATTGAGAAGCTTTTTTTAAAGGAAACTAGAAACAGAAAACTGTAATTACTGTGGATCTGCTGCACACAGCTTCGTCCTGCAGAAACCAGGGAAGTATTTGCATAATCCTTCAAAGGAAGCAGAAGCCTGGGGTGAGGCATCTTCCCCCCTCTGCAAGGGTTCCTGATCAGCAGTGAACGTCTTTTGGTGTCCCGGTTTAGCTCAGGCATCTGGATTTCTTCGTAATGCACATGCAATTCCACCTCCAGTCTTTCACATGTGAGAGACGTTTATCTAATTCTTTTTGATTCATAATAAATTAAAATCCTAGACATTAATGCATTTCTATAAGTATAGGGTCTGCTATTCATATGACTCAAGGTCGAATTCCTTTCAATGTTTTCAGAACTTTACAACAGCATCTGTAACAATATTTCTAAAACCCAGTATGCACATTTGTGGAAAAATAGATCAAAAATGCTTCCTAAAATAAAGAAAAATCAATAAACCAGTATTTTAATAACTATTTGTAAAAAACGCATTCAAAAACACTGTCCTTTTTCCAGATCAAATTCAGCAAGAACTCTGCATATTTTTCAAAGTCTTTACTAAAAACTTATTGAAGATTGAAGAAAATCAGTGTGTCTTGGATCCTACTCTAGGAACCTGTTTCATTGAACACTGATGAGCTTCATCATATATGTGCTTAAGAACCTGTGACTTTTCTGGGAATTAGATGATTAAATTGTTCACATATATATTCATATGTTTACTTGTGGTTAAACGATGTATGATTTCAGCAGTGCTTGATGGTTGTGTACAAACAGAACTATCAAATCCAGAAGTGTCGTTCAGGTATAATTCTTTTATGATTTTTATTGAATTAGCAGGGAGAGTAGTTTTGGTTCTTTTATAATTTTTAAATTCCCAGAAGTATTGCTTCTCCTAAGAAATATTTAGAAACATTTCTATCAAGTCCTTCAGCCCCCATTATAACCTTATTGCCATCTACCTAAACAAGAGCAGAGTGAACTTTAAGAATCAATCTACCAGTCTGTGTAACAGCTGCTGCAGAACAAAAGGCCTGTAAAACAGATCCTATTATCATCAAACTAAGATGTGAGTATCACCTGAAAGCCACCTGAAACTGTGGCTCTTGAAAGAATCAAACTTTGAATAACTTAATTTCCTAGAATTAATTAGGAAAATCACAGCTATTAAGTGGATGAAATGAAGTTAATGCAGAGAACTCAAGATGAAGTTCAGACAATAGTTTTGCTCCTGTGTCTTTACTGGGGTCTACCATGCACAAAAACATGTTCAAAGATCATCCTACATGTATTAACATTAAGCCAGAATATGAAGTGGTGATCAGAATGAATTTCTGGATTGTTTGAGCGCCTTATGTCTTTAATATGATTTCTGTTTAATAGTAAAAATTAGGAAATCAGAAGCTTAATAACCAAAAGTAAGAAAACGCAGAGGGATTATACATATGATTGACTGACTTGGCCTCTAGAATTTAAAAAAATAACCCTATACAACCTTAACTAATGATTATTCATAAAAAATTTTGAAAGTTTCCCTATGTAATTCTCCTATGAGAGTATCGGGGGGGGGGGGTTGGCCCTTAATTGTAATTTGTTTCTTGACACTAAATTTATCTTAGTATGTCTTACTGTGTCTTAATGATTCCAACTGCCAGTACAAGCCTGTTGTATGAACATAAAACACTGTATTGTTAAAGTCTCTTTTTATTTTTATTTTTTCTTTTTAAAAACCTTTCAGTTGTAATTAATCTTTCTGGTTTTTAAACACATTCATTTTCTTACTATGAATAATATACAAAAAATCAGAAATTAAAATAACTTACATAACGGCATAGAGAAAAAGAGATGAAGCTTACTGGACCGTGACCACACTGGGAACAGCTATGCTGTCCACCTTGCAGAGGAAATTCCTGCTGGATCATAGCAAACAATTCAAAAATTTACTTCTGCCTATACATGGAGTGCAAATCATTACAGTTATGTCTACATAAACAGCTAAACTTAGTTAATTACACTTTACAGGAAAACTTAGGAAAAGTGACGTGAATACCTAAAGTAAAGAAAGCACATATATATCTGTGAAATATCCCAAACTATGCTTCAGATAGGCAATTTGAAGCACTCAGTGGCTGAAAATACTTGAAGAGAAGGATATTGCTCTTGCAGCACTTATCTAAAGCCATGATCTTCTAAAGAGGAGTGGGTGTGAAGCTGTGAAGAAAAGCAATTCCATTCTCAGTAGGCTACCACAGTACATTTTCAAAAGTTTCTAATTGAAGTTATGCTTCATTTGCTTTAGCTATAAAAGCAATCACATTTACTCATGATTATGTCTGTAAATGACCTCATAAAAAGTAGTCCTGAAAAAAACCAAACCACAAAATCAATCCAAAAAAAGTAACATTTAGAATGCATTTTTAATTATGTAAAATTGTACATTTATTTGATCTTATTATCTATCCAATATCAAAAGAGTTAAACTCCATTAAACTTAATAATTTAAAGTTATTTTGATTGCAGGTATATTATCTTTATTAGGAATATGCTTCATTCTAAAATGCAAAGGCCGTATATTAAGGGTCTCAAAAACAATATATGAAAAAATGATAGTATTGTGACTAATGTATTATTCATAGTCAGTATAAAGAGTGGAGTCTTCAGAAAGTTGTGATGAAAGTGTTTAATAAACTAGCACAAAATGATCAAGAAACATGTGAGAAAAACCAAGAATAATGATACACAGTTTTTATTGACTTCACTGACAATTAATTCTACTTGAATATTAGGACTAGAGGGCTTTTAATGCCATAGCCTAAGGATGCCTAATCTCATATTTAAGAGTCTCAGCCACACCTAAACACACAGAGATTTATGGTTCATTGTGTCCACAGCTTTAAATGGCAGAATTTTAGATTAGTTAGGGTTTGGCAGCAATTTTTTTGTTGTGTTGACTCTTTTTCCAGGGGTGTGGTTTTTTTGTTGTGGACTGGTTTTTTGAATAGGTGGTAGAAAATAAGAGTCAATATATTTTAAACAGAAACTTTATGTCCTAGGGAAAAAAAAAAAAAAAACAAACAAAGCAATAAGATGTATTAAAAACCTTACAAATAATTGGCATAATTTATCTTCTAGGAAAGCATGGGAAAAGAAAAGGGAACTGGCAATTTATACAAGTTTACTTTCATTTCACAAATAGAACATGTCTGAGAGATCCTTCCAGTCGTATCTCTAGTATAGTTACCCTGACAGTGAGACTAATTTTGCCTAATTTTATATTTCTATCAACCTCAACTAATCAGGTGAACTTTAGTTGTCAATGGTAAGCAATACTTTTTTCTGAGGTGCTCTTTATTTAACAACAGAGATACAGAAATATATAGATGCTTTTTTTTAATAAAGTACGCATTTCTTTCTACTATTTAAAAAATCTGCGTTGAGGCCAAGCAGATATACGATATGAGGAAGAAGAATACTCTGCTATTCATCCACTCAAGAGACATCCATACTTCCTTGCCAAGCACTGCTGGACAAAGCCTTTGGTGAGAGCATTAGCTAATCTTTAAGGCCCCAGCTTTGCCTTCTACATTGAATTTTCAGTCAATGCAGCCAAAATAAAACATTGCAAAGCCTACACAGAGGATTGGCTTGCTTCAAATTAAGGAACCAGAACAACTGTGAATTTCATGAAATTTCATTGATTTTTTTTTCAGATTTAATGTTGGGGAAAAATAACTTTGTTTCCTGACTTGAAACAGGAATAAATAATGAAATATTGGCAATTTGAATACCCATTTAAATAACATGAATTTATAATTTCTTTCAAGCTTCTAATTTCCAATTTCTCTATGGAAAGTCTCCAGGAATGTAGATATAGTGCTGTAAAAAAGTTCTCAGAGCTCAAATTTTGCTGACCATCAAGCAGTATGATTCAGTGCTGATGGCTTTGTCCTTCATGCCACTTTCCCCAATCTGTCCCAGCAGTCCAAATGGATCACTATTACCTACTGAACTTTACTTCAGCAAATATGTACAGATGAGCCAGATAAGTACCTCTCTACAACTGTGTTTTCAAGGCCAGTTTATGGTCCTTTCTCTGGCCTCAGGAAAAGAAGGAAAATACACACAAATTCCAGTATTTTCTCTATTCTTGCTGAAATAAAAGCAACTACACTATATTTGATTTTGTATGAGGGAATTGTTCACATAACAACATTACAATGTTTCTTCTTACAGAGTTTAAATTTGCCTTGTTTCTTTATGAGTTTTGAACAACCTAGATGCTTCACAAAATAAACTTTTCAAGCAGATGCATAAGAAAATCCATAATTATCATAATTTAACTGACAAACCATTACTCACTCACTCACTCACTCACTCACTCAGTCACTCAGTCACTCACTTCCCTGCCCCTTCACAGGGATGAGGAGGAAAATCAGAAAAAGGTAATACATATGGCTTGAGAAAAAAAAACAGTTTAATAACTGGAAAAAAATAAATTACAACAATAATAATAAATTAATAACAATATTAATATCATTGTAGTGAAAAGGAGAGGGAGATTGAGGAAGAAAACCCGACAAGTGATGCACAACACAGTTGCTTACCACCTGCTGGCTGATGCCCACTCTGCCCCAAGCGGCGATTGGCCCCCACAGATGACTGTCCCCAGTTTATACACTGAGCATGATTCTCCGTGGAATGGAACATCCCTTTGGCCAGTTCAGGTCAGCTGTTCGAGCCATGCTCCCTCCTGGCTTCCTGTGCAGCTGTTTGCTGGCACAGCATAGGAAACTTAAAACTCCTTGATTTAGAGTAAGCACTACTTAAAAACAACTAAAACATCAGTGTGATGTCAACATTACTCTCTTACAAAATTCAAAATACAGCACTGTATCGCTATCAAGAAGAAAATAAACTCTATGCTAGCTGAAACTAGGACAATAACGTACTAATTTTGCCCATTTCCATTATTTGATCTATTTTTTTGTTCTCTTGAGGAAACTTACCTTCTCTCTTCAACAATTCTTTGAAATTACTCTATTAGTTTCAAACTCATGTGTTTGAAGAAAGGGTATGAGCTAAATGGAACCTGTATGTTCATTACATACAGTGTGTGTCACTAAACATAATTGGCAGGATAAACTGTGCTTCTGCATACCTTACCAGTTTTTGAGCTGGTTGAACTGAGACAAAAAAAGAAAAAAATGTAGGGAAGCTCATTTATTTCACTGGAAGTTTTAGTAAGTTAGTCAGTTCATGAAGTTTTTGTGTGCTTTTCCTTATTTATTTAATTAGGGGCACCCAACAGGCCAACATATGCAATTTAATGGTGCAATTTGCAGAAGTTACAAAAAGCAGAATCCCTGCTGAAAATTTAAAGAGGGACTGTACCTATTTTCTGCTTCTATTACTTCATACAATGGCTTCCCAGATGATACAGAATGGCAAGGAAGCAAAATGCTGATGATGCATGACTTACACCAACTGCTTGTGAATTGAAAGCAGATGTGGACAGTGGGAGGCTGAGCATTTCTAATACAAGTTACAATATAAGTAACTGGAAAAAAAAACCTTAACAAAGTCTACCAGTGGTGTTCAAGAATATATGTCATAGTTGAAATGTCTCCCTTTAAGAGGGCAGAAAAAATGACAGCCACCACAATATCAAAAAGGAAGCTGTATCAAACATATAGTGCAATGAAATATAAGCCATAAATATAATTTAAATAGATAAAGCACAATGACATTGCTGTGAGCATGTATATTGCTATGTATATATTAAATTTATTTTGATTTTCAGCTTTACAATAAGAACACCAATAGTATTCAAACCTGAATACCTGTAAGTATCATTGTCATTGCACTGGTTTAAATCCATTATTTTGTACAGAAAATAATCTTTGGTAAAGAAAGAGCACATGCTGCACACACACATTGCTTTTAACTATGCTCTTGATTATGTGCTCTGGAAAAGGGGAAGACAACCAGATTTGACTCCACTTGCACAAATTCCTTAGTCAGTACACTACTTATTACCTATATATTCATTACAAGTTTCTTCATTTTCAACTACTCCTTATCATAGTACTCCAATTATTTGCAATTCCTTACCTTCCCAGGTGCACTGTATTTCTCTCTTATTGACAAATCAACATTATTTATGGGTCTTTAGGGCTTTATCATAGCAAAACTTTCTCTAAAAGGAAGATACTCTAAGGGATATTCATAGCTTTTATCTCCCCAGTTCTTTTTGGTATCTAAACAAAATAACCTCTTCTCTACTCTCATTTTAGTAGACTTCTTTATTAACGATCAATGCTAAATATCCTTAATTAATGTCAAAGCTCTCTTGGTGTTTTCAGGCTATACCTGATCCAAGTTTGTATTCAGTGTACTGCAGTGAAGGTTATCAGTTATCTGAGACAATTTTACTAAAGCCACGTTAAATCACTTTCTATAAACTGTGACAGCATTTAACTTTCTCTGCTCACATTATTTGTCCAGCTCTCAACAAGATTTTGGATATACTTCTAACAGTTGCCTATTTTTTTTCCTGCTCACTTCAGATTAAAGCTCCATTTGGCATGGGCGTTTTGGCAGCTTTCAAAGAATGACACCATTCATCCTGGTTTGATCCTCATTCCAACTCCTTTTTTTTTCTTTTTTTCCCTGTGAAATTTATGTCTTTTTCTGGAATATAGAACTTTTCTTCCTTTCCTAATACTGCATTTAAAAATTTATATGATGTTTTTGAATCAGTAGATTAATTTTTCAATAAATTACTTCTTACAAACTCTTGAAATCAATCTTGCCCTATTATTCACTGGGATCTTTGCTAGGGACTTCAGTGAAGAAATGGTATCAATATCACTCATGTGTTTTCAGTATTACTTAAAAGCAGCAACAATTTTTTACATGGGGGGAAAAAATCTATTTTCAAAGCTAAGAAAAAGACTGGAGAGAAAATGCAGAAAAAGTTCTTGAAATATGCAAAGAAAAATACATTTGAGGAGAAGATTCTTGTCTTTTGGGATTAAAGAACTTGGTAGAAATGCAGCTGGTTTTCAGTTTTCCTGATCGTATGTTTAGATTATTAATGGAGATTTTAGAATCAGAATGTATAATTTTTGCTCTCTCTCAGTCTGTATGAATATCCTACAAATTACTTTATTTCTTTTTCTTTCTGATTTGGTTCCTCAAGTCTGAGCGAACTACTCAATGAATTGATCTACTCAGAAAACTTAGAATAAATAAAATGTTCTCTCTGCACCTGGAGAAGGAGCAGACACTGTCAGGAGTGGTTTAGCACTTCAACAGACTGCTTCTGTCTGCATACGCAGTGACTTTTGCTAGTTCACTAGTCTGATTTCCTTAAAGTATTGGCAGCAAATATGTTCTACTTCATACTTTTATCTTTTAAATTAAATTTAATACACTCTAGTGAGTTTAGGCCTAACTGTCACAGTAATATTATCTCAAATTAAAGGCTTTAATGTATGAAATAATTACAACCAGTAATTTAAATAAACAACTCTGGATCCTTTTTGTTATATCATCGCATTAAAAAAAAAAAAAAGTCACATTTTTTTGAGTTTCCTTAAGTTTTTTTTCAGATAATGAGCTATGTGTGATACAGTGTCTCTTTCTCTGCTAATCAACGTCCTTCTTGTCCTTGCTTGTGGTCCACAAAAAGTATTGTTTTCCAGCAAATAGAAGGATAGGCTACCCTCACATTCTAGAGCACAGGAGGGATGAATGACAGGATGAGCAGTCAGCTCTCACTTCTTCCCTAGAAGAGGCAGGGCTACTTAGTCTCACAAAATACATTACTTCACATTTCTTTGCTGAATTTTTTTGCTTCTTTTCAAAGTTTACCTCTCTTTATCCTACAGAGTGCGGGATGAACTTTCTAATTTTTATTCTCTACTATGATAGTTCAGATAAATGAGCCAACACATCTGCCTAGTACTTTCTATTGTAACTCAAAGCTTTGTGCCATACTCCTTTGCTCCTAGTAGACATGATCTGAATCCTTACAGCACCTCACAGAAGGTGCTTAGATATCTAATCCTCATTAGTCTCGCTAAGATTTATGGTTTAGGGCCTCAACTGCATCCAAACACGTCCAATCCCTGATCCTGCAGCAGCAAGGTTAGAGGAGTTCTTCATCAGTGAACTGACTGAGGGTAGAATTTGATACAAAATATGACTGCAGTTAATTATTAGGAAAACATTATTATAGGCTTACCAAGACATACTTATGCAAGGTGTCAGAAAACTGAAAATTTGCACCTAGTCTTCTTGGTTCCAAAATTCAAAGTAAAAAACTTTCAGCATTTTTCTCTGAGTTATCGTATATTATGGATACATAAATTGCCTTTGTTAATTCAGAGTAATTAGCAATCCTAATTTTTGCTTATGTTATGAAAATAAGTTAGTTAATCAAAATGTTGTCTAAATAAGGGGAAGTATTATGCAGTACAGAAGTGCTCATCACTTGTGAAATAAGATCTTCCGTTTGAAAAGTTCTTCAGAATTCAGTTAAGCTATAAATTCCATCAAGCTTCAGGTTATTTTTCTGCTTTTTTTATCTAATTATGCTTTATCTTTCAACAAACTCCTTTTCAATACCTTTTTTTGTACTGAAAAAAGCCCTCCAGAAATCAAAGCTGCTTATCTCCATCACTCTGGCTTATTTACTTATCTTCATCTTACAGAAATGTGTGACTGGCTTCCTGTCCCATTGGTGCCTCTGTGAATGACAATTGGATGTTTATATTTCCAGTCCATAACTGATGGATTAAATATATCTAAAACTTCTTCTGTCTCTGGTATTTGAGGTATGTACATTAATACATGTGTGACCTTACTAACTCATATAAATGTCAATTATTGACACATTCATACACTATCCATTTATATTCATAAGTATTGATCACTCTTATCAGCTTGATTTCCTACAGTCATTCTAATCTTTCACTTAGAACTCTTTAAAATACCTTAAATATGCATTTTTATATTTACAGTCCATGTAATGAGGTCAATCTATTTTATGCAAAGCTACTCCTTTATAGATGTTGCTTGACATACCATTTCAAGAATGAAGTTATAATCTTGAATATACATACTTCTGATTTACAACTGAATGATGCATGTTGTCAGCTGGACCTTGCTCTGTAACCTGATGTGTAAGGCCCAGCTCTGAAGTAGCCACCTTGAAAAAAATTGCTTTTCTGTACTGCACTGAGGTTTTGTAGAAATTAGTATATTACAAGATGATTTTTAAACTTAATCCCATGCAGTGGACTGTGATATATCTATTTAAATCTCAATTTCCGACATAGTAGAAGTTCCTATTGTTGCTTTGCTTTTAGAGATGAAGCTATGGTCACACAAAGAAAACTGAATTTCAGTTCTCAGGAGAGGCTTGCTTTCACACTATTTTCTGTTTTACAGCTGAACAGAAGAATGTAAGGGAGCATGTAACCACACGGCCACAGAATGGTTTGGGTTGGACAGGGCCTTAAAGATCATCTCGTCCCAACCCTTCCCCTGCCATGGGAAGGCATGCAGCCCACTAGATCAGGTAGCTCAGGGCCCCATCCAAACTGGCCTTGAATTGTCATGGTTGCTACTATTTTTATAGGAAGATTTCCCATCCCAAATATTACTACTAAGAAGCTATCAAAAAAAGAAAAATTTCAAAACCACGAATAGTTAATAGAAATTTTATGCCAGGTGTAATCAAGTTAGCTGAATAACATTGAATACTACAGTTCAGTGAGACTCTTTTTAAGCCACATAAATAATACAAGAATGAATATTAGAGTTGTAAAGGAAAGAGGAATTTTGACTAGCATAGGTCCTGCAGGTGATATGTGGGAGTATACAGTCCATTACAAAGTGTCCAAAAAATACATTGATTAGTAAGAAATGTCTTCAGTGAGACTTGAATATTTTATGTAGTTTTCTGAATTTTACTACTAAGATGGTGAACTGAGATGACTTGAAAATTTTTCAAGCCAAGTATATTAATTTGACACAAAAAAAAAAAATATAAAGTTTGCACTTACTATAAGAATATTCTCTCAGAGATCTGAATGAAATAACACCCTGAGGAAGAGCTTATTAAAAAAATGGATCTTTCTTTTCACTTTCCTCCTCCCCCTTGCCCCCATACTCCATATATTATTGCCTACAAAAAAAAAACTGAAAATACATGTGTATAAAGGAACTATTTCATCTATATTTGAATAAAGATGGCTCGTGAATGATTTAAGTTGTATGAGAAAACATTTTTGGTTTCTATTTTCTGCTTGTAAAGAGCTGCAGTTCCATTGCCGTGAGTCTATAGGTAATTCTCAATTAATCATTTCACAGTATTAAATTAATTTTAAATGAGAACAGATGGGACATGTTAGATTCTTTAGGAAGTCATGAAATATGCTGGTTTTTTCATTGTTTCTATGGTGCTTGAGAGGTTTGGCTGTGTCTGGTTTTTTCTGTCACTATGGCAGATTTTTTTTTGGAGGGGGTGGGTTGTTTGGGTTTAGTTGCTCTTGACATATATAACACCACTGATAATAATGCCATAATTTACATGACAGCTCCTAGACTAGTAACGTTTTGAAAAAAAAACCTTCCCTTATTAATTGTGCCTGAATCTTTATGGTAACAATTCAGGGATATCTGGTAGTGCTCTAGAGGACTCAGTGTGAACATGGGGAGGCTTAAGTAGAATGGTAACTGCTGCACAAGTTCCTGCAATTCATTTATGTTAGTTATGGACAGAAAATATTTTATACTTTTTCTTTTAAAGTTTTGAGGTTGGGGGTCTTTTGGGGAGTTTTGTGGGTTAAAGAATTTTGAGGAGGATTTGCTGCTTTCTTTACTCTGCAAAAATCCTCATATATAAGAAAAATGATTGTAAACATATTCCTAGATTAAGATTGACTCAATATGTGAATTTATATAAATCTGAATATATGATTACTTTAAAAGGAAAAAATGATACTGCACTTCAAGATATCATTGTGAATTATTAAAAGCAATAAGATGTTGTGCAAATGTATTCATATTATTTTATTTATAAATTATTTTGTCTTCTAATATTGGGTATTTGGTATAATTTCATGTGTTGGAATGAGTGCGCCGAGTAGACCAGAAACTCTAGTATCCCTTAGTTTCAGATTCCTTAATTTAAAATCCTTTTGCCATTCTTATTATTATCATGTCCAGCTAGGAATATATAAACATAATATTAAACACTAGAAATGTTCTGACTCTCATACACAGTTTTGTAGATTAGTGATTCGCAGGAACAAATTGATATGAAGTAACTGTTGATTTAGGAAGAAAAAATAAGCACTCTTATTGCATATTGAAAAAAAAAAACCAACACAAAAAAAACCGAAACAGACAAAAAAACCCAAAAAACATTCTGAATAATATTCTAGATACTGAAAATTCAAATTCTTGATATCTATCTCACTTAGTCCTGATAAGATCTAAAGCCTACTCATCTGTATTTTTAATGCTGTAGTAGCTGGGACACTTATCACACTAAAAGTAGAGGTGACGTACTGTTTTAATGACAGCAAAGATTTTGATTTACCCTTTCGCTTAAGTGGGAAACAGTTGTGACATTAAGTGACATTAAACTAGATTTCAAGTTTTCTCATGTTGTTTTAGAATGAGTAAAAAACAAAAAAAAAAAGCCTTTTGTGTTTTTCTGTCAGAAATAATGGAAGAAAAAAAAGAAAAGTTAAAAATTACAAGTATCACATAGGTAGGCATGTCACCGGAATGCGAGGTCCAGATTGCCCAGGTTTGTAAATTGGAAGTGGAGCTGGAAGTTTCCTCCTGAGCTTGTTTAATTCCTTTCCTCTAAACAAGGTTCTACTATACCTTTCTCACAGGGAAATGGCCTTTATTTTGTCCAAATCATTGATAAAGCAATGACACTTCTGTAGGTTCCTTACAGTGTTCAAATAGTGTCACTGTTAGCTTTGTTTATTTCTTTTCCCCCAAATAGATCATAAATGAATTTTTCTGCAGTTTATATTTCTTGTTCTATGGATGTGAAGAATAATTATTTTCATATCCATTGCATCAGCTTATTATATATTTGGTTATTATGTTTTTCCCTAAACTATGTAATAATTTGCATTGTGTTCCTGTAAAAAAGTAAATTCATTATTTATTTGAACAAATTATATTTATTTTAATGACTTATTCCTATGTTTAAAATAGTCCAGACAAAATTACAAAATAATTCAGTTAGTGATACTTATTGTTCAAGAATCTTAAAAAAAATTTTGAGCTTTCCTGCCAGTGTTGTCATAAACACAGGTTTAGAGTTGTGGTCATTTTCAGGAAAAAAACACTGACCGCTGACCCTACACATATGTATGTGCTTAATCAGATGCAAAGGAATTAAATTTTTTGATCCATCAGAGAAAATAAAATTTCAGCTAACTAGGAACTGGCCTGATAAAAATCCTTTTGCCTGAATTTTTTTATTATTCAATAAGCATACGAAGGTATCAAAATCAATAAACATCATCATTAAGAGACCATTGCATTCATCCCTCAAAATATAATCTTCTTCGGTAGAATGCAGCATGTTAAGACTTGCTTTATTCCTAGTTCTGCCCTTTGTATTTTCCTTTTCCCTGATCCCTAACTCATTTATTCCACACCACTTACCAGAGTCTCATGCTCTTAAAGCGTTTTGTCTGTGTTTCCACTTTGATTCTGCCTTAGCCTAAATAAGTGTGAAGGTCAGGAGCTGGGGAACTGATGGGCATGCTGGCACGTTTTAGGTCATTTAGACTCGCTCTGGCCTGGTCCTGTGGACTGACCGCCCATCTTTTGTTGGAATATATTACATTTGTTCCTGGAGCACACCTTATTCAGCTACACACACAAAGAGACATATGCAAACACATATATAGTAGATAGATAGATAGATAGATATAAGCTAGAGGTATTGTTAAGTAATCTTTATACTCATCTCTTTTCTTTGCAAAGATGGCTGCCTTTCTCCGTTTTTCGGTTCCCTTCTTTTTTTATGCTTCACTTTTTATACTTTTAGCAACTGTTAAATATCTTTTTTCTATCTATGTTTATATAACCCAAAAGAGGTTAAATCTTCTGGGTGTACAAGAGTTACAAGAGTGACAAGAAAATGTCAATCTCCTTGTTATTTATAACGGCTAAGGTAGAAAAATATGCAGGTTTTTTCCCTGAGGTAAAAGTTGAATGTTTCTGAAAAGTCTTCCATCAAACACTTTGCACAACAACTCTATTAATAATAGCGAAAATTCAAAAGTAGGTAAATCTGACTAATTAAGCCTTGGAGTAAAGCAAAGAAATACAGCAACTATGAAGTGCTCGTTGCATTTCATAACTCTGTGAGCATTGGAAGGCTATTGTAAGAGCCTTCCTTACAGATAGGTCACATATGTGCCAGCAGTCCTGATAGCAGCAATACAGCCCCTTCTGAAAAGGGTAAATTTGACCTAAGGAAGAATATATCATTGCACAACTAACAATTGAATGTGAGCGCAGAAGAGCTCCAGGGAGGAAAAAGCCTCAGAAATATTTGCATTCAAGAAGACTTCAGAGGGTTCACTGGATCCTGAAAATGTATAAGCAGAAGAGAAAATTCCAGCTCACAACAGTGTTTCCTCAGGATTACTTTGAGGAAAAAAATGTTGCATCTGCCAAGCTTGCTTGTCCAGTGGCACTTACCTTGTGAATGTGTTAAGATCCAGCATATAACAATTATGACTTGTTGGATTTTCTGTTAATATAGCAATACAAAGCCTTCACTGAAATCACTTTCTTCTCTATCTTCTATTCTGCTATGAGGATTTTTTTTTTTTCATCAGTAAGAGCTGGTTTGAGACTTTAGTTCCCAATATTCCAGTCTTAAAAAGAAACTTAATTCATGGCCATGGCTTGTTCCTTGGAATGTCCAGTTATTGCCTTTGCAGGTTGACCGCTTTTATGAGAATTTCTCTATAGCAGTAGCATGCTGTCAAATGCTCAAAATCTGTCACTGTGTTCTTGATTCAGCTGTTTAATCTGTGAGAGCTAAATTCTGCTTCAAAATTTGCAAGTGTGAAAGCATTCAAAAATGTCTGCACAAGCCTGCATGAGTGAAAATGTAACCTCATCTATCTTAGATGTGCAACACTGTGATCCAAACTTTAATCATGACTGATTCCCTGTCAAAGCAGACAGAACATGACTGGTTGTGTCTTTGTGCTCCTTGATACCTATTTCTTAATTTCAGCTAGAGCAGACACTGAAATTCTCCTTTGAAAGCAGTTTGGCTTCTAGATGGCCCTGTATTTATTCATTATATATTTATTTATTTATTTATTATAGATTTGATCACTTGTTAGAATGAAGAGCATAAATATTCACAGAATTGGCAAAAATTATATGAATTTAAAGGTCTCCAAAAAGTACGTTTCCAGAATCTTAAATGGTTTATTCATGTTTTAATACTCTATACATACCATCTTCTCAATTCACTAAAATATTGTAAAATACCTAGAAAAATCAGTGCTTTTTCACACTACTATTATTTATAGTTATTTTTTTAGTTACTTTTACCATAATAATATTCCTAGCGGGTACAATTACCTGCTATTTAAAAATAAATATCTTAGTCGATATTTTTACACCTAATGATTAACAGGGAATTTATTTTATACTTTTCAATTAATATTGTAAAAGGAATACTTTATTGCTACTGATTTCTGTATGCTGAGGATTTTCAAGTATGCTATTACCTGCTTTTCATTTTTTGCCATAAAAACTTAATTTGTACAATTTCAGAAAGAAAAGAATTATCAATAATTCAAAAAATAAAAATTATGGTTTGGACATTACTATCTAGTTTGACTCCTGAATACCTTTTATTATAAAGTTTATACTTTTCATTAGAAAATGGTTAGGCTGACTACTTCAACAGACCTGAATTTTACACAGCTATTGTATTTCAATTCTGTGTAGCAGACATTAATTTTCAGGTTTGAGTGCAGCTGTCGTGCTTTATAATTCTAATCTCTGTTAAATATTTTACACTTCTGCATTTGCAATTTTTTTTTTTTTCTGAGCAGTCATGTACTTAATCAATGGTTCTACACATATTTCTTAAAATGTTTCTGGAAATATTTTCAGTAGTGTTTTTTCCATTGTTGCCCATCTCCAGAGTCAGAATACTTGTCTGACACCCTCACCAAATTTGCTGATAACACCAAGCTGTGCGGTGGAGCCAACAGCCTGGAGCGAAGGGATGCCATCCATAGGGACCTTGACAGGCCTAAGAGGCGGGCCTGCGTGAAGCTCACAACGTTTAACAAAGCAAAGTGCAGGATCCTACACCTGAGCCATGGCAGTGCCAGGCACATCCACAGGCTGGGCAGAGAAGTGCCTGAGAGCCACCCTGCAGAGAAGGACTTGGGGACGATGGCTGAAGAAAAACTCAACAGGAGCCGGCAGTGTGCACTCACAGCCCAGAAGTCAGTGGTGTCCTGGGCTGCATCAAAAGCCATGTGGCCAGTGGGTCAAGGCAGGTGATTCTGCCCCTTTATTCTGCTCTCCTGAGATCCCACCTGGACTACTGTGTACAGTTCCGGTGTCCCCAGCCTAAGGACATGGAACTGTTGAAGTAAGTCCAGAAGGCCACAAAGTTGACAAGAGGACTGGACTGCCTCCGCTACAAAGACAAGCTGAGAAAGTTGGTGCTGTTCAGTCTGGAGGAGAGAAGGTTGTGTCTAGATCTCATGGCAACCTTCCAGTATCTGAAGGGGGCCCTACTGGGAAGATGGAGAGGGACTCTAGTTCAGGAACTGTACAGATAGGACAAGGAGAATGGGAAAAATTGAAAAAGGGGAAAATTAGGTTAGATAGCAGGAAGAAATGTTTCACTGTGAGGGTGGTAATTCACTGGAACAAGTTGCCTGGCAGGTTGTGCTTGCCCCAACCCTGGCAATGTTCAAAGCTGAGTTGAACAAAACCTTGAGCAACCTGGTTTAGTGGCAGGTGTCCCTGCCCATGTCAGGTGTGGTTGAGACTAGATGTTTTTTAGCTTACATTTCAATCTCTTAACATTTTAAGACTCTATGATTCTTCTTTTATTTTACCAAAATCTGTCTCTTTATATCAATACATTTTATTGTCCTGTTATAACTTCCCATTCAATTTTATGATAGAAGCAATGACGAATTCAGGTAGGTGTAAGGCAAAATTTTTCTGTTGTCTGTGAAGAGTGTCCACTATAGACAGGTCTTCATTGTATTGTTGTTCTTGAGATTCTGAAAGGGTTTTTTTGTTTGTTTGGGTTTGGGTTTTTTTTGTAACTTCAGGAGTTAAACATTCAGGCTATGCAAAAATCCTCAGTGAGACATTAAAAATCACAGTAATGTTATGACACAGGACTACTCAAGGTTATTTCGTATTTTGCTCACAAAAAGGAGGATGACAATAATATATATTCCTATATGGATAATGTCTGATTCATGTAGAAGCCTCTGAAAATAATTTATAATAAGGATTATTATCCCATATAAACCTTCTCTTACATGCTCCAAACCTATTTCTATTCATCTCGCTGGTCAATATGTTCTGCTATACCATCTGTGAACTTGTCATTTCAGATCACAACTTGTTTTCTAAATCTTGCATACAGAAGTTGCAAATAGCATTGTATAATAACTTTAATTATTGGTAACATACTCTAGTCCTCTAAAATAGATATTAAGCTAGTGATTCACAGTTCCTGGTTGCTGTTTTTTCTAATTGTTTCTGTCTCTATTTTATTATTATGTGTGTTATAGAAATAAGTTTATGAGAATACAGTCATTGCTTACTGACACTTTCTACATGGCCACATCAGGCTCCTTTTTAAGAGCATAGCTGTGCATTTTTATAATTCAGAAAAAAAAAGTAGGTTTTTTTTAATATCATGTCTTAAACATGGAAGACTGAGCCTAATCATAAAATACTATCATTTTACATTCCATGACAGCCTTTTCAGAATAAACTTTATAAACAAAATTACTTATAATTGGTGAGAAAACAGAAACTAATTTTAAGGTTTTAGAAGTATTATCAGCAGTAAAAACTGCAAGGCTTCATTTTTTGTTAATTTTTATTTTGTATATGACATGATTGATAATGAAATGTCACCAAGTAAGATGTTTCCCTGATTTACACAATTATAAAGTTTAAGGTATATGAAGTCATTATCAATTAATGGTATATCAATGGTGTCCTACTTACTAGAATTCTATTCTTTGTGCATTTTTGCCCTGTCTTTTCAAGTTTTGGAAGATTGGAGACCTTCGAGTCAGCAATGCTGGGGAAGTTTATCTTTCCTCTTTATTTTGCTAACCTAAAACAAATATATGAACAAGTCCTTAAAAATGTACATGGAGGATTGAAAACTGATGAAAATAAGCAACGTAGAGTTCACACCACATAATCCTTGCTTTTTTGACAGATCAGATTGATTTTTTTGATGGCCGAAAATAATGCTGTGAAAAGTCTGATCAGTAAGGTTTGTAGTAAATAGTTTTCAAAGAAGCTGTGAAAAATGGACAAAATTGAGTTCTCATAAGATATATCAGCTGCCCAAATTAAACTCAATACATTATTCAGTACTGAAAATCCGATTCTGTTTTGCTTTGCTTTGGTTTTTCAGTTTAGCTACTTGTGGAAAGTTTAACATGCTGACTGACTTAGAATGGAAAAGAAACTGTGTATCTCAGATTGGCAAAGCTAAAATGGTGTTTCAGTATCATATAGTAGTGATGAATTCTGAGCAAAGCAAATCTGCTTTGTTCGTAGTGAAATTAAAATCGCCTAGTCCCCTTGTTTAGATTCCCTGAGTGACTTTGATTCTGGGCTCGGGGCAGGATGCACTCCTAACATCTCTGATACAACAACTGATTAGGTTTTTCCCGTGGTTTTGATGTCTGTAATGATACTCTACCCTGCAGGGTTCCTGGTGTTCAGTGTGGTTTGACATAATGCTTAGCCTTTATTTCTGCAAATACAGTGAAAATGGTCACTCTACTTTACTTACTCAACCCTTTCTGATATCATAAAATATAACATATTTTCAATTTCCTATATTTCTGTAAAATTTGATCAAAATTCACTGTGTTAAAAATTTATTAGAAGAAATAATTTATAAGCTTATTTTCTTATAAAAACACCTGAAAGTAAATGCAACAACAAATGAAAAGGAACAAGGTGCAGGAGGAAAAGGAAAAGAGAGGGAGATTTTATTGCAAGCGCTCGACATAATAAGGAAACATGGATGAATTAGGTAAGTAAAATGCTAAAATGTAAAGAAAACTTTTCCATAATTTCACTATCCTCTTTTAGTTACTCTTTTCTGGACATTTTTTGGTCTTCCACTCACAAAAATGAAAATGCCTAGCAATAAATTATCACCTCGTATTTGGAGGCACTCCAAAATAATAAATGTAGCCTTATTTTGTAACAATATAAAAAATTATCTCCTGATGTTCAAAAAAAAGCTTCTTCCTTATTCATGGAGTAGCTGGTCAGTATATAATGATTACTCCATAAAATATTTTTAATACTTTTAAAACACTGCTTGGTAGAGAGGGAAAAAAAAAAAAATAAAAAGAATGAGGGAAACAAAACAAAACAAAAAACAGGAAATTTTTTTAAAATCTCAAAAATAATGGAAGTGTACACCTTTTCACAGGAAAGTGCATGTGTCAAGCATGTATTACTATTCTTTATTGTAGCTCACAATTATTTTTATTTCACAATAACATAAAACATAACAATTATGCCTTATCATTAAAGAGAAACCAATTTCTTTTTGTTTCTGCCAAAACCAGTTGGTTTAAGGAATTTATAATTAAAGTGTCAAGTACTGTCAAATCAAAACTACATTTTAGAAATAAAATAATCTTTAAGAGAAACAAAATAATTTATTCAGTCAAGATGTAGTTTCAGGATTGACTTACTGCGATAAGTGTTTTTATACCAGTGTACGGGAACATTTTGCAAAACTCCTATTTACCATTTTTACCAGAATATAGCAAAAGAACCTTGGTAGTATTTTAGGACAATTTTTTGTTTTTCTCTCTTGCTACTATCACTTTATACTGTTACTTTTTTTTTTTTTTAATTAATGCTACAAGCTTAGCTATTTCTTTGTCACACTTAGCCATTTCTTATCTTTGTTTGAAATGCTGAGGTTTTCAGAGAATCTCACAGAATCACAGCATGGAAGAGACCTCTGGTGGTCATCTGGTCTATCCCCTCATCATGCAGATCCACCTAGAGCCAGTTGTTACCCAGGACCACATGCAGATAAATTTTGAATAACTCCAGTTTTTGATTGAGACTCCATAACTCCCCTGGGCAACCTGTGTTGTCACTCACAGTAAGTGTTTCCTGATATTTATATGGGACGTTTGTGCCTGTTGCCTCCTGTACTGTCATCGAGCACCACAGAAATGAGCCTGGCCCTGTCCTCTTTCACCCTCTCTTCAGGTATTTATATGCTTTGATGAGCTCCTCCCCAAGCCTTCTCCAGGCTAAATTGTCCCAAACCAAGATATGTCTGCCTTTCCATGGACACTTCTGACAATAGATATTCAAGACCTGAGCTGTGATCTGCCTGTGCTCAGCTGGCTGTAGTCATATCTGTAATATCATCAACATTATTAAATTTTCACAAGTAATACAAAGAAACTTAAAACCATATGGAAGTGTCACTATACATAATTTTGATCCAATACAAGGAGAATTCTTCATCACCTTTTATCAAAAGTAGCCAATGCCTTTGCAATGTCATGTACCAAGCGGTACTTGCATATGAAAGTTGCTAAAATCAATAAGTGCAATGTAACATAATCCTACATCTGTTAGAAACAAATTGAGATCTGATAAGAGCTTCAGACTTGAGACTAGGGATATAAAGGTGCAGCTGCTTTTTGCAGCTGATATTGCTGGTTTTTCTTTCTTTAAATTCTTACAGGTAGAAAAAAAAAATCATTCCAGGAAAAAAGGTATACATTAACTGCAAAATAGAAATTTTGAATTACTATTTTTCAAAGGAAGCAAAGGATGCAATACTTCTGTTTTACTCCTCTTTGGGGATGTAAGGTATATAGTGAGTAAGAAAGTTAGTCTTTGTGATGAAATCTGAGTAAACATCTCACCTTCTCATAATGGTATGTTTGTAGGCAAAGACAATGCATTTTCATCAGACATATTGATATGTTTGGATAGAGAGACTTCAGGTATGCAATGTCATCCACCAGCACCTCCAAATCTTTCTCTGCAGGGCTGCTTCTCAATCTGTTCATCTCCCAACCTGCACTAATACTGCAGCACCTTGCGCTTGGTCTTGTTGAACCACATGAGATTTCCTTGGGCCCACTTCTGGAACTTGTCCAGATCTCTCTGGATGGTATTCCATGCTTCAGGTGTGTCAACTGCATCACTCAGCTTGATATCACCTACGAGTTTGCTGAGAGGGAACTCAATCCCTTTGTCTAAGTCGTTAATTAAGATATTAAGTAACACTGGTCCCGGTCTGGATTGATGAGAGAGAAGGATGTTGTGGGGGACTGTTTCAAAGGCTTTACAGAAGTCCAGATAAATTATATCTGTGCCCTTCACTTGTTGGCTGACATTGCCTCTCCATCATCAAGGTTTCTAGTAAAAGGGAGTGAGAGTGGAGGAGAAGTAGGTATGTTTTGTAAGGCTGTGTACTGGCTTTGTCTGGGATAGAGGTCCCTGTGTGGGACTGAGCTGCCTACTATAGTTAACAGTAAGCTATTAAAACTACAGGGATAGCAAGACAGAATTTAGTAGGTGGCTTAAAAACTCAAGTCTAATTTGTACTTTTGGAGCTTCAAGTGAGTGGTGAAGTCAAAACACCTGTTTCATCCTTCTTGGACATTCAGCTCAAATTACAGCAAATTTTTTAACTTCAGGTATTCTGGAACATTTTGACCTTTAGTATTGTGTGAGAATGCAGACTTACCCACTGCAATTTCAGGTTTAGAATTGCCTTTTATATTTACCATCTTCACAGCATAATAATTAAGCAGGTTTATTTGATATTATATAAATGATTACATTTCTATTGTACACATCTTTGGGAAATGGTATTTATACAAAGATATTGGATAGATTAATAAATCCGCATATGTTTGAATTAATAATCATTGGGTTGCTAGCCAATATAGCAGAGTTTATAAAAAAGCTGAAATTAATGGCAAAAAAAGACCTATGCAGTCATCTAGCACAGTCTGTTCTCTGAAATTAGTTTTGTATAGCATCATTATAATGAAGGTCAAATGATGGTCATGGTCTTTCCCTTGGGTGGCTTTTTCACAATCTAATCAATTTAATCGTTCAGAATCTGTGTGTGAAATCTAATTTTCAAATGTAAAACTTCTCCCAACATGGGATAACTTGTTGATCAGTTAAGAAAAAGACTTTTCAATACCGCCTACCCTTTAGTTTGGCTTTAACAGGAACTGAAGCACTTAAGGGCTGATTTGTAGCGTGTTTTCCATGCCTTGCAGCCAAACTAAACACCTCATAGTTTTAATTGTTTCTTTCCCTCTTAAATTTCCAGAGATATTGTTTCTTTAATCTATTAACAGCTGGATGTGTCTCATTGCCTTTGAAAAGTGCTTGAAAAAATTAATATAGAAAGCAGCTTTGGTGAACTTATGACAAGTAATCAGTTTGCCAAGACCATTCTCTCTATTGACATTTTTAAGCAACATTATTCAAATTAATTTTAGAGAGAAGGGTATAAAGATTTTCAAAATCTTTAAAATAATATATTTTAAAATAATTTCAAAACTTTAATATGATATATTTTATATTGACCCTTTTATAAAAGTTCAAAGTGCTATGTTCCCTATGAGAAATGAGTTAGTGAAATTAGATTGTTTGGTTTCTTCATCCAAAATGCAAGGAAAATCGCAAACCAACAAAACTTATAGATGGAAAATAAGTGATATGATATCATTAAAAATATTTATTTTTCTGCTTCTAAAATTCGATTTGGCCAAATGTAATACTATGTCCTGTGCATTTTGGTCTTTTTTTACCTTTTTCAAATCTAATAGTGTTTATGTTAGAAAGCTTTATTGACCTTTGTTTTTAATTTCATAGTATTTTGATAATTTTGTCAACATTATAATTATGTTTTGGATTTTTTTAATCAGTGTATCACCAGGGAAGAAAAGACAGAAAGATAGTTTAATGCTTCTCAAATCTGATAATGCCATATGATCTAGGATTTTATTCATAACCCCCTGTCTGTGTTACCCACCCTCTCTGTAAGTGAGCTGTGCAGAGGAACAGACTTGGAAATTCAAGAAGAGTTTAGCTATTTGACCAGCTGTGATTATAACTTTTGAAGCTTTGATCTTGGAGTTTTATCAATTTTTTTTTTTTTGTCAAAGGCAGACTGAAGTTTGCAAGAAACAAATTCTTGTGGGAACTAGTTCAGAAATTTTAAAAAGATAGGAAATACTCTATTTCCCTGAAACATAATACTTTTTCTACTTTTATGTATTTAGAACTTCTTTCATTTTTTTCTTTTCCATAATGCTGTTCGATTACACCATGAAACAAAAGATGAGACCAAGAGGAGCAATCTTTGAAATAAATAAATCCATCTTATCTGGCGTATAAAAGTATAATAGTATCAGTTACATTCAATACTGCTTTAGACATCCTGAAACCTCCTTCTTTATGTCTATTTGTTGTCTGTAAAGACTGGCAGGCACTGCTAGTCCAGATCTAGAAGGCTAAATTAAGTTAGGCAAATGTCAAGAAGTCTTTGAAATAAAAATCTTTAAATATGTATGTCCACCTGCTTCTATAGCCAACCTTCATCCATGATGCTAGGCAAAAATGTCAGTTTCCCAAAATTTAGGCTTGTGAATCAGAAGTCCCTTTCTCATACTGTTTACTCATGTATAAAGTGACATTTCACCACTCATTGCAATCAGTTCTAAACTGGTGATTGTAAAAAGAAATCAACTAGCAGTAGATGCAAGGAAATAGGGGGTGATTTTTTTAATTAAATGTATATACAATTAATATATGGAAGTATTATAATATAAGTACTCTTTGTTACGTACTACTAAAGTCAGGTTATTCCCTACAATTGCTTAGGGAAACCAATTCATTGGATTATGTTTTATGCAGGTAGAAAAATATGTATTTACAAAAACAAGAATTTACAATTCATTAAAATATGCATATAAATAATGATCCTAAAATGACTTATCTTAAAAAGTGTATATTTTTAAAACAGGTGTAAGTTTTCCTATTGCCTGCAAATATGTAGGATAGGCACAGCTGAAAATTAATAACTGGAGTGCTCTGTATGTCTTTTTCTGCCCACAAAAGATCCAGGTTATGTACATAATTGTGCTGTATGGCAGACAGCAATGGACTGAACACCTGCAAGGAAATGAACTTCACTTCTGTGGACTTGGAGAATATTACTTCAAAGCAGCTTCTAGCAGAGAGCATCACGCTGTCAGTCATTAAAAATTGACTTCAAGGGACTCATAGGTGCTGTGTATAAATGAATTTTATTCTATAGAATTAAATTGATCCATATTCCACAGAGGACAAATATAAAACATGAATAAGTCATTGCCAATCTTAACATTTCACTACACTGCATTCATAGCTGCAATCCACCTGCTTCTTCTCTACTTATGCATCATTTATGTGTTATTTATTTCAAACACTTGGGGAATTATAGCTTTATTACTGCATTCCTATTCTACATCTGAGAAATACGTTGTGCCTTAATTTGAGAAAAAGCCCATTAGTATATAGGTTTTGTCTTGTGCTCCATACCTTTGTTTTTCACAGTAAAGAATTACCCACTGAAGCAAACAAGTAAAGCAATCTGTATTTGTTTTATAATAAATTGTATCATATTATGCCCAGAGGCCAGAGTAGAAAGAGTATGTTCAATAATAAGGTCGGTTCATTAAACATTAGAGTATTGTGTTTTCTCCCAGAGTTACATGCTGATTTCATATAGAGTAATAGTGTTTGCTTCTGTAAGTACATGTTCCTACAGGCATGGAATTAGCATTTTATATACCACCATCAATACTAAAAATAGAGGGAAAACACTTCTTCCCTAAAAAAAAAATTATCTGTGTAACTGTAAGTACGTGTGAATTACTAAATGACATATTCTGAATTCAGAGGAGGAAGGGAGGGGGGAAAAGATTGGTGTTGTTTATATCTGTCCTGTGACAGAGTATCAGCTCAATGTGGAGAATTTACACCATCATTTTTACTCTCAAATTGCATAGTTTAAAAGTGCAATTGCAAACAGTTCACTGATTTTGAAACCCAGACTCTGTTGGACTTTTCTATACCTTTCTGTTATTTACAATTAATATTTTTTTCACTCTCTTTGAAACAACTTATGGTCATTGCACATATATGAATAACTAGCAGCACATTCAGCTCCCTAGAATTAATCCGAGCCAACAAACTGATTTTCCCCTGTATCAGAGAAGTGCCAAGCTTGATATATGGGCTGGACATAGAAGCGGTTGAAATCTAGTGTTCTGTTCGTAGCTCATTTCTGAACACCTCTAAAAATCAAATGTTCTTCTCAACTCTTATTGAACGGCATATCACATGAGTTTCAGCTTCTTCTGCTGGTCTGACACATACTAGTCTGACACCTTTTTTTTCTGTGAAGAGCTGTTTTCATTATGCTCTTTGCAAAGTGCTTTGGAAAAAACATACAGTATACTTTAATTGTTAAATTTGCTGAATAGCAGTTGCCAGATACATCACAAGAGCCTTTTAGAATGACTGTACTAAATGAATGAGGCTCATAACAACCAGCTATGCTAATTACACTGCTTAGGAAAAGGAAAATACTAACACATATTTACTTGGTGATGACTAAAGACATTCAAAATTCCAAAGCAAGGGAACTGTTATCTTCAAATTTTTTTAGAATTCAAGAACTTTTAAAAAAAGTCTGTGAAATTATGTTTCAGAAATGCTAGACCATATGCTGTTTTAAAACCAAAATATATAACTCATGTCAGGCAGCCTGGAGCATTTTCTGTCTCCTTCCTCTGCAGAAACAAGCCAGAAGTCCTCATCTCATGGATTGAACTTAGATTCTGAAGTATTCTAGGCTAAGGGCAGCAGATACAAAACAAACTTTCATGTACAGTTAGTCTTACTATTCTGAATGTCATATAATCTTTACTTATTCCAAGTTTTACAGACTGTGACTAAATATGGACAGAGACAGCCAGAGCCTGCATGAGCCTGCTTTGATAGGAGAACATCTAGAATATAACACAATTCAAGTATAAATCACTTACACTTACACAGAGATGGGTTATATTAGACTCTGATAGGAAGAGTTTACAAGATCAGTTTAGAAGCCTGCATTGCCCTTTGGCGTACTTCAACTTAGAAAGAATATTCTAAGGTTGTTCTATGTTTCTAGGATGGATTTTCTGGGGATGCAGTCTTCTTTTTTATCTACAAAAACCTTTTCACCCAGATCACAAGAGTGAAGAAATAACACCATGATGGGGCTAGCAACAGTTCAATGAATTAATTGCAAAAAAGGAATGATGTCTGAAAAGGTTGTGAATTGCCCTGTCTTGGAGAAGTAAATTGACCTTGACTGTGCGAATGTAAAAGTGTAAAAGACACCAGATGGAGGTGTCATAAAGTAAATAGTAGATTAAACAAATTAATCTATATTTCACTTGATGATAACAGCAATAGAGTGTTGGCTTTTTCTTTTTATTACCGTGAAGAAAATATGCAAAGAGAAGATGAAGGTGGTGGGGGGAGGAAAGTGGAACTGAGATGTCTCAAAGATGAAGGCATATGCACGGCAGACATGTCACCGTGTCTGTGGGAGGATTGCGCCTTTTTGGAGTGGCACTGGGAAGAAATGGAGATACTGTACAACTACTGAAATAGCACTAGAAACTCACGTGGGAAAATGACTCAAATTAGATGAATCATAATCATTAAAAAAAGTACAGTAGCTATAGAGTGAGAGTATGAAGCAGAATCTATGTTTGAATTAACATTTTCAGTGGCTAACCAATCAAATACATTGCAACTAGACCTTCAAGATTTTTTTCATTGCTGTAATTTATGACATAGTTGCCAAAAATCAACCTAAAGAGAAGGAACACAAGTAATGGAAGGTTTGAATGGAACTGTTCCCAACCTGATGTAATCTATCTTAAGGTAGAAATTTGTAAAAACAGCTTAAAAAAATATCCAGAAATCTTAAGAGGACAATTTTTTTGCCTATGAATTTCAGCTGCAGACAAAATCAGAAAAACTCACTTTTCAAACAAGGTATTTTGGCAGAGATACCATTGAAAAATATTAACATGATGAAGAAGAATCTTTTTTTTTTTAAAATTACACTTTGGGGGAAAAAGAAGAGCAGTAAGAGAGCATCAGAGGAGAAAAGAAAGCACCAGCCTGTTGGATGCTTTTTTAAATTCAAGAAATTTTCAAGTAGTCCTAAACTGAAAAATAACAATAACACAAAAATATTGGCAAATACTTGTTCCTCTCAGCACTAACCTACAAACAAGGTAATAGCAGAATGTTTGGGTAATGTGCCTTTGATTCTCGCTGTAAATGAATTTACAAAACGTGATTAAACTTTATCTGCAACTTTTAGTTAGATGGCTAATTAAACCCAAGTTATGCACAAGGATGTGAAATGAGGTTGAACAGAATCTCACACTAGGAACTGTGAGAGTGGCAGCATAGTTTAAAAAAAATATGTACTCAGATGGGAAAAAATATCAAGGTCCATAATCTGGAGAATAGGCAAGGAAAAGTCGTAAATACTAGGAAAAGAAAGTTGAAAACCCTAAGATTAACATAATCCAGGTGGAAAATATAACTTTTTTGAAAGTATGTATTAGCTAAAATAAAACAAGTTTTCCAGAATGCAGCCTAAGGTTTTATGCTAAGTAAGAGTAGAATCATTGAATCTTGGTATCATTTATTGCAGAAAAGAACCTTAAGATCACCAAGTCCAGACATAAACCTAACTCTTCGAAGTCTACCACTAAACCGTGTCCTTAAGGGCCTCATTCATACATTTTTTAAATACCTCCAGGGATAGTGACTCCACCATTTCTGTGGGCAGCCTCCTCATGACTTCAGCTCCACCAGCTTTGATGACCTTCTTTGGATACACTCCAGCACCTCAGTGTCTTTCTTCTAGTGAGGGGCCCAAATCTGAACATAGGATTCAAGGTCTGGCATCAACAGTGCCAAGTACAATGGAGAATTAGAAAGAAGAATATTGTACTGCAATTTATCATCACATTAATATATTCATTTAAAGAATATTTTACTGCCTATTGAGTCCTCTAATATCACTTTACATCTAAAATGTAGCATTATTAATTTGTCTTTGTAACTATAACAGTGTTCAATAAATGAATAATTTCTGCATAAGTGAGTTTCTGTATCATGTTGCTTATTTACACCTGTGACTTGTCTTAATCAAGTGCAAATAATGAACAGAATCCAATCAGAATGTTAGATGTCTATATCATAAAATCATTGAAGAGGAAATTTTGGTGAAAGGTGAACTTTCCTAACTGAAAGGTTCCAACAAGATATTGAAACCAAGTAGATAGTTTTGGAACTCATAGAGGTCAAGAGTTCTCTGCAAATGAATTAAGCATAAAATATTACTCCTAGACATTTACAGGTTTGAGGGGGGAACATACTTTTATTCTAATCTGAAACAAGTAGACAATGATCAGGTTATTGTGCATCTAACTAGATGATAGCCCAGTGTATCTCAAATAAACATTTTATGCTGTAGCTTTTAAACAAATTCTTGAACTGTGCCCATAGGTTCACTTGTAAATAAATACATGTACACGGTGCCTAAGACAGCCCAAAAGATGTTTTTCTAAGTAAAGTGTTCAATATGCTGAAGTAGGACATCAGTGTTAAGAAATGAATTTAAGTGTAGAAAATGTTGTTACTGGATTGTGGTGTTAGTATTTCCTGCCTTTAACCCTGTTTTGATACTTGCTAAATTCAAACTTACACAAAAAATTTAGAAAAGTATTACAAGAATATACAAAATATACAAAGGGATATTTTTAAACTGAAAGAATATGAATTTTATTTTAAAAATAAGGTATTTACATTTCTACTGAATATCTGGCCAAAACTTGTTGCCTGTTACATGTAATGAGTCTTCTTGACCTGTTAAGACATTAATTTATATTCCAGACATTCAAGATTTTATATCAGAATAATGACCCTGTTCTCTCTCCCTTCAAATCCTAGATTGAAGCATAAGTTTCTTTTGATTGAATATGCCTTCTCTGAATAACATGTGCTGGTCCTGCAGAACCTATTGTCAGAATTTGGTATAATTTTTCACATAATTCTAGAATAATCAGGAAGAGGCATAGACTGCTGCATTAAAATAAAATCAAAGGAAGCCACAGTGGTTGCATTATTATGATGACTAACTGCTAGGAAAACAGACAACTTTTTTTTTTTTTTTAATACTGACAATAGTATTTTCCTCTTAGCATTTCCAGAATGAATGAAGCCACAGATTTGTAAAACATGTCTGGTTTGACTTTGTTTAAAAATAAGCAAAGACTAGAATAATGAAAATTTGCTACAGGTATAGTCAAGAAATACTTTTCCTGTGCTTCTTCATATACCTAACATTTTTTGAGGAGACTTTTTTGTCTGTTATGGCATACTGTTGTGTATTTTTGTGATATCTTTATTAGTAGGTATTTATTCACATTCAGTGAGCACACTTTTATAGTGATCAAAACCTACCTAATGATGATGGCATCAAAAATGAATCATTCCAGCAGATGCACTTATCGCTTATGTCAAGTCAATTCAAGTGGTTTTTCATCCCTTATCTCTGTTATGACTTAAACTGCCCTTGCCCATAGCAGAAATAAGGTTGTCAAACTAAATTTTCAAATTTATCAGTTTAAAGTCCGTTTTTAGGGCACTCAAAGTTATCTGTGTTGAATTAATTACACAAATACATAGATCTCTGCTTTATCTATGTGCTTGGCTGTAAAACTATCAGCTGTGTTTCAACTCACTGTTAAGTCTGACAAGGAAAAAAGGGATTAACAAATATTTCAAAAAGTTAAAAATGCAGTGTGGTGAGTTGACCTTGGCTGGACCCTAGGTGCTCACCAAGCTGCTCGGTCACTCTCCTCCTCAGGATGGAGGAGAGAAAATAAAATGGAAAGAAACTCATGGGTCAAGATAAAGATAGCTTAATAAAGCAAAAGCAAAGGAAACTTGCAGAAGCAAAGGAAAACAAGATTTATTCTCTGATTCCCATTAGCAGGTGATGTCCAGAAAGCAGGATTTCAGTATGAATAGCAGTTACCTGTCAGACAGACATCATAATAATGAATGCCCCTATTCCTCCTCCTTTCTCTGAGCTTTTATTGCTAAGCAGATGTCACATGGTATGGAATATCCCTTTGGTCCTTTTGGGTCAGATGTCCCAGTTGTGTCCCTTCTCAAGATTTTTCCCACCCCCAATATCAGAGAGCTGTGCCAGCACTGCTCAGCAGTAGACAAAACACTGGTGTGTTAACAAAACCTTTCTAGCTACCTGTATAAAGCATAGTGGTATGGGGACTGCTGTGGAAAATTAGTTCCATCTCAGCTAGACCCAATACATGTAGTTTTACTGTGAGAAGGTATTCTTTGATAGGAAAAGAGGAAGAAATACCACCTCAGATTCACTAGACTTGAGTAACAAAAAATAAATTCTGAAATATTTTCCATTAATTTTTATGTAATTAAGGTTTATTTGAGAACAAGATTTTTTGATATTCCAGCTCTACTATAAAAGATCCCTGGAGGTTAGAGATGGTTAACTCCCACCTTATATTTCAGTCCATCAAAAAATTCAGTCATTTACCCTCCATGGGAATCAATTCCCTTGAAAACAATCTCTCTTCAGCCAGCTGTTGAAAGGTAGCCTTAAAAATGAACATTATGGAATTTCACACTTCGCCAGCTAAATGTAGTGAGACTGGTGATAACATGACAGAGGGTTTGGTATTTTCCTTGCAGACATTTCAGCTTTTTATTAATTAGACTTCTTGTTCTTTATTGTTGATCACTACCCCCAACCCCAGTAACATCAATAGGTAGCAAATAAAATGTTTAAAAATATTCAGAATACATTGTTTTAGTAGATTGAATACAACCACCACAAGTAACAAAGTTGTTTGTTCCCTGTTATGGTTTTTGATGACCGGCATCGGAAATTAGCAATAAGATAGCATCATGAGGAAAAGGAGAAAGGATTAACTTCATATCCATTTCCTATTTTTAGTCCTGTTCTTGTCTTGGGATTGCATACATTTTGTCCCCCATTCTGCTCTTATTATAGCATAGCCTTTCAATTGTCGTGAGACTATATAAACTCTTCACCATTTTTCTTTTCATTTTAAAGAGGGATCATTTATTAAAGAAATGAAGCAAAACACTGTGGAAATAAATTATGTATTAAAATTGTAGGCAAAAAAAATTTTAACCTTTATAGAAAACCAGGAAAAATTGATTGGTTTAAGACTGTAAAACTCTTAATTGTCGTGATCCATTAGGCATGAAGGAAATTTAGCAAGGGTGAAATGGTGGTGGTGGTGGCAACTTTGTCAATAAGCAGATGCTTACCCAGCCTTTCTTACTCCCCATCCTCAGCAGGACAGAGGAACAAAATAGGATGAAAAAGCTTGTTGGTAAAGACACAGAGATTAATTAAGTTACCATCACAAGCAAAGCAGACTTATCTTGGGGAAAGTTCATTTAATTTATTGCCAAATAAAATAGAGTAGGGTGATAAGAAACACAGACAAAACCTAAAATGCCTACCCAAAACCAATTCTTTTCCAAGGCTCAACTACACTCCTTTCTTCCCAACTCCTCTTCCTCCCCACTTTTCTCCCAGTGGTGCAGAGGAAGTGAGGCATTAGGAGCTGCAGTCTTTCCGTAACAATTCATCTCTGCAGGTCCTTCCTCCTCACGCTTTTCTCCAAGTCCACTATGAGGTCCTCCATGAGCTTTGAGGAAACACCTGACAGACGATGATCTCTCTCAATAACTCCACAGGCTTAAGGAAAATCTCTCTTCCAGTGCCTGGAGCACCTGCTACCAAAACTTTGCCATCTACACCCAGTGCAGGTGTGAAAAATGTTCATTTGTTTGATCTTTGCTATAATGTGTCTGGACACTGTTCTCAGGACTCATACTGACATCCTGGGTTTTACACCGTTCCCAGTGGGTACCTGCGGATTCATGTTTGTGCATCATGAGTTAGAATGAGGAAAAGAAACCAGATGATTTGCCCTAGTTAGGGCAATATTGAACATAATTCATAACACTTACTACTACTCTTTTTGTTACACTGGTTACATGGAATATGACTTAGGAAATCATAAACTCTTTAGGCTAAAAGTGACCACACTATCTCATCATAAGTGAGGGAGGTAGACAGTGCTTTCATATTAACAGCCTCAGAAGAACATGGATAGCATTTTGGATGACTGCATGGTTTCATAAATGAAACTAGTTCTCTGTGTGATATTGAATGTACACTTAGACACACAGCTAAGGGCTTACCCTGAGCTGCAAGAAGGACTGTTTTCCAAAGATTCGAAAACTACTTCTGGATTAATTTGGTGTACAAGTGCAGCTAGACCGAGTGGACAGATTAATTGGTTTGTTTTCTGGGAGTAAGAAACATTTACTGCCCTGTTCTGCCAGAATGGATGAACATTACACTGACTACATGATCATCCCAAAATAAGTCAGATGCCATAACCAGGGGTCATTAGTCACCAGTTAATGCTATGACTTTGGACTGTCTCAAATATAGAAGCTTAATGTAAAATAGAGTAGCACACTTAGTTTGGGGCTATGTTCTGAAGTAGGCAAAAATAACAATTGCCTATTTACTATTATAACTTTTAGCCCATTATAAGGATAATTTGTAAAATAGGCATAAAAATGATTGAATAATGGAATTTTTTAGTGTTCTAATCTAAGACAAACTAGCTTGGGTTTTCTTGATATATTTTCAGTGTAATGGTAGTTTTGAGCTTTTACGTGTGTTTTTACATGTAGAAAAGATTCTTATATTAAAAGCTCTTAATATTGAATGACAATGACCAACATAAGATGGCAAGTGTTCTACTCTAGAATTCATCAGCATTTCCTAAAGTTTTTCAAATGTTCTTACTCATGCAGAACCTCAGATGCGCATTTGTGGTATCTGATTATTTTTCTAAGTGTTCTCTTAACGATAAGATTTATGCATTCAAGATAATAAAGTGAAAGATTATTTGACACTTGAATTATGTAGAAACATTCTTATGGCAATTGACAATAGTAATCAATAATACAAAACTATAAGTGTCTTATTTAAATTTTATATACGTGTGACTATAAGTTTCTTTTTCTTTTAAACTTAATATTGATAGCAAAAAATGTAATTTTTTTTTCCAAAATCTAAACCAAATGCCTCTTTTTTCTCAAGATATTGGGAAGAATTAATGGACTTCCTTTTTAAATTCTCTTCCAAATGTCAAGTCTGTGACCATGCCTCATCCAGAGGAAATAAGGCATCTTTAGTTCCTTCAGTATTTCTCCCTGAATAAGGTTTTCTAGTCAATACTTCCGTAAGGGTAATGTTATCTAATCATCTTCTAGTTTTAAGACCTCTTTTCTGAACTCTGCCAGTGGATTAAATTCTCAGAATATGGTGCCCAAAACTCAATGAAGCATAACTGAGTGTAGGATACCAGTACCTAACAGAACAGGAGGATTTCACACCGTACAAACTCACTTTTATTTCCTAGCTTGGTATTTACCTTTCTAATAACTTTATGACAATGTCGAACAGTGTTCTTCTTTTTGTTGATTTTAATCACATCTGTTTCTGCAGGATTGCACTTGACCAGCCATTTCTCATCTTGGTTTTATGTAGCTGATTTTTTGCACCTAAATACAGAATTTTTCATTTAACCTTCTTAGACTGTGGCCTACTTTTTCAACCATGTCTCCAAATTTCTAGATCATTTAGCATTTTAATTTCAATATCCAACATGGAGGAAGTCCATCCCAGATGGGATTGTCTGAAAATTAACAAGAATACTTCCTATGCCTTTATCCTAGTTGCTAATTAAAACATCAAATAGTACCAGACCTAGAAAAAAACCTCTGGATACTACTAAGTACATCTTTTTGTTTGACAATTGACAACAACAGCCTAAGAACAAATGTTCTCGTTTTCTTCTCCCATCTGAAATAATTTGATTTTCTTATGTCTCTTTCTGAGACATCTCCTACTTCACAGCTAACAAAGTTTTATGAGGATGGATACTCTTTAGTTTAGATTGAAAATGATTTATTATAAACTATAATATAATATAATATAATATAATATAATATAATATAATATAATATAATATAATATATAATTATAAACAAAAAGTTTGATCATATAGATCTCTGAAAAGAAACTAAACTGGTTATTATTTTTTTCTTGACATCTAACTGCTTGAAAATTATTTCATTGAATGATAACAACTACCTGCATTCCTTATGTACTTCCCTCTAGCATAGGCACAAATCTTCTTTTGTTCTAGTCTTCTAGAACTGTTTCATATCCTCCATAGTTTTTAAAAGAAATTGATGTATTTTCTAGGAACTCCATTGTGAATTTCACCAGTCAGAACTGATTTGAAAATATCCAACTTATGTAAGCACTCTCTAAACTTCTTTTTTCCTGTTTTACCACTATGTCCTTGATACTGCTAGCCAGCTAATGAAAACTGACTTATTTTGTGAAGACTGAATTTAAAAGACATTAAACATGCTGTCTCCTCAGCACTAGCTTTTCATTCCTGCTTTTCGGCAAATCGACATGCCTGCATTTTCCAGAAATATTTGTAAAGAAACCATTTCTATATTACCAAGTCATGGGATTTTTAAAATATATTTTCATTGTCATTCATTAAATGACTTAACAAAGTTTATTTTATAATAGTCATCTCTACAGCTGAAATTTTCAGTATTTTTCAATTTTGCAGGATTTCTCAATACAGTCCAGCTGATCTCTCATGACCATCCTAGCTTTATGCTGGTTGAAATAGTTTGCAATTATGCCCTTGATTTTGTTTTAAGAACGTCAAACTGTCCTAAAATCTGTTTTTTCCCATGTGTTTTCCACAGCAAAGTCTTCACTGGTTCTCTTATTTCACAAATTTTACTCTTGTGAAGCCTTTTTTTTTCTTTTCCCCCTTTCTCATTCTATATGTTCCTTGTCATCTCAGTTGAGTTCTGCTTTCACATTCTCAGCAATAGAAAAACGCCAGAAAGGAAATGTTTCTGGGACTGGGTCCACACATTACCTGAAATAAGCTATCCTCAGTGAGCAGCTCTTTCAGGGCCAGGATCCAAGGTCTCTTTTTACAGCTAGAATACCAGTCTAAAGTGATCCCTCTGGCATCTGTATCTAGGTGTTAATCACAGAAGCCTTCTCTATGCAGGTCCCTTTAAGAATGTGAATTTAAGTTGGTTTTTCAAGATTACCTGCTTCTCTGTGTTTTTCTCCATATTCTATACAGATCAAATTTTGTTTTGTAATTTACAAGAAACCTTTTCTAGCAAAATAAAAATACTTTCTTCAAAGTGTGACTTTGTCTTTTTCCATGAAATTTGGACTACTACAAATATAAATATTTTTGTAATCTTGAATAGCTAGGGGTTTTGTATTTGAAACTATCTCACAAGCAGAAATTATATTATCAACATCCTTTCAGTTTTTAAAATGGAAATTGAATAATAGAAAGAGGGTTGCAGATTGTTGAAATGTGAGTTTCTGCTAAAATTACATGAGAGTTTTCTCCACGGTTTTACAATTCTCAATTATATTGTAAAAGTATTGACTAGAGAAAAAATGTAAATGGTAAAGAACACCTGTTTATCTGAGGAGAAAAATAAGTTCTTATACACATCCTTTCACTTTAACTGAAGAGACTTTTCCCCACTTTTCCATCTCCTTCTCCAAAAATAATGAATAAGCCTAAATAGCAACAATTTGTTTGTGGGATATTTTTTTCCCCACAGCTCAGTCACACAAAGCACCTTTTCATTACATTTTCAGAAACAAGATGAATTTGTATCTAAGTGGGAGAAAATCTCATCCTAGTCAAGATACTGGAAATGTCTATCAACTATGTCCAAATTTAGGAGATGTGCACAAGGTAGACAAAGACAGCAAAGACCACCCTTGAGGATATTTAGAAGAAAATCTGTCATCTGTAAAACTGAAATTATAACAACCATTAACTACTAGGGATGTGTTTCTTGTCAATTTTCTGAAAAAGAAAATGCATTTAATAAAAGGATAGAATGTGACTGTCAGGTTGAAAAAACAAAGAACCCAGAGAACCCAAGAACAGTAACATAAAAACAACCAACCAACCAACCAACCACCCAAAACTCCACAGATAAAAGAGAAAAAGAAACCTACCACAAAGACACAGACACAGACGTTTTTATCTATACAATGAAGTCCCATATAATGCTAATATGTAATTTGTTTTTTCTTCTATTTTCATATGATATTCAGAGACAACATTAAACATTGACTGAAATAATGGCCACCTATATTCAAAGCAATTACCTTAAAACATGTCAGTAAGCAAGCATATTATATATGTGTGTATGTCTAGATATTTATGTAATTTATATTATGGAAATAATGCTCAGTGCAGCACTCCTTATTTATGCCTGAACTTTTATTTAAATTATGTAAGGCAGAAATTCCAACCCTCTCCATGAGACATTGCACATGCAAAAAAGGAACATTGTCTCTTTCCCAAATTGCTTGAAGTCCACAAATATTAACAGGGAGGTCTCCAAATATCTTAAAGCATAAGACAGGTAGGAGATATTTACAGATATTTTGATAAGTAGAAGTCACAGAGCATCAGCAGGATTGTTTAAAACATTGATTGATTGACAAAGAAAGCTCCAGGGACGGTGAGAATTCTAAAGAATAACAACATAGTGACAGTTCTTTTGAACAAAAACACTAGAAGTGGGAATGGATATTAGTTTTGCTCATAAGAGAGACTCTTTGGGGAGGCAGGGGAGGGAAGTCCTATGTTAGTGCCTGCATTAAATCTCCTTTCAGATTTAATTTCCTTTCACTGAAAAGCAACTGAAGCAAAACATGCTTCAAAGATTGTTTTTGGCTAGAATAGGGTAAAGTGAACATCTCAAGAAACTTTCGGTGAGGCCAATATGAAAGCCACAGGCACATCAGTGTGGCAAGGCTTTATTTCTTCAAAAGGTTTTCACAAGTTGTGGGGGAGACTAGAATGTCCCAGGTGTATGAAGCATCAAGCAAGTTTTAAAAAGTTGAATCAGAATACACTACCAAACTAAAACCAAGAAGTTAACTAAAACCAAGATCAGTGACTGCTCCTTCATTTTTTTTAGCTGATGGGAATCACAATAGAAGATAGTTCAGCAAATGAGCACCTACCTGAGTATGTAGGTGGGTGCATGTGCACTTTAATAATACAAGAGGCTTTAAAGTAAAAATATCATGCAAGAGAAAAAAACATGTTCAATACAAAAATAGCAATGGTAAGATACGGATATTTAGTTGCCATGTGTCGGAAAAATGAATTTTTTACAAAATATATAAATTTGCAAGAAGCCTTGTAAGTATTTTATGTGTGCTCGTGCCTAAGTTGCTACATAAACATTTTTACAAGCTTAGAAAATCCAACAGAATCCCCAATAATAACTAACACACAGGTGCAAAAATCCTAACAAATTCTGCATTTGAACATTAGTTCAAGAAAGGAATCTTGGTGCATGTTATTAAATGCTCTGTGTTATTTTACATCTGCACTATATTTAGAACAACAAATAAAGATTTAGTTTAACGAGGCTTATAAATTTTTGGTATAGCTGAGTTCCACTGTGCACAAGGTATGAGCCATTTCTCAATATGAGACCTGAACAAGAACAGTTCAGTTTTTCACGACTGTAAAAAGAACCATGCAATGAGCCAAATTTCCTCAGCCCCCAGGAGAAAAATCAGCAGGAGTAAGGAATGTGTTGGCTGAAAATGCTTTTAACAGTTAGTCTGGCAATTGGCTGTGTTGTTAATGTTTGGCTGGACCAAGCTGGCCTAACCTATTGCCAGCATAGCCCAACATGAGAATTACAACAGCAGTGTAGAATGCAAATAGGTTTCACAGAAGAAAAAGAAATGCACATTAAAGAGGAAACTTAAACCTCTGTGCATATGTGCTTCAAAAGATATGATGCATTTAACTCTGGACCAAAAAGTTCCAGTCCAATGGATATGTGTATACGAACACTTAGAGATGCTTAAAATATCAGAAAGTCTTTAGAGTTGATCTATATTTTGATGACACTGACCCGGATAGATACAGTATTTATTCAGTAGATATATCTTTTCTAAAGAACACCTATTAGCACTTACTAACCTGAATAATTTGGAGTGTCTTTTGCATGCATTGACGGTCAGAATCCAAAATGGAATTTATGTTTATAATCTTCACTGATATCAAGGAATTTCTAAGTCCCAATGTTCTGCTGGAGTTTATCTTCTCAGGTAAAACACTTGAGGGTCATGGTACTTATAGACGCCATCAGAATGGCATCTCATTCCAGTTTTTATGCTGTACTACACTTTATTAAATTGTATATTTTATAAATGTACATTCAAGCAAAGAGTTCAGGAAGAATCTCAGTGTTTGGGAAGGTCTAAGTTTTCATTTTGGGTTATTTGTTTGTTTGGCTTTTTTTTTTAATTTCTCCATCACTGCCTGCAAACATCTTGATATATGTTGCAAATTACAGTTCTTCAAAGCAACACCGTTATCAGTGGGACAATAATTGAACGGTTATCATCATCTTTTCCAGCTGGATTTTACAACTAGTAAACCTCAAAAAATACAAGCTTAACTGTAAGCATGACTGTGAATGCTGCTTGTGGTACTGGTTCTGCTGGACTAAAGACTGTAATATAAAATTAAATTCATTCGTTTGAATATTGAAGCAAAATTGTGATTGGTTTCACATTTCAAGTTTTTACTGTGGCACAGGGTTTTTTTATGCTATTAGAGCTATGAGTATAATGGGGAAAAAATATATGCTATATGTTGCCAAAACATAACCTTTATTAATTTGTGTTGCTTGATTATTTATGTGGAAGGAAGTTTAGCAAGGCAAAATACTAATTTTTCATTTTGAATTCTATATTTAATCAGGCTAAATAAAACAGAGCTCAAATCTGAAGCTAAGCAATTTATTTAATTCAGTGACATTTCAGTATTTTTTGTAATTGCCTATAGAGAGAAAAAATTATTATTTACACAGTTTTATCAGAAATGTTATTGTAAACTAGAATTTTAAAAGGTTTTTGATGTGTAGACAGACTTAAACTAGAATTTTAACTAGAAAGGGAACAAAATTTTGCCTATGTATGTAAAATGAGAACAAACTGTCAAAACTTATCAGAAAAAAATTATTTTACAATGTGATTTGAATCATAATTAATATATTCAAGATTTATCATTTTCATGAATTACAATCTATTGAATTCCTAGTCAAGTTAAATCAGATGCAGGAAGAATATCACAAAGAAAACACAATCCAAATTTTCCGGTGTCTTTAGGTCTCAGGAGGACAAGGCCGTATTATTCACCTCTCCCATTAGTACACAGGTTGGTCATGTTGTGTGGGGTTATAGTTTGTCTATTTGTTTGATTATTTTCTTGCAAGTTAAACATATAATAACAATTAGAGTCTATTATTGCAAGAAGAGGAGATAACTCAGCAAACTCCATTACTACAAAGATACACAACTTTGTCCTAAAAACATCTGCAGCAATCTGAATTTCACTTGATAGCCTCTGAAGACCAGTGGCCTGAAAAAATTTAGTAAAGCAAAATTTTGTGCAGTCAATTTACTTTCCATTAGCAAAAGTTCAAGTGAAAAAGTTCAAGTGCATTTTCTGCTTGATGTTAACCAACTAAAGGAGAACATGAGAAAAAAAAAATCTTACAACACATAAGTTAATTTTAACAAATGTTTTATCTAGACTTTATATGAATCTTTATCTCAAGTTATAACTTTATAAAACCTTAACAATATGCTATGGTTAAAGCTCTAATTTATATGGTAACTTGCAGTATGAGGGGGTTTTTGAGGATATAAACTTAGCATTATAATTTTTATGCTATTTTAAAAATATATAGACATGGATTATGAGAAGAGCATAATTTCATATTGTAATTTCATTCACATGTCACTCAAAGCAATGTCTCATGTCAAGACACAATAATTTCTGGGATTTGAGGAATATATTCTTACAGTGCTTTATTCAGAGATCATATCTAAAACTTCAAATAACCTAAAACTTTGTACTTGATTTCTCATGCTGAATGTTATCATCTCAGTCATGACTATTATGTACAAAGAAAAAAAATCTCTTTTTATTTGTTGACTATCAGGTAGGTATGAAATCATGAAGTAATCATCTTATTATACTGTATTTAATATTTGACTGTACTATCCTTGTTTTATTGAAGTAACATTTCACATTTCAGAAAATAACATCACAAGGTTTACAGTTATACTAACAATTTCCTTATATTTCAGAGTTTGCTGTCATAAGAGGCTTGCTTTTCAGTTTTGCAGGGGAGAGGGGGTTCTTTTTTTTTGTAAAACCTTCAAGATAAAGGCTCACATGGTCATTTATGAACCTAAGTGTACAAAAAGAATTTTCCTCTCCCTCTTAAAAACATGCATGAATGAAAGACACAGTACTAAAAATTGCTAATTTATATTAATGATCAGTTATTAATGGCATGCAGAAAAAGAGGAGAAAAAAACAGAAAGGGTAAAAAAAGAGCAAGATAAAGCATTAATAAAGTTTTAAAAATCAAATAAACCAGTGCACATCAATTAATGATTTAACTGAAATTAAACAAGGAAAAATGCATTTTCTTGCATCAACTCTTTCAGGTGTAATATCATCAAACTTCTAAAAGTAAGTAGGAATGCACTGTTCCTAAGTCCCTGAAGCTGTGATTCATGCTCACACAGGAAGCTGTCCTAAGCAATAATCCCTTCCACATGGTATTTTATATAATACAGCTTTATTTATTTGAGCAAATACCTGCAGCTATGTCTAGAGCAGTGCCCTCAGCGATGGTGGGGCTGCGGCACAGCTGCTCAGCTAAACAAATGGCTGAACATTTGTTCAGGTATAAGGACAGAAATCCGGCGTACTTTTGGGCAGTGCCAGACAAATCACAGGCAAGTTTGGGGGACTAGTGCAAGTCAGGGATCATTCCCAAAAGGTTGAATGCAGTTATCTGACTTCAGACTATGGGACGGTTTAATCCTGTAGTCACAGCCAGACTCTGACCGTTGGCATAAGCACTATAGAAGAGGCTCTTCTCTATATTGTTTAGAATTACACATGTAATATACTTACTCTCTATGCAGCCCTAGAGTTTCTGAAAAGCACAGCTGAGGTCACTTGGTCTGTTCAGCCTGGAGAAGAGCAGACTGACAGGAGACCTCATTGCAGTCTTCAACTTCCTTGTGAGGGGGAAGAGGAGGGGCAGACACTGATCTCTCCTCTGTGGTGACCAGGGACCAGACCCGAGGGAATGGCCTGGAGTTGTGCCAGTGGAGGGTTAAGTTGGACATTAGATAAAGATTCTTCACCCTGAGGGTGGTTGGGCACTAGACCAGGTTCTCCAGGGAAGTGGTCACAGCACCAAGCCTGACAGAGTTCAAGAAGCATTTGGACAGTTCAGTAAGACACATGGTGTGACTCTTGGAAATGGTCCTGTGCAGGGCTGGGAGTTGGACTCGATGATCCTTGTAGGTCCCTTCCAACTCAGCTTATTCTGGGATTCTGTGAATATTTACAATGATGAAATCTTAACAAGTTCACCCTGAGTTTTCTCTGTGCCTAGGGGAAAACTGTCTCACAGAGTACCATGAACATGATGTATAATTCATGCAGATTACATGTTTACATAAGAAACAAATTAACTGGGGCTGTATTCCTGATTTCAACATCTCTTCTCCAAAAATCTTTATTTAACTACAAGGAGATCATTGAGAAGCAGCAAAAAATTAAATCGATGTAGAACTACCCTCTCTTCTTTCACTGAAAATCAAAAAGGGCTGAACCCTCAAGTACAAAGAGTGGAGATTTTCAGCATTTTCATATTAGCAATGCATTATTCCAAATAATGTGCAAATTGAGAACTATTCACTGAAGGCATCTATGAATAATTAAAAACTGTAAATAACTTCAAGCTTTTGGCAATTCAATAAAGCACAGGTCATGGTAAAAAGAGGTAGTTAGCTAGGTGCCCAGGCATAGTTTACCATAAAAGCAGAGTTCTAACCTATCCATATTTCAAAGACTTTTATAATAAGTGGGATGCTACATCTTCTTTAGAGCTGTTTGACTTAAGACTCTGATATTTATTCTTAATTTCTCCTGGTTTATATGAGAAGACATTGCTTCCAGCTTCTGTAGAGCAACTCTTACAGGAGAGTCCTTATTCTATGAATTAAGATCACCTTTCACTCTCAGGGTTAACCCAGGAGGAGAGCCTCTTAAAGTTATAGAAAAGACCATGATATCATGGTCATCCAGTGAAAATTAGTTTTAACTTTTACTTGCGCCACTTTTTACTCAGTTTTCAAATATATTAGTAAGCTTCCATGCAATTTTTCCTCATTGTATTTCCTGTTTTAATTTTGTCCTTGCATATTTTTGTATGTATTTTATATATATATATATATATACACACACTGTCTAACACAAATACACCAAAAGCCTATTGCAGAAAAATATGAAACATATATTTTCACTGCAGTGATATATTTAAGGTGTTGGCATAAAACTTCATGTTACTCATAAATGCTGCTACTATTTTATAGCAAGATGTATAAAGAATGTGTGTCATGAAGAGATTCGACTCAAAGAATGTTAACAGCCTCCTGACTTTGCTGAAGTTTAGAGAAAAAAGACAATAAGCTCTGCTGAGTTAACACATATTATTCAAAGACATGTAATAGGTTCTAAAGAAAAAAAAATCTTTTTATTTTGGAAGATAACAAGGAAAGCAGTTTTATTTGTACTCCAGCTAATTTTGTTACAACATAAAAAATCTGATCTACTGAGAATTTTCTATCCAAATAAGGGATTTCAATTATCGCTGTGGAAAAGAGGTGACATTCAAAGTTGATATATGGAAAACCCACATCTGTCAGTCTATATTTGAATGTCAATAATACATGTTATTCCAGTGAGAGAAGACCTTGCCTGAGGAAGAAAAATTCTAAGCCTGTCAGAAGACAATTTCTTTTACAGCAAATGGAGAACCATTTACCAATGTTTAAGATTTTCTATTTGTGGTATTTCAGTTATAACAGCTGGGTTTAGCAGAATGTGTTTTTAATATGCCTTTGCTAATGGAGTATAGAAGTGGTAAGACAAATCATGCAACAGGAAAGAGGAACAAAGAAATAAGGAATCATTGCTGTTGCAGTTCATCATAACTGTAGTAGTTCATATCAGTTCATTCGTAACTGAACCTGATTTAAAAACGCCCACATAAGGAAGACAAAGAACCCATAAGAAATCTTTTAAGTGTGTGGAACTTAACTACTGTATTTAAAAAGAATTCCCAGTTAATGCAGCTCTAAATGTTAAGTAGTCTGTGTGTAAGGTTTGCGATTTTGTACTTTTTATCTAAAAGACTAAAAATATATGCCTTTCCTAGATCTAGATATTTCTAAATAGCTTATGATCATGACTAAGGTGAATTGTCAAGTTAATAATAGTGTCTCCCTGCCATCTTTTACAAAGAAAAACTAATTCGGACCCTCAGTGACGTAGGTAGACCCAAGGAAGACCAAGGTCAGAGCTGAGTTATTCAGAATCCCACTGCTCAGGCATGATGATGAGAAAACAAATCAGTCTCTTCATCCTTTCTTCTTTGTTCTTCTTCTATTTCACAATATTAGTATTTGTTCTTGTAAGTGTAGTCAGCCAGAACATTTTAAAAATACTACAGCTGTCATCAGAGTCATAGAATCATGGAATCATTAACTTTGGAAAAGATCTCTGAGATCATGAAGTCCAACCTTTGGTTGAACACCACCATGTCAACTAAATCATAGCACTAAGTGCCACGTCCAATTGTTTCTTGAACTTTCCAGGGACGCTGAATCCACCACCTCCCTGGGCAGCCCAATCCAACACTTAGCCAGCCTTTCAGTGAAAAAAATTATTCCTCATGTCCCTCCTAAACCTCTCCTGGTGCAGCTTAAAACTCACTGGCTGCCTGGCAGAAGAGAGTGATCACCACCTCCAATCTCCTTTCAGGTGGTTGTAGAGAGGGATAAGGTCAGCACTGATCCTCCTTTTTGCCGGGTTAAACCAACACAGCTCCTCCAGCTGCTCCTTATAGGACTTTTGCTCCAGACCCTTCACCAGCTTCACTGACCTTCTCTGGATTTGCTCCAGCACCTCAAAGTCTTTCTTGTAGTGAATAGCCCAGAATTGGACACAAGACTGGAGGTGTAGCCTCATCAGTGCTGCGAACAGGGGGACTCCTTATTTGTCGTACCAGGAAAGACATTGTATGGGTGAAATGGCAGACACTGAGCAGGACTTCCACCTTACAGAAACAGAGCCAGTTTGAATAAATTTCATACTTTTAAACTCATATATGCAGGGGCAACCACCATTAAGTTCCATGCTTGCAAAGCTGGAGGGATTCTGAAGGTGATTTTATGTGGCTCCAGTTATTATTACTACTATTTCTGATCATTATTATTTACTTTATCATTATTATCTTTCACTTTATAAGAATCAGGCATATAATTTGTCCTTTTCAGTTTCTACATTTTCTATTTGGTCATATGACTGAATATTGGGTCACATTAAGTACATATTTTAGAATGTATCTTTTCCCATTCAAAAATTCTGAATGACAAAGCTTAATTTGAAATTTCTATTACCAACTTTTGTAGTCTCTTCTCACAGATATGGTAAATTTGACCTGTTAAGTTGTTCCATGACTAAATACAGTCAAGAAGCTGTGAAACAAAGCACTTGAAATGCATCTGTAATGCTGGTTTTAGAACAACCTCATCTAAAGTCACCTTTTCTTTTCATTTGTTTGTTTTTTTATTTTTTTTCCCCCATTTTGCTGTCTCTTTTTGGAAGGAAAGGAAACAATCTTCCATAACAAAAATTTGTCTTACTCACTTATTCCTAATTCTCTGTGAAACTTTCATATCAAAGACACCACAAACAAATCTGGACTGAGCAGCAACGATAGTAGTTTCACAACCAGAAAAACAATTTTTAAAATATACAAACATGACGGGCTAAATATGGAAGCAAAGTACCTTCAATGGAGACTGGAGCAGGATGTGAATATAGTTTCCCAAATATGACAAAATTCAACCAAATATTGATATTTTTTAAATGGTTCTTATAGAAAGCCCTATAAATAGATGGCTACAAGTGATGGGGAGATACGGCTCCATTGGATGGACAGTATAGAAGGGAATTGGGGCATGTGGAAAACTTGCCTTACATATAGTTTGAATACATTAAGTTGTAAGAATTTTGTATCTCAAGTGCTGACCTTTTCAATAGTTTGGGATCTCATTAGAACACTCTCTCGGAAAATAATTTTTTTTTTATACTGAAGCCATCCAAGTAATGAAAAGTAATAAACAATTTTGGTTACAAGTTAGTTGTCTTCCGGGTTTCAGACTCGTTTTTCAGAGACAGTGGATTAGTATTAACTAGAATATAGGAATCTTCTTTCCAAACTATTTAAAAAAATCTTTGCTAGATAAGGAACTTTACAACAGTTCTGGATATCAGAAGAATAGAACCTGAGTTGGATATCTCGGGTATCTTTCCCCAAGGATTCGCTGCATACAATTTTGACTGCTTTTAGTAATGCTATTTTTCTTCACACTGGACATCACTCACCAGGATCTAGTTAGGTGATGTTTGAGGACTCTATAGGGTATATATTTGTGATGGTTTTACTAACTATAGAAAAGAATTTTAATGTGGAAATTGTTAAGGACTCCATTAATTTCAACAGGGCAAATTGATTCTGTGTATGCAAAACATATATTGTGTTTTAAAAATGTTTAAACCTTGAATGAAAAGCAGATTGATTGTTTTAGGTATGAAAAAGTTTATGCTGACAGGTTTATGACGCAATAGGCAATATACACACATATGACAAATGTATTTGTTATAACAAGTGCCTAAACTGTGTTGAAAAAATGGGAGTTGCAGTAATTAATTATCTGTTTCATTTCAATTTGCTTTCTATTGAGTACATCTCATGCTGTTTTATAGTACTTAATAAAATCTAATCCATTAGACAATGTGATAGAATCTTCTAATATATACTGACTGCAGGCCCCCTTTGGTTCTAAAACCAATTTATATGTAGATGATACTCATTTTAAATCTCCTCCAAAATAATTCAGTTTACAGTTTCAAATAGTGCAAGCTAAATACTTCTTGAAGGCCAACATCAAGTTCACGAAATCTTTCATTGTGCTGTTCATGTAAGAAAATTATAATGAAGCTGAAAAGAAAAAGGATTCATTTTTCCAAGGTACAGGCTAAAACAGCACAATGTACATTCATTTAAAAACCAAACAAGAAATGAGACAACTGGGATGTAAGTTTAGGAGTTGGAAAGTGCATTAAATAAAAATTCATAAAAAGTGCATCAAATAAAAATTCATAAATAAAGCAATTGAGACATTTTCTGCAAAATAAAACAAAGAAAAAACCCCAAACACCTGTGCTGACCTTACCAAGGATGGATCTGTCTAAGCCAGAATTTATTCTTAAAAGGATTTTTGCTTAAAAAGAAATTTGATATCATTAAAACAATGCTTCATTGCCCTTTTTACCCAACTGTTTTAATGGTATATGTGTTTTCTAAACCCTTTTTTCTTTGCAAGCTTAATATTAGAAAATAAAACTAAAGACATTTAAATTAAAAGAAAATATCTATATATAAATAGCATGCATTATACAGCTGAAAAGGAAAAAAAATCAATCATCAAAAAACCCACAACTGAATCTTAATAATTCCAGAACTGAAAATCTGCTTCACACACAACCATGTGAGAAAATCACACACCATTAATTTGATTAATATGAATATTACTTACGACAAGCAGAAAAAAATTAAAATAATTAATCCTATAACTCTACGTTAAATTTTATTTTTGTCTTTACAACTAAGTTGATGTTTTCCAACTTACAAAAATAAACAGCATTCTAGAGATCCTATATGAACAATCACAATATATCACAACATTGACTATTGATGGTTTTTGCACTTGAATCCATTAGAAGAGAAAAGATCATATATTACAATCCCCTATCTAACAGAAAGGAGTCTTTTAAAATATTCTATATTGTCCTACATTTGCAGAAGGCATCTTAGCATGCTATATTAGGCACGTGGCCCTCAAAACTCCTTTTTTGTGACCAGCCCAAAACAGAGAAAAACAGGGATTTAGTCCTGCAAACTGAGAGATGAAACTTGGCAACTATTCCTCTACACTTGTGAATACTGAGAAGACAGTAGAAGAAAGGAAAATATTTTGACTTCTGTTTCCAATTTTACACACAAAATGCTTCTAGAAATTTTAATTTGGGATAAATTACTTGCATAATCGAAATAGGAAATTTATTTTGTGCAATTATTGATTATTTATGTCTAAACTATAATTATCATGCATTCAGAAGTTTTCTGAATCCAAGAACACAATTCTCAGAGTGAATTGTTTTGTTTAAGGCATGTTTAACATTATGCGTTACCCTTGGGGATGTTGCCTTATAAATATGTATACAGGAATCAAGTTGGCAACACTTTAAGAAATACATTTAAAACTAAAGATTCCTATACTGGTGCCCAAGTGTCAGAAGGCAGTCGTGGTATAAGCTCGGTTCTTTCTAAGGGATTAATCTCATGTTTCGACATTTCAAAATTTGACAACTGGGCTTATCTTAGTTATCCTAAGCTCCTTTGTAGCCAAGAGGGAGAGAGAACAGCCTGCATTTAGAGTAAGAACTTTTCTATAAAAATGGGGTTTCTAGGATAAAAATATAGAAAGTCTGCCAGCTACCAAGAAAAACTTCCCTTGACTGGAAAGCAAAGCACAAATTTATCTAGCATTTGATAATGGCAATATAAGAAATAGATGGCAAACTTACAGCACCTGTGAGAGAAGAGCTAGATTTGTTCCTAGATACTGATTTTATCTAGAATCTGTCTAATCTATTTCTCTCTCTTCATCTCCCCCAATTCATTTGGAAATTCCTAAGCTTTTTTTTATTATCTTTTTTATTTGTAGTAATTATAGGACCTTCTACAATTATCCCAAAGCCATTCTAAGCATGTGCCTGTGAAGTGAAAGAGAAATGGGTCAAAAAACTTTTCTCAGAGCTTATTTATGAACAGACATAGCCAGATTAATTGCATTACTGCCTAATAGAACATATATTCAATTAATTTTGCTATGGCCTTTCAATTAAATAAACTTTCTGCAGCCAATTTAAATGTCAGAAGAATGGGATCGAAACCAGACATTTTTAACTACAAATTAAAGTCCATAGATCTTTTTTTCTCCACTCCTATGTAAAAAGTAGAATACTGAATTTCCATTTTTGTGAAAGAGTTATAAAGTAGGTCATCTACAAGCTTGTTTTATGAATTGTGGTGTAATTCAAGGGCTTCTCTCCAGAGAGGAATAGTTACAGTAATACCTTCAGATCACTACACACCACCTTTTTCATGTTAATAAGTCCTTTAAAACACACAGAAATTCCTACATATATTCTATCACTTTTAAATAGCAAAACTGAATGAACTAATGAAAGTGGAAATATGTTATGAGTTTCTAGATATATAGTGGAAAGAAAAATAAATCCCTGTATAAAATACTTTACTTATTGTTAAAAACAAAATAATTGTGGGCTCTTTCTCTGCCTTCCATGTACTGCTTAAATTTTCCAAGATTTTTAACTATTTACAATTTCTCATAAGATTATGAAAATAATACCAAAAAAAAAACCAATTTCAGTTCATGAAGCTGATTCAGCTTCAAGCCAGTACTAAGTGGCAATAGAGATGTAAGGTGAGATTGTTCACCTCCATTAGAATACCTCAGCTGATGACAGTGAATATGTGGTTTAAGTTCCACAGCTAAGATTTTAGGTCTCATTAGCTCTTTAAAAAATACCTCCAACACTGAGCTAGCTTTGTCTTCTTGCCTGCTTTCTTTGTTGAAATAAAGCCACCTATTTCGTCTAATTCTACCAGGGCATCTCTTTTGACTTCTATTGTGAGCTTGAGTGATTTCATTTCTATCAAGTATAATAGAGCTACTCGCATGAATACAAGGAAGATTTTGTAATACTTCCAAGAAATAAGAATGCTAATTTATAACTAAAGAGATAGAACAGCATCTCAGTCTTTTTATATAGCTGTGTAAAAATTATTTTGAAAAGAGGTTCAGATTACATATGTCTATACATGCATAATTTTAATATAATGTATTGAGTTTTAGCTGTAATGAATAATTCAGAGTTGCTGTAGCTTCATCATTGTGACTATGCTTTTTTTTTTTTTTACACATTACAAAACCATTAGATTTAATAGTTCAGACTAAGGGATTACATCCTGGTGTAAGCCAAACAGTCTCAAATATCAGCTCAAGGTTTATTTTGAAAGAAGAGCAAGAACATTGCTCTCCCATTACTCTCCCATTTCCTGTCTATTTCTTGCTCTTGGGATCTTCTAAGCTGTCACAGTTTGCTGAATTGCTAATCCTCAGCAGGATTCTCTTTCTTTCTCTTCCAAGCTTCCCTTGCACTGTTTACATTTAAAAGGTAAAATAAAAATAAAATTCCTTTATCTCTGCAATTCTACCAATCTTGTGCATGAAGCCATCTTCTTTTATTTCTTTTTAACCTGACAGCTGGCAAATATTGTTGACGTTACCTAGTGCTTACACTGGAAGACAGTGAACAGTTACTGCTACATCATACATAATTTTGTAGTGTCATGTTCACCCTCTCCCCCAAAAATTGTCTCTGAAGTTCATATTTTGATCTATAACTGGGTTTTCTACCTTCAGTTAATCCTTTTTTTGTGCAGCAGTTAAATTCTAACAGAGGTTCTCACATAAATGATATCTGTTTCACACACTACACTAGGAATATTACTATCACATTAATAAAGTTGATCTTAATTTTTTACTTTCAAATCTTATTCCATTTCCAGTTTCTTGTAACTGCAGTGGGGAAGTTACCATTTACACCACTGATTGCTTACTTCAAGTAGTAACGTGAATTCCAGTTCTATTTCTGGATTAAGCACTCAATGAGATGAGAGGAGCAAAACTGAAAGGAAACAATACATTTTTCTCCTATTAAGAGAATAAAAGCATGAAATTGTTTCATTTATGACAAAATGTAGGACAAATCATGAGAGATTAAATTGAAAAAGGATGGAAAAACCCCACAGACATCGAACACTTTTAGAACATTTGCTGACAGATGATACAAAAATGGTCCTTTGACAATGCTACCTACTATTTTTAATATGCAGCAAAAATATGCAAAACTCTTACATTTTAGAGGCAGCATAAATATTTGTATGCCCAAGGCATTATTTGAATATTCTAAGGAAACCTTTTGCTAGCATACTTCCCATGGAATTGTTAATGACTCAAATTTAAGGTCTGGTGCACCTCAACATGTTTCTGACACTCTTTCCCCTGTTCTGAAGGAAGATTCTCACATTTGTTAAAGAACTTTTCTTTCTTCTCTGATATTACCTCCATTCTTACTACCTTTTTCCAGGTCTAGCCAATATTTACTTTAATTATCTATCACTTTTATAGGTGCTTTTAATATGGCAAATTTAATTTTTTTTTTTTTGTGCAGATCTAGAAATTTTCACATTATACCCCAGATGATATTTATTTTTAACTTAATAAAACTTAGGCATCCCATGTGTCATTCTATAGTCTTTTTCTATGGTCAGAGGACAAAGACATGAAGATAATATATTTTGACTTATCTAGGCAAATGTTTAAGGGTAGATTTTTTTGTCTCTATAGAGTGAAGATAAGATCCTATCTTTGAGTAGATTAAATGCCTGAAGTGAAGGGTAGATGGATCCTATTTCATATGCTTTGTTCAATCTAAACAATTCTGTTTCTAGCAGATGATACCATCGTTACATGTTGGCTGTATAAATATCACTACAGATGCAAAATTCAGGGCAAAAAATAAGTTAAATCTTCTGACACAAGATGCTGCACTCTGCTGCTCCTATGGGCAGTTCCACAAATCTGTCATAGAATGGAGAGGGATGAACACTGCAATATTACCAGTGAGCAGCGTTTCTTTACAGATGCAACACACAATTCTTTATAGTGCCATAGCTGTGGTGTAACCAAATCATAAGATTCAGCAGACTACATTTTCACCTGTACATTCTTACAGAAAAGTAAGTTCAAAAGTCCCTCATATGAAGAAAAAGAAAGAAAACTGCTCACCCCTCTCCCCCCACCTCTCCCCTAAAATAGAACCGAAAATAAGGACTGACATTGTCTGCCCTCATTTTACACAAAAATCTATGGTCAGCGTGGCTGAGAAAGATGAAGTCTTATTATCCCAGTGCCTCACTTATTGTTTGCTTTTATGTGCAATATTTGAGATGTCGAGACTTAAAACCTTTACAATAATTCTTCAAGACATTGCAGGTCAATTAAATTTATAATCTACTTTGGCAGAAGAAATTTCTCTGTTATATGTCTGTGGTGAGTATATTTTCACCCCAACTGAAATCTGAAATGGAAGGCAACTCTCATTAAAAGAGTCATTAATAGTTCTCATTAATGGGCCTCTTCTCCAGCTACTGGCTCTGGTCTTGTCTTTTTCTTGTGGATGGCTAGCATCCTAGACAACTCAGCTCCAGGCTGGCTAGCAAAACTTGCACATAAGCAAACAAACATACAGATGTAGGAAAAAAATTTAGAAACACAGCTCTTATAAAGGTCTCACCATATAATTATGTTGATAAACAAGCTGCTTTTACCCAATCAGACCTTTTTGTTCTCCATTTCCACACACTTATTTCCCTTAATCCTCATGTTTTTCCAAGATTCCTCAGTTTCTTTATTTTTTCTGTAATAAGTTTCACTGATTCACTCAATCCCCTTAGAACATACCACAGAAAGTTTTTAAAACTCCCACAAAGCCTCCCAAATATCCCATAAGTTTGCCATCTCCCATAGGCCCCACAATTATCCTGGCCTGCCACTTTGTTATCAGTTACACAAAGTTTTTCGAGGTGATCCCTTTCAATGTCCCATCAATCAGGGACCTCAGCACTCTGCTCCTTGTTAGGGTCACTGATATCTACAGGTCCATAGGATTTGTAAGTGTTGACTTTCACATTTAATTACTGTTAATCAGGTTACTGTTAACCAGGTGTTCAAAACCAGTCCTCTCACAGAGGACATCAAATTTATGGAGCAGAATCAACATAACCACAGTACATTTTTACTCCATTGATACATACACGCTTTAGGATGAGAAAGTCTAACTCACCAGGCAAAACTTATTGAGAAGCCTAAGCAAGTAGAAAGAGCAGCTGTTTGGGACGTGCCCTGTTCACACAAAGCTGTTGTAAAGCACTCGGTTGCTGCGGGATGTTGGAGCTCCCACAACTTCACCATAGCAACAGACCCTCACTGCCAGAGAACTTTTCATTGCCAAATGCAACATATGAAATTAAGTCTAACACAGTTCTTGCCACTTTCTAAATCTAAACCTTATCCAATCAGAAATCCACTGCAGTGATGTTCTTTAATAAAGTTCTCCAAATCCCTACTATTTCTCCATTTTTCACAACAGGACTTCTTATTGCAGGGCATGAGCTTTTGTCATTTATTAAAACTGTATTTTCTGCAGGTTGATTTGTTTGGGTTTGATTCAATATGATTTATTTGGTAAAGGTTGACATTTTATGAATGTCATGACCACCTCAGAGGATACCACTCATACAGATCTATTGAGTTAGCATTATGCCAAGTAGCATTGGTCTTGCAAGCATGAAAATATGGTTTCTATGGAAAAATGGAACGTCCTATGTCCACTAAAATTGCATAGGTGGCTGGTCTGCACAGAGCTTCTGTAATCAGCTCCTGAAAACTACCTGATCAACTTACAGTTTGGTGCATGCAGCACAGAACACGACTGAGTATCTGAGAGGTTTTCCATTTGTAAGCTTACTAAGATATAATAAGATCTAGTGTTTACAGCGCGTTGCAATGAAAATACCACTCTCAGAAACATGAACCGTAAGGGAAACTAACTATATTTAATAAAGAGGAATGTTAAAAAGAAAAATGTTCCTAAAACTTTTGCAGATTTTTATTATGCAGTCTGCATTTTTGTTTGCAACCTACACCTTTTTCATTTACTTAGAAAATACAGTTCTGTACAAGAAAGTACAGAACCTTAAACACTCATGAAAAAAATAGTAGCAGAATGCTACAAAGGAGGTTATTTGAAACAGGTAGGTTTTTTACCAATGGGTCCTTTTTCACATGCAGAGTTTGATCTCAGAAGCAGTTGAAGACAATTTATACTTTCAAAGAGTGTTGTGAGTGGCTTTGATTTCTGAAATAGGTAGATATATAAACAATTAAATGTGATATAAACTCTTCTTTATTTTAAAAAAAGTGATTTTTATGTGAGGGGGGTAAAAAGTTTCGTCTTCACATCCCTCTGATTAGAACTGAAATTTTCATTTAAATTCTAGATAATGAAGTCTCTAAGCTATGAAACCACAAATGCAAACTTTGAGGTGATTAAAGCCTTAGGCATATGATTGTAGAAAATTACCTTATTTGGGAAACGAGAACAATTTGATGATAACAGACTTGGAAAAAGAATAGAAAAAAGAGCTTTTGGAAACAAGATTTTGTTTACAAGTATTGTTCTCATTACATAGTTTAAATAGTAATGGGTGCATTTGATTTAATTACATTTAATTAAATTGCATTTAATTACATTTAATTGCAGTTAATTAGCATAGTAGTTTGCTATGTATCCTACATAATTTTAGTCTGATACTTAGGTCCAGACCCATAAACCAACCAAAATTCACAAATTCTTATCTAGTCCAATTTTAGAGTAGCCTTCTAAAGTATCTTTATTAAAAGCTCAGTGTGAATGTTGGGTAGAAGCTTCAGGGTTTATTGTGAAGTTCTTTAACTCACAAAAATACCTGCTTTTCTTAAGGTTAGGAACTATTGCTGTTTTTGCAGTGATGATATCTTTAGCCTCTTTTGCTACTCAGCCTGGCCAGAAAGTAAATTATATTCTGGTTAAGGTCCAATAATCCTTACAAGCCCTGTCATAACATGTCCAGCACATGCTAATAAAAACAAATCCTATGCAGAACAGAGAAGCTATAGATGTTTCTATTCAAAAATAGAGGAGAAGTGTGTTTTATGCCTTTCTTAATGAAAACTGAAGGTATAGTGCACAGATGTGATTCTGAAGAGTTTAATTCTACACACTCATCAAGTAGAGACACTTAAAAATTACTTACTTTTTCAAAGTTGCACAGGAATAATAAGTGAAAGCCAGAATTCGGCTTTTGTGAGCATATAGTAATTTCTCATTTTACTTCTAGCAAAATCAAAATAATTGCTAATCAAGAGTGATTAGCTACCTCTATTGTCCATGCAAGAATGTACCACTTTGCCTGAAATTTTTCCCTTCCTCCTTTTCATCTCACAATCCAAAAATACCAGGTAAGGAATTCAGTATTATACTGGGAAGTTACCAGTTAATCTAGTACTTAGGTGTCTCTGACAGGTTACTGTTTCAAATACTTATGTTGAAAATAGAGCTGTCAATACATGCATAATAAATCAAATTAATATGAAGATGTTTCTACTATTATAGAAAAGCAATGGCATTTTCTTTCCTAAAACTTCCTTACAACATGATCTATACACACTTTAAAATTTGAATGATATTCAGGCATAGGGGATAAATATGAGTGTCTTGATCAAGACATCAAGACATAAAAATTGTGGAACCAAGAGTAGCAAAGAGCTGATGCACAAGAATCCAAAGACAGCAAAACATCTGCATAGATTAACTAAGGAAGTCTATTAAAAAAAAAAGAAAAAGTAAGACCATTTAGATTTACAGTCTCCTTCAAAAATAGAAAATTAAACCATTTAAAAATCTACTTTTTTCGTCTCTGGATGTAGCAGTGACTGCACAATACTAAATAGACATAGCTTGAAAAGGGCCTTTTTCTTGCGAAAGTGTAATAAAACCTGTGTCCTGCATTACTTTGGTTTTGTAGATAATTACCTCGCTATCAACTGCATTACATTAAATGAACATGACTCAAACAAGTGGGAGGAAATTTTTACTTAACAGCAGAGACAGCGTTGGAATAAGGAGTTCTGAATTTACACTATTTTTGAACATTTTTACTAAATGCCTTTACATGCTTCAACAGCCTTTTTCAGAGCACTTTTATTTTAAAGAGTTTGAAAACCTCAGTAGCCTTTGGATGGACTTCTCTTTTAGAATCTCTTCAAAATCCAAATTAATGTTATGTTGCAGGAAATAGTCCATATTTTTTACAGTCTAAAGAAATACAGCAGCTAATGAAACTAAGTTGGAGTGTAGAACCCCACACATAAGCGTCTTTCTTATTGCAGTATTTTATTCAATACAATATCCCACAAAGTTTTTTCACCTCACAAGGATATCCATTATTAATTAGCTCATAGCAATTTTGTTTGACAGCAGAATGTGTTATGGAGCAAGCTGGTTTTAAATTAAATCATGTTTCTTCTAACAACTTTTCGTATAGCCAAAAAAAATCCCAATTTCATAAGTGAATGTGCAAGAAAACAGGAATGAAAATTAATCAGAATTAATTTTGCATGTTTTTATATGTTGCATGTAGAGAGCTTCTGAAATGTTCGTGAACAATCTGAACTCTACTGCTAGAGTGCACAAAGACAACCACGAAACTTTTTTATCTAAAAATATCACAACTTGTTCCTATCAGATGAGTACAAACCTATAACTTTCCAGTTAACATTTCTACATTTCTAAATTCGCTCTTTACTGGTCTGATTTTTTTTCTTTTTAGGACAGCCTCTAACAACAGAATCATACTTTTTAACCAGTCTTTATATTTCAAGACAATTTACTCAAGAAGCATATATTAGTTTCAATTTACTCATTTATTGCTCTTCCTTTGGAGGTTTACCAAAAGATCTACAAATGTGGATATGTTTATACTGCAATTGTTTCTTTTATCACTTTTAAACAAAAACACAGAAAATTTTTAGCCAATTAATTAGCATTTGAAGAAAAACCTGGGTACAGGTTTGCAGCCATCTGAACACAGCTGGTGTAACACAATTGTGTGATGTTAATTCACTTTCCTTGAGAAAATCATTGTGAAGGTGTGAAAAATTATATGAGCTAAAAGAGTTAGAAATCATAAAATTTAAAAGCACAAGGGTAGATTAATCATAAAATAGCAGTTATTAGGAGTTCAAAGACACAGGAGGAATAATACTACCACCAAGCCATAAAATAGACAGGAAACAAACAAATAATTGGAACTTGAAAACAAACATCAGCCTTCTTCAAGAAATACCTGAGCATTCCCCATTGATGATGACTACCCAACCAGCAGAAACTTCCTCTGTGTCTCCTTTGGGCTGGGGAGCACATTAGATCAGGTTAATGTGCAGCCTAGTGGCTCATTAGTGACTTGATATCTATTACGTAGAGTAGAAAATAATTGCACTGTACACTGCAGAACTGCACAAATATTGCCTGAAACCTCTTTGTGTGCCATAAAACTTACCCAATGGAAGAGATCCAGAGAAGATTTGTAAAATTGCTGCTCAAACTGTGCTGAAATAATATGACTTCTCAAACAGGAGAACACCATCACCTTTGCTTCCTAGCAGTCGTATTTTGACAAAAGACTGAAGAACATGGATATCAGTGAAGCAAGGTCTGACATTTAGGGCTTACCCACTCAGAACAAGTGTCACTCTTTCTTTCAAGCAAGCCAACTGATAGAAAGGAGTATATACAAAATATTCAGACAAATACTAATCCCACAGAGTTAATGGAAAAAAAAGAACACCCCAAAAACCTTTGATAAGACAAAGTAAACAAAACATTGACTCATCCACTAGACCTGGCATGTTACACAGAACAAAAAAAAAACAATCAAGATATGTATATTTATAATATACATGTTTGCTTTTATTAACTTTGTGAGAGTGTTAATTTTTGCTTAAGTGACCCCTTCAAATTCTCCTTAAAAAAAATCTCACAAGCAGAGAGCTGAATAGGATTCTCTTCTTCAGATAAAAGTCCCAGTATTAAGAAAACCCACTGCCAGAGGAGACTAAGAGACAGATTCTGATCCACACTACATTTCACCTCTGTTACATCAGCTTTAGTAACAGAATGTAGACTCTGCCTAACTCAGAATTCTTTTGATTTGAGAGAAATAAAGCCTAAAAGGAATTTAAGTTGCCCAGCTAGCTCTGCACAAGTATTTAAGATACATTTGTCAACACAATGGGGTATCAGTGCTCCAACTGTTCTGAAGCATGCAAATGTCACTTGGGAGTTGTTATAAGGTCTGAAGAGGCCTTTTTTTCAACACAAGTTACAAAAGCCCAAAGTTTCACCAACTCCATGAGAACTGGCTGAGCACAATATGCAGCATAAAGACTCTCCCCGTTTTACTTTGAATCCTGAAATAATTAATGTAGCCAAGTGAGGGTTGATAATGAGAGTGCATATGTGCTCTTGAGACAGAAAAGAGAACAGAGCAGCAGGCAATCTCCTGGTATGAATTTAGCAAGTAAAATAGGTCTGGGTGAATCTTTCCTACCAAACTCTCTTGAAACAAAACCAGATTTTCAGTAAAATGATCCCTCTCACCAATATCCTCCATATAAAATTAAACAGCTTTTTCAGGAAAAAATAGGAAAAATTTCCAGGGTTACCAGGGAGCAGAGATGAGGGGAAAGAGGTGTGAAAGTGTATTTAACAATAAATAAATAAATTTAACAATACTAATTTGATGGAAATGTTTTGACATCCATGCCCTCTAAAAATTTGGGATTTATCTTTCTTTTTTTAATGAAATAACTCAGAAAATGTTGCATAATATTTAAAGATTAGTTAAATGTTTCGTATCTCCTGTTGCCTCTTGCTTTAGAACTCCTAGTTGTCAAGTTGTTCTTTACAACATCAAAGGACTGAGGAGAAATAATGCTATGCTACTTGGTGATTCCTAGCACACAACTGATACCAGCTGCAAATAGCAATATCTGCATTGTTAAATTGACTGTATATTAATAATTAAACAATAAATAAATAAAATCACAGAAATACTAATGTTCAGAAGTACATTCCCAAGAAGTCCAACTGAATTTAACGGAAGGTTCTAAAAAGAAAGAATGAAAAATTAGTAAATAAGTTACTTATGGATGAGAAGCCAAGGCAAATATGTGAAAGGATTGCATTCAAGTCACATCTTTTTCACTCCCAACGTTCACATTTTAAAGACTGAAATATCAACACAGACATATCTACTGTAGACACCTAACTCTGCCCACAGTAAGAGTTGTTAGATATATCAGCCGCTACACTAAACAAGTGCAATTGGCCAACCTAATCAGTAATATTTGTAAGAATTTGTAAACATGTGAGCATCTTGCAGTTAACAGAACAAAATAGTGGTCAGTACCATAAAGATATCATTGGAAAAAAGAGAAAAAAACCACAGAGTGGTAGTGAATTATCCTTACATTCAAAGGAAACCGTTCAGCAAACTTTTCGTAAGTCACATTTTCACTGAGTCAACTGGAAATGTTGCCTCTAAAAGGGATATTGCAACAAGTCTCCGGTACATACATATGGAGAAACAAAATAGCACATTTCAAGTCATGTTTCCTTTAAACTCTAAGAATTGTCCAATTTGCAGCTGCAGATTTAAAGCCCATGACCCGGTTTTCTCAGGGATTGTTCAGAGTTCTACTTCATTCTCTTTATGAAATGTTTTTTCTTTAATTATGTTCACTGTCAAAAATATTTAATTTTTCTTCTCGATTAGCTAATTACTTCTTTCCATTGCCTAGTTACTATTTTGGAATTTGCTGTTATCTGTTTGTTTGCATATGCTAATTTTCAGTTTTCAATAATCTTTCTGACATTTAGTTCTTTATCTTCCTCTTTCTTGCATGGAATTGTTTGGAATGTTTTCAGTCAGCTTATCAAAGCATTTGCTTACAGAGACACTCTTTGTGTCTGCTTTTCTGTGTTGCCTCAATAATTCATGCTAAAAATGTTATTTAAGGAGTCTTGCAATTCTTCATTCTGAGTTTCTGAAGTGCTTCATAATAATTTTGCGTATCAAAGCTGCAAAGCACAGTCTGTTTAACTACAGTCTGCTCATTGTTCTTGAGGTTCTGAAGCGCTGGGTATTATACTTTCATCTGCGAAAATGTTTTCATGCACTGAATATTCAGTTCTTTGCTGTCTGATATAACTTTTATACTGTTAAACTTTTGCAATACAGCTTTGTCATGTGTAATAGCTTCCATTCATGCCCTACACAAAGTGTAGAACAGAATCGTGGGAACACAAAACTATACAAAGCAGGAAGCAGAAAACCAGAAGGATTTTACTTACAGTCCTTCACTTTTAAAGCTGATGAGAGTGAGAAATAGCAGACAAAGGTAAATAGAAAAAAAATTTACTACTAAAAGGGGAAAGTGAAGTATATAGGAATGTGTGAAGAGTACTAAGGAGAATAAAGTCTTAATTCCAGAAGTATCAAGAAAGGGAAAAAATAGGTAGAAAAATAGTAATAGAGTTTAGTGTTTAATTTAAAAATATTCAGCACATAAATTAAGGCGCTTCATGAAATGTGTGTCGCATCTGATGTTGAAACTGTTGTCAAACATATGGGATTGACTTAATCATAATTTTTGATGATTCAAGAAGATGGCAAATAGAGGAGTTGAGTCATAAAAGTTAGAATTCTGAGACCTACCTGAAGGGATGCTGGCATGGTAGAAAACAAAGTGTAAATGAGCATTTGAAACATACACTGTGCAAATTTGAGACCAAGATCACCATTCTACTCCTAATCAGCATGTCACATGAATATTTTCCAATAAATTTCAAAATCTTAATAAGAAATTATTTCATTCATGTACGTTTCATGTGGATGGTGAGGAATAACACAAAAGTTTTTTACAAATGGGCCAACTATGGAGCACCAGTAGATGATACCTATAAAAATAAGTTTAGGAATGAGAATTCTACCAATTATCTTAAATAAGATATAATTCAAGTGCTGGATAGACTTTCTGAAGATAAAAAATGACGTTTTTTGTTTCTGCCTTTCTTGGGGACAAGAAATATCAGCTTTTATATTTACTTGAAGTGAAATGCATTAAACTTATTCTTGAATTTTTGATAGTTTTGATAGTTTATTTTATCCTTCCAATGAGCATTAGTTTAAAGATGCTGTGGTCAAGAGAGATTATGGACAGAATGAGGAAAAGAAAATACTTTTAGCACTGCGGCATGACGATTGTGGTCAAGTGGATGAAATGAGTGAAAGGATTAAGAGAGATAAGCATGAAGAGGAACCTGAAAGATGTTTTTCTTGTATAACATTTTTAAAGAAGTATATTTAAAAGAACTACAGTTAGAGGTAATGTTCTCATAGCTGTGCAGTTACATGCTTTTTCATTCTGGAAGTGGCATTTTCTGAATATATAAATCACAGAGTACTGTAAGAGAATACTTTTGGCTACTGTGTATTTGAAAAACAGTTATGACAGTTATTAAATACAATCTACCTATCAGGCATAATATTCATTTACATTGCTGTTTCTAGTAATGAGTGTAATAGCCATCTAACTTTACCAAATTGAGTTCCCATTACCTGTGAGAATGACCATAAAATTCATAGGTGTCCAAGCGGATTAAAGCACTCTTTGTAGATAAAAGTACTGTCACTTGGATGAAGTCTTTGAATGCTAATATATTCTCTTTTCTGTGAGAAGCTGGAATATGCTGTTATTTTGACCCATTCCAATGTGTGCATTAAAAACTGGCAGCCATTTCAATTTTCCCCACGTACTGATTCTCTGTCCTCTGAGGAACAGACAAAACATCATGTACTAAAAAATGAGTCTTCATTGTGTTCTATCTTTACATGAAGCATTCTGTTCTCTCCCATTTTGCTACATTTAACATTCAGATGTAAATTATTTATTTCCTGCTATAATTTTATTTTCATTGTTCATTCTTTTTCATCTCCTACAGTAATATATTACAATAAGAGAATATTAAAATATAAGAATTTCCCAGTGACATTAATAACTCATGAAAGGACAAGTCCACAGGCAGTATAATAGTGGCTAATATCTTTTAAGGCATAGTAGAATTCTTCAATTTAATTGGTTAAAATATTACCGTCAAGTCTTTGATTGTATTAGCATAGATGTTGCAAGATACCAAGGACACCTAATTGCTACTAAGAAATTTAGACTGTGGTAGGATTCTTTTTTTGTTAAGAGTACAAAATATGCCCTGTACATTTTAGTGCATCAAGTGACATCTGCATCCATATTCTCTTTTACAATAAAACATATGGATGACAGATTAACCCTACAGTCAATGATGAAACTATGGAAGTAGATGGAAAGCAAAAAGCAGGGATATCCAAACAAAAGAGAAGTCAGAACGATCAGAAAAGTTGAAAGGAAACCCACCTCAAACATCTGTATGCAGCCTGGGAAACATGCAGGAGGAACTAGAACTCCTTAGGAGGTCACAAAACTGTGAAATTGCTGCTGGGACAGCTCACAAGTCTGGGGTGCAGTGAGGGACTAGAACAAATAATGATGAGCAAGGAAAATGAAGAGTGTTCTCTTCACATAAAGGAGCAGCTTCAGTGTATGAAGACTTTTTGTGGGATGGACAACAGACTGGCTGAGAGTATGTGAGTCTGGATCAGAGGAGAGGCTAATAAAGGTTTGCATTGTGGTGAAATCTTGATTTTGATACTACAACCCAGTTGAGGGTACCAAGTAGGAGAAAGGCATCGCTATCCCCAAGAGTTATGTCTATTGATAGTCAGGAGCTGGAGCACTTGTGAAGACAGGCTGAGGGAGTTTGTCAAGTTCAGCCTGGAGATAGCTCTGAGGGGACCTAAAGACCCAACAGTATCTGCAGGGAGTCTACCAAGAAGATCGAAGAAGGTTCTTCAATGGCACACAGATCTCATGGAATGACGCACAAACTGAAACAGTAAATGCTCAAAAGGGATAGAAGAAAGAACTTTTTCGCTATGAGGGCAGCCAAGCAATGGAGTACACTATCCAGCAAAGCTGTGTAATCTCTGTCCTTGAAGGTAGTCCACGCTTACTGGATGCAGCCTGAGAGCTGACTTCAGAGCCAACTTTACTTTGGTCAGGAAATCAGAATAAAGATTTCCTGAGGTCCCTTCTGCCCTGAATTACTCAGTGATTCTATGATTCTACCAAGAGGTTGTTGTCTGAATAGCTATGGCATTCAAGAAGTCAAGATCTGAAGCCACCATCTTTATTATAATCAAAGGTTTACTTAGTGAAGTCCTAAAGCTGTACACATGGCCATCGAGAAGAATAAATGTCTGTCACAACATCAAGATAGGCATTTCAAGTGGCCGGAAGATAAGTACTTCTGTCAACCACAAACAGTTATCACTTATTTGCACATCTATAAGATCATGATATTGAATAACTACTTAAGCAGGAAAATGGGAAAACATGTGGCCTCATCATCACTACCTTCCCCAGCTAAGAGTAGTACAATCCTCTTGAAACAGCACAGCAAAAGGAACCCTTCATGCATATATGAATTACCTTTGCTCTCCTAGAGACTGCTTATGGACTGGTGTGGTGATAAGTACAGATTTCCATAGCAAATCTTACAGTTCATCTTAATAGCTGACATTTGGTGCTATATCAAAACACTCTCAGGGGACAGCATGAGAGGAAGATACTGCAAGTGTAATGCTTCTTTGACCCATTTTGTAACGAAATGTGAGTCTTAGATGAGACACCCTGTTGCATATGTGTTTTCAAAACCATTTGTTCTGAAGAGCCCACATCTCCACAAAGGAAAAACTGGATTAGAATCGACCTTAATTTATTTAAACACACTAGAGCTTTTACTGGGAGAATATTACATTAGCTAAATGTGGAATAAAATTATGATATCTGGACTACAGAGATTTAAAGTTATTCTAAGACTGTATATCAATTTTCCATACTGCTTTGCTAATCCTTATCTTGATTTTTTGAAGATTTATGCCAAACAAGGGTTTAGAACAGTTATTTTCAGGTACAAGTTACAGTGCTATTTATCAAGGATATTGTCTCCCTATCTTTTTCTTTAAAAGTGTAGGTTGATCTAAATCTCTGTCATCATGTCAAATTGAGACTCTAAAGAGTCTATTGAGAAATTCAAGCACATTTCAGCTCAGTGCTGATTAAACAACTACATAATACATATCATACATAAGACACTGAAATCAGTAGAACTAGTCATATAACACAGTGAGAAAATTTGTTTTATTATAGTAAAGTTACCTTTAATTCAGCCGAGCTAGTTAAAATGCTCTACAAGTCAAAGAAATGTAGAAATGTGTGACACGATCCTTTTTAAGTGTATTTTCCTTTCCTTTTTAAAAATTATGGCTAGTGTTCAGGAAAGAGGGCACAATGGGTGCAACATAAAAACTCAAAATAATTTCCCAAGAGAATCGTTGAAGATATTTCTTTATTTGCCCTAGGCTAAAATTTATGGAACATCAGCAGTATTTTTGGGTGTTCTTTAAAGGGTTTCTTTAACAAAGTTCTGAAATAACATTATGGTAGAATATTTTAGGACAGTAATTATAAATATAAACATAAACCATAGATATCTGCTGTTTGTTTCCATTTAAATCAGATTTTGAGAAACTAGAGCAGAGCTGAAGACCAGATCCAATCTACCTTTTTGAAATTCTCATGGACACACATGTGAAAGGCGTACATCCCCCACTTTAGATAAGAGGAATATTTTTAAGGAGTGTTAAACTTTCAAGGTTTTATAATCACACAGTAACCTTGAAATGTTTTTCCCTCTAGGGTCCCTGACTGAAATATAGATTTCTATGAAAGTCATGCGTGACTTAATTAATACATTAACCTGCAATAGTTTTAAAAGTAGGTACACAGATTTCTAAGACCATCTAGCTTCAATTTTATTTCTCTTAAAGCTAGACTAGACAGCAGTCTGTCCTTATTTCAAATGTACAAAGAAGGTCGTAAAGTATTTTTAAAATCTCTTCTTGTTTAAGAAATTCCTTTTATGCAATCTATGCTTATATAACTTCAATGAAAGAGGAGAGGAGAGGAGAGGAGAGGAGAGGAGAGGAGAGGAGAGGACAGGACAGGACAGGACAGGACAGGACAGGACAGGACAGGACAGGATACTGGAATTTGTGCTTTACCACAACATTTGACTCTTCTATCAAAACAGAAAATGTAGACTCACAATAGGAAAGAAACAAATCCATTTTTTCTGCTAATCCAGTCTGGTTCCATGCTTTGTGATCTTGAGTAGTAGACCAAAAAGTACTCCCTGCATAATCATTTGCACATTTTTCATGCTATTCACTCCACAGGACCAAGCCCTCTTTTAGCAGCCCGTATAAATAGTGTGCAATTAAGTGGCAGCTGTTCAGATTTCACATTGTCCTTTTATTAAGTGTACAGATTCACATTCAATACAGCAAAAATATTCTCTTCTGTAGTCACGGACTCTCTTATATTATCCGATCTGTGATATTGTTTTCCCCTACTGCATTTGAGATTTTCACAATAATAACAAGTGTGTGAGGTGTTTTTTATTATATTCATATTCTGTTTAGAGAATGAATCTACTCTATAACATCATCTATATTCAGATCACAGTTTTAATTTATTTCAGTTTTATATTTGAATATTGAATATTTATGTTAAGGTATAGGCAGACACTTCAGGCACACTTTAAGGCACTGCCTCTTTCTTTTCCTTGATCTGGGTTCAGTCCCCCAGCAATTCTGCTTGCCTCTGCCTGCCTGTCCCATATAACTGTGAAAGAACAGGGAAGGAGTACCTGTGTGTGAATATGCTTATGTTTGTGTGTGTGTGTGTACTTAGAGGAAAGAGAGAAGGGGGAAGTCTGTCTTGAGAGTCCTGCCCAGCATTTCATAGGAAATTTGTGTCCTGTTCTCAAGGATAATAGTATAGAATCACAGAATCACCTAATCATAGAATCATCCAGGTTGGAAAAGGCCTTTAAGATCACCAAGTACAACCATTGCCCCAGCATTGGCAAGTCCACCACTAAACCATGTTCCTAAGTGCCACACCTACATATCTTTCAAACACCTTCAGGAGTGGTGACTCAACCACTTCCCTAACAAACCTTTTGTCTTGGTTTAAGACAACTATATGAGGTGGAGACTCCAAAATTTGTTATCTTCCCTTTTTGTTTCTAACCACTCCTGTTCACCAATAAGGAGATGAATGCAAGAAGATATAAGTGAAAAAATAGCAGTTTACTAAAAAACAAAGCAGCCACAACAAAGATAAAAGTAATAACCACTAGATTAAAAGGTGCTGAATCCCAGGGACTCCCTGGCAACAAAGAAAACAATCTGGTGGAGAAGCCCCTCCATCAATATGGTGGCCTCCATAGGAAACTGTGTGGACCAGAAGGCAAAAACAATATTGCGGAGAAGCCCAGACCACATGGTGGAGAGAGATAACAACGGAAAAACAACACAAGCCTCTGCGATTACAAAACTCCCTCCTTCCCCAGACAATACCCAAAAGGGACCACGAACAAAACAAAACCTAGAGACCAATATTTTTCCAAAAATGAGAGTCAATGCTGCCAGCTGTCTCACCTGACAGGGGCTCTCCTGGTGACAGCAGTTCTGGCAGCAGTTGGAGTTATGAAATATTCTTTCATAGGGGTGTGGTAGTCATCAGGATCGGCTGGAACTGGGGCAACAGCTGAAAAACTCATAGAGAGTTTGACATCCTGGTGTAGCTGTCCCGAGTGGTAGCAGTGAAAAAGTCTGAAGGAAACCTCTTCCCTGGTTCCAGAAATGGGATTGCCATGGCAAGAGTGACCAGAAAGGTGTTGCAAAATTTACTCGTGGGCAGCTGGGGTGTGGCGCTACTGCCTCTCCCAGCGAGTCATAGGAAATGTTTTTGGGTTTTTTTACTTATGTCTTTTCACATTTGTCTCCTTATTGGTTAAAGGGAAGCAGCTAAAAACTAAAATGGGAGGTAATTCACTTTGGCGTTTCCACCCCATATAATTGTCTTAAACTAAGACACTTTTCCACAAAGAAATATTTCTTAATATTGAATCTAAACTGTCCCTGACACAAGGCCATTATTTATGGCCACTTGTTATTTGGTAGAAGAGACTGACCTCCACCGGTCCACAACACCCTTTCAGGTAGCTGTAGACAGGAATAAGGTCCCTCCGAGCCTCATCTTCTCCAGGCACTCCCCAGTACCCTCAGCTGCTCATCATTTGTGCTCCAAACCCTTCACCAGCTTTATGGTCCTTCTCTGGATTTGCTCCAGCACCTCAATGGCTTTCTGGTAGTGAGGGGCCCAGAACTGAATATAGAATTTGAGGTGCAGCCATATCAGTGCGAAGTACAACAGGACAATAAATTCCCAAGTCCTGCTAGCCACTATTTCTGATACAAGCCAGGATGTCTTTGACTCTTTTTGTCACCTGGGCACACTGCTGGCTCAAGTTCAGCTGCTGTTGACCAACATTTCCAGGTCCTTTTCTGCTGAGCAGCTGTCCAGCCACTTTTCCTCACACCTGTAGCATTGTATGGGGTTATTGTGACCTGAGTGCAGCACCTGGTTGGCCATGTTTAATCTCCTACAGCTGGACTCTGTCCATTGATCCAGCCTGTCCAGATCCCTCTGCAGAGTCTTCCTACCCTCCAGTAGATCAATATTCATCTGCGATTTGGTATTGTCTGCAAACTTGATGAAAGCGGACTCAATTCCATCGTCCAGATCATCCAGCTTGTGCAGTAGAGGTAATAGAGGTAAGAACCTCCTTTGTTTGCGTCATTGTTGTTGAAGGAGCATGCCATGTATCAAATGATAATGAGAACTGTTGCATAAAAGAAGAAAAATGTCAACAGAGCAGATGTATTCTGTATCATGACACATATACAAGTGAAGTAAATAAGGATCCAATAATGCTGACATGTCACGAAATATTATGGGCAATTACTATGTGAACAATAATAACACAGATTCTTTGGGTGTGATTTTCTAACCTTGCAAAGAGCAATCTGTAGAAGGCAGGAGTTTAGATGCATGCCACACAGTGCAGCAATGCTAACTTTTGCTCAAATCATATAAAAGACCGAAGTCCGTATCCCCATAATCCATATCTATGGCATTTATCTGCTAATTGATATCACTAGTGGGTTTTCTTTCTCTGCTTGGACAAGTTAGAATGGACACACATATCAATAAACAGACTGTAGAGGAACACTGAACCTCACTAGACCTGAGCTGTATTTTATGTCCTTGGAGAACAGGCTATGCTAACTGATTTTCTTCTCTTTCACCTGATCCTGAAATAATCCTTTTTCTAATGTCTATCTTTCTTTCAGGCCAGCTTTCTTACTAAAGTTTCATATTATATCTAAAATCCTTTTTGTCTTTTCAAGTTTTGGCTCATATCCTATCTCCAGCTCCCACTGAATCATGTCCTATCTCTCTCTGAGGCCTCTGGTTCCATGTATTTATTTTCTCCATATACTGAAGGCTTTGTTTTGTTACCTCTGCATCACAATCTTAGTGTTCATCACAATCTTAGTGTTGATGGGCCACAGGGCAATGTTAAAACTGCAGATTCAAAGTTTTAATTTTCCTTTCTGTTACCCTATAGATCGGAGTAACAAAAATAACAGTTTTAAGAAAACTCTTATCCAACTACTGCATCTGTCATATGGAGTATGTAACATGCAAAAATAAATTCCTGGATTTTCCTCTGAAAATAAGTTTCTACTGAAGAAATGCAATCTGTAGTTTTCTTGAACAGAATGTAATTACATAAATCAGGTAAATTATTCAGATTAAGAGAAAAGAGGATTACTAAGAAGTTTTCAATTATTTTTTCCAAAGTATGTGGAGTATTTTCTCCCTTTTTGAACATAGGCTATTTTTTTTTCTTTTGCTTTAATCTAGTTCACAGGTATAAACATTATTTTTCTGAAATTTGAAGGGATGAAGCATCTGTGAATAGTGTGAAAAGATTTCAGTTTTCCAGGACTGAGTATTTGAACAGAGGCACAGTGAAAGAAATAAAAAAACAGACACTGTCAAAGACATCTTGGAGTGAGGGCTTCTAGAACATGAGCCCACAGTACAATTAATAATAGGCAAAGTATCTCTACACATAAATTAAGGTTCATTATAAATGTCATTATTTTACCTGAAAACCTAAAGAGCAAATTAAAATGCTGTATCTTTTTTGATTTTAATGGGAATTACACACATTACAAAAAGCACACCATCCAGTGTATCTCATGGCAATGGAAGTAATAGAAGTTAGCTCTCCTCACAATTTTTTTCCTGGTTCCTCCTTCAGCCTACCCACCCACTCCTTCCTTTCTTCAGTTCTGCTGAACTCTCTGAAGCTACTCTGATTCAAGGGGACATTTCCAGCCCAGTGGTGCTTCTGCAAGATTTTCACCAAAGGGATTCCTTGGGAAGCATTCCCACACCCCACCTTTGCCTTTCCATACCTGCTGTATTGGGGATGGTTTGCAGCAGGCTTAAATTGGGAATGATTCTGGCACAAAAGCAACCAGGATCATCAGGATCGGTGAGTCACAGTAGTGTCTTTTAGTGCAGCATTAAACTATTCTGATGTTAAATATGGCTCATTCAGAGCCAATTCATATCCAGCTGAAGTCAGCAGGAGTCTTGCATGGATTTCAGTGATCTTCATGTAAAGCCCAGAGAAAGCAAGACCTTTTTTCCTTGTGTGAGCAAGGTAACAAAAACGGAAATGGTAGTGATTGATTATGTAGGTCATTGTCAGTTCTGGGAGCTATGTGTTATGCATAATGTATTAGGCTAACCCTAAGGAAAAGTAGTTTGTGATGGGGAGTAGAGATGACTAAATTCTAGGTCCTAGAGTACTTGTTTTGTTCATCTTGATGTGAATAGCTCTTGTGTTTTACTGGGTCTTGGTAGGACAGAGATAAATTTAGAATCAAATTTTGCCTTGCATCTTCACTCACAGAGTCTATTGACTTAAATGAAAACTGATTTGACTTAGCTAGGGCAGAATTTCGTATGCACACTTTTGAATTTTAGTAGAATATATCTCTGTGTCCTAAGGTACTATGTTCACTTTTCTGATGTTGTTTTTACTTATCATTTGTTAGATTTATTTTTTTTAAATAAATATGCACACCCAGAAGCAAAATAAATTTTAAAATGCCTATTTTCACTGCTTTTTATTTTTATATTAAGTATGCCCTGCATACTCTATAGTACACGATTAGATAAACAAGGCTTGATTACTAGAACTTGTGGCTCTTGGAGTCATTAAGAATAAGGTCCACAAGAACAACTTGGAAGTGCACCTCAAATTACTATTGGAACATTAGGCATAAATCACACAGAAGTATATCTTTGTTGGATTCCTGAAAGATACAATACTCAAAACAAACAACTGAGCAGAAACTGAAAAAAGCTTGAAGTTATTGTAGAGTTTGATTATCCACTTGTTGGGTTGTTTTGGTTTTTTGTTTTTTTTTTTGTTTTGGTGGTTAGGGTGTTGGGGTTTTTTTGGTTTTGTTTTTATTTATTTTTTTTTTAATCTGTTTCTGGCAGTGGGAAGAAGTAAAGCACAGAGTGAGGAAAAAAGTCTTCCAAGCGTTTAGGAAAACCTATGTCCTCTTCAGAAATGTTTGATCTATTTGTAGTAGTACAATGAGCTGTTCCTTTGGCAAGAGGAGGTATACTAGGTGGTTCACACCACACAATTTATTTACAAGCTGCAACAGCTGCAACTCCTTTTTTTTTTTTTTTTCTGAAAGATAGAGGGAATGCAGCCAAGTGTAATATAAATATGCAAGTCTGATGTGTCTGTGTCAGATACCATCCTCAAAGACATTTCACTGGGAAAGAGTGAATTGAAATCTCCAGATCTGGTTTCACACTGAGAAAAACATAATAATGAAACAATGCATTTAAAGAGTAGAGGGCATGATTATTTATTTAGTTATTTAGTTATTTATTTAGGAATGCAGCAATGTAATATGCTAAACAATCTTTTGGTGGACATAAGTAAAAATCTTTTGAACTTTTATTCTCTTATCAAATAAATGCAACCTTTCTGTTTTTCATGGTACCAGTTATCCAGTCAATAGTATATTTTTAATGAAAGGTAAATTGTATATGACTGAGATCATTGAATATTTGTTTCATTTTAATCGTACTTGTTTATCAAATATGTGTTCCCTCATGAATAGGCTGATTCCAAATGCATCACTGGGAGTTCTTGCATATTAAGCTGTTTTGGCCAGTCTTGTTGGGATGAAACACAGCAAATTTTATATCTCTCACAAGAGATATGCAAAAGGAGCACAGTTTCTTTAAAACACTTTAGTAAATCCCATCTTAGAGCTAGAAATGGGAAATTGCTTTGGTTCCGTTCAGTGGCCCATTTCTCAAATTAATATTTTCCAAGATAAAGGATTTGGCAAGATTATCACCCATTAAGCAACTGCCAACATAACCAGAGCCATGAAATGCTCTTTCTGAAAAAAGTAATAGGATGGGCTCAGCTGTGCAGTTTCAGATTTCCCCCTTGAATTTTCCCTTGGCTATCAGAATTCTGGAGTAGGGGTGTTTCCAGTATTCCTTTTTCCCCATAAAGAGAAGTCAATTAAGGAGTCATCCTTACAGTAAAATTTAAAGTGTTAATCAATGGCTGGGTGAGAGTTATGGAAGCAAATGTGATAAGTAATCAATTTAATTTAATTTAATTTTTCCATATTTTGAGTTGCTTGGTTAATGGAAAGAAGGTGACAGTGAGATTGTGACCAGTGTGGAGAAGCATTTCAAGATTCCATCTCTTTTGTTGTATAAATTTTAAAAAAGCAGATGTGTCATGTAAACATTCAAGTTAATAAATGAAAAGTTGTTTTATAGAAATATTTAATAAAATTCTTTCAAATTATTACTATCTGGGAGAATATTGCTCTTGCAACTTTATCAAATATTCATGTCATCTCAGTTTACAGTAAAAAACATAATTAAAATTTGAAACAAATATTTGAAGAAAACCTCTGACAGCATTTTTGCAGCTCAAGTTATGTGTGATGGTAATTGAATAGAGCAAGAGTGAGCTGATAAGTGGAATATCCACAAGAGAGTCGGAAAGATGCAGCAGAAGAAAGACATAAGAAAATACGTCTGGCTTGTATATCCAACTTGCTTGAAAGTTCTGCTTGCACATTTCACATTCTCAAATAAAATAATTAATTAATAATCAAGAGGTTCTGTTGATATTTATCAATGTGTCATGTAAATGGAGCGTGGATGTAGCCATTTAAATTTAGTAAATGTTTTCCATTTTTTCCACTTCATCATTTGGAGCCTATGTCATTCAGAATTAATTTTATGTCAACCTATCATTCCATATGCATATCTATGTAACTAAAGAATTTGTAGTATTCATGATCCAGCACCAGAAAAAAGGCAAATATCCCTGAAACAAACAAGCAAAAAACAAACAAACAAAAAAAGCCAAAGAAGATAGGTATTATCGCAATATTAAAATAAATAGTATTATAGCACCATTTATGTACTGTATTTCATGAATTTCTCACAGGCCTAGAGGTGTGGAGAGGTTTAGTTCCTCACACTACTGAAATATCATTTGAAAAAAGAAAAAAATTACTTTCATAGGTTTTAAAATTCAGAAAACCATAAATATGGCTACAAACCGTGGTGGGTATCTATGTGGGAACAGACAGGCTCTTCCTGCCATCTCCTCATGGACCTGATCCCTCATGTGGCACTGCTGGAGGAGGGAGTTTGGGGAGGCTCACTACCCATCACTGTTCTGCCAGACATGGAACACAAAGCCTCGATGATGGGGTGGAGGCTGAAACTGAAACAGGACGTTGTGGGGCAGAGAGGGACTGACTGTGAAAGCCAAGTCCCAAGGCATTTGGGGACGTGCTCTGACCTGACCACTGATACCTGGCAATGGCCTTTCCCAGCCACTCTTCCCTCCTACCCACCACACAAGTCCGTGCCAGGTACAACACACGTTCCTACAAGGTCCCTTTCCTCTCCAGAGCTACAACGGTCCCTTCCAGAATCATCACCCCTGTCTGCCATCCAACCTGCCACTCCGAGTGGGTTCTCTTGGGGAATCTCTCAAGGACGCACCCCCAGGCCCCAGAAAGGTGCTTGGCAAGTGGCACGCATCCTCTCCTCTCCAGCATACTTTCTGTGTCAATGGGTAGACATCAACCCAGATATTTGTGGAAAAAGAAGCCAAAAGGATGGTCTTCTCATCCACAAGGAGGGTGCTCACTCTAGCTGGGCAAGGGGGCCATGGCCCAGATGGCAGCTAGCTCTTTGTGTTCTGGTTCCACCTGAAGCTTAGCTATCCTCAGCGAGTCAGGCATCTGGGGAGGTGTCCCACCAAAGGGCCACCACTTTCTCTAATTATTACCTCCTGACTTAACTTGTTGGCATAAGCCACAGATGGTCACATTTCTCCCATAGCCTCAGGCTGGTCTCTCTGATTTTCTCCCTACCAAAAGTCACTTACCTGCTGTTACCTGGTCATTACTAGGCTGGATGGATGCTGATTTTATGCCCATATATTAAATAAGATTTCCTCTTTGAAAAGCAGGTGATCTTTGCTTATTTTTATATATATTTTTTAATCTGTCATGTATACACTGGGGATGTATACAAATTAAAGTTAGGCAAAATATACTTAGTTAAATACAGCTTAACAATTTTCTCTTTTCAAAACCATCTGTCAAAGTCACAGTACCAATTATTCTCAGGCAAGTAAGGCAGTGTTTTTAAAAGGACATTAGCTTTAATTCATATGCAGCATCTTGCTTTCAAAAATCACTAAGACATTGCTTTGCAGTAAATTATTTTGTAAATCTGGGAAAAAAAACAGCACCATGAATGTGTCCTTGTGTTGACACTTTATGTGCAGGTTAACCAAAAAAATTTTCTCCCCTTTAGTGCATTTTATACCTACTTTGGAAAGAAGACCCTCCCAGCCAGTTATAGAAATTCATGATGAAATCCTTCCTTGATGTAAAACAAGTCAGCTAACTGAAAATTCAAAAAGTATTAAACAACTGTAAGTACTTTTGTTTCTGTCTGCTTCTATTTCTAGGTCAAGCATTTCTATTTCAAGAATTGGATGCTGTAGTGAAAAAACAAACGAGAACACTGGTTAATGCATACTCTGGTCTTTTAACAGCATGCAGAAAACTTATGGCCTCAGATAACGACGTTCTAAGGCAGTAGTGCTCAAATTATAGCTCTTAAGGGACCTGAATATGGCTCTCATGAAACCAATGTGTTTCATTTGTGTTGCTTTTGCTGTATTTTAGTCCTGAAGACAGAAGAACAATGATAATAGAAAAAATTAAAAAAAACCTGTGCAAAAACACACCTGCAAGGGAATACTGGAACAATAGAGAACCACCTTGCAACCCTTTTAATTAAGAGAAAGATGCAGAGGGGAAAAAAAAGAGGCATGAGGTAGTAATTCCTCTGAATGGAAATGCATATGAGAGAACAGAAAGAAAAAAAATACTCCTTTTCAGGTCTTAAAGCTCTCCTTGCCTCCTGACTAAGATATTCCAAATTCTTGAAATAGAAAGTCCAACTGAGTTAAGCCAGCAGACAGTTTTAAAAAAACCAAATTTTTCTGGTTCAAAAACTGAGGTTCTGCTTGTACATGACTTTCTGTTTGTACATTTGAAAGCCAAGTTGAGCTTCAATTTCTATCCCAGCATTTTTTTCATTTATTTATATTTCTTCCAAATATGACTTCAAAGGCTGACAAAAGTTTAGAATGACAGAAATGTCCTCCCCCATGAATGTACTTGGCTCATTTTTAGTCCTGTCTTAGAGACTTGAATTTCTATGACTCTATGAACCTTCAGTACAGATTGCATAGAAATAATATTTGAATACTTTATCAAATCACATTTTTTTCCAGAGGCAGAAAGATACTTCAGTGAGGTGTGCATAGGTTTGTTCTGAAGCCACTGCTACACTCCTTCTTTTGTGTCATTGTTGACATTTCCAGATCCTTATGCACACAAACTTTTTAATGATTTTATTTTAAAACCCATTTCCATTCAAAACTGGAAAAAAATTATAATACTTCTTATATGTTATCAAGACGGATGAAGAAGAATTTAGAAAACACTAGATATGGTTTTTTTGCTAACTTTCCATATATTTTTATCCTTTGTATTTGCTGTTCCCAAATATCTTGGCACATTTTTTGGACAGTCTGTTTTATCTGTGTAAACAGAGGTTTTGTCACTCAGTGTTATATCAGAAGGAATATTGTTTATAAAATACTATGTAACCACATATCAAATGCAGGATCATACCTACAGACAATGGAAAGTACTTTTAAGGAATTGTTCTTGCTTATTTGCTCTGGCAGTTTGAAGGGAGGTCCAGTCCCACAGAATACAGTGTGCTTCAGTGCTGTGCTGCGTATAAAGGATGTCAGCAGTTGCTTAGAGCTAAGAACTTTGCCCCTGATGCAGTCAGACAGATATGCATGTGCTTAGCTTAATGTACAAGAGCAGCTAACCAGGGACACATGGTGAGGTCTGAGCATTTGGCTCGTTTCCTGGAGCACAGCACAAGAGAAGAAAGATGTTTAATGATCTGAAGGTCAATAGACCTCGTGCTGCAAATGTACTGGGTTCAGAAAAGTAAAAATCTTAGAGGTACTTTTTTATCTTTTATCGCCAAGCAAAGGAAACATGAATCTTCTAAGCAAACATACAAACAAACACATGTAAAACAGAAGGACCCTTAGAAATATGTGTTCTTTTAACTTTATGTACTGGCAATATTGAGTATGACTAATCGTGTCAGGCTGATTACACCCTATGAACTGTTTGTAGGCAATTTCTAAACCAAAAGATATTTGAAAACCTTCAAATAACAAGTCCATACCCTTTAAGAGGCCATCTTTTTTTCTACAACTGTTCTCCTACTAGCTAGCACTGCAAATAGAGTTTTGAAATAAGTTTGATTTAGGATAACTAGGAAAACTGAGCTTGTGTTTGAAGATTGTTTTTGTTCATAAAGTGTATGAATGTAAAGTGTTCAGAAGAATAATTCAGATAATTTGTAAAAAAAATCTGTTAAAATACGCAAAATACAAGTCATGAGAAAATGAAACTGTAAAGATGCTGGGGTTTTTGAGAAATCTTACTAAATGCCTTCAGTGCATATAGAGTATCTAGATTCCTAGTAGTCTTGTGGCTGTGTGTGAGTGATGTAAAAGGATGAATCAATATGATACAAGTTATTATGCCCAGTTTATAGTTTTCATACGTAAGGGCTACAAGGATCCTTGCCTTTCATGTGAGATCATCACCCTAAAGTTGTGGTTAGACTTTAGAATTACCAAAATCACAGGGACAGTCCAGAGCTCCTGATGTCCATGTGCATCCCAGAATCACATCTGGTTGTACAAGGGATGATGAAGTCATCTGTCCTTTCATTCCTGTGAAAAGAATTGAGTTAAAAGGAATAATGAAATTGGACTTGGAAATTTTGGTGGTTAGCCCAGTGCTATCCCACAATGGAGCAAAAAAACCTTTAACAGACCCAAAGTGTCTCATGTGAGCAGTTTGTAGAGTTTCTTCTTGCCCATGGCTTCTCGAGATAAGTAGGGTGAGCCTTGCTGCTATCAGCCATATGTAAGTTTTACTGTGTGATTATCAGAAGATGAGGAAATCTAGTGAGCGGAAGACTATTTACTATGTTTTTTGCACATTAAAATATAACTGTGTTCTCTCTGGAGATAAAAGATTAAGGTGTGTACAGCAGAAAATGGCCATTTCAGTCTTTAAAGTCTCTGAACTGCAAAACTTGTATTTTTCTTAGATCAGATTTTTACAGGATTTACATACCAGAGAAAAGAAAGAAAATTTTCGAGTCCAAAAGAAAAACAGCCAATAATAGCAACACTACCCAGTCTTAAAGTTTTCTGAAATGGAGTATCATTCAGCAACCTCAAAGATCTACTGGGGGAAAAATTATACAAAATAAATAATTTTAGAAATTAGAAAAGTCCCATTTGTTCTATATGCATATTTATCTTCATTTTATATTCTGAACAGAAGCATGCTCCACATAAAAAAGACACACTTTTTTCTCCTTATAAGCATGTCTGGGTACCTAATGTAGTAATTTAAATAAAATTATGATTTTTCTGTATTGGAATGCTTGGCAACACTTAAAAATTCTAATTTTCTTTAAGACACAGATTTGTCCTTGTAAAATGTACTTTTTAAATTGATGGTTCAGAGAATGCCAAATTTTGGGAATGAGAACAAGAACATGTATCTGTTCTCAATACAGAATTGTAGGCTCAAAGGACTCTGTAGCCCACTCTGTCCACACCAAACACACACTTAAGATACACCTGAGCCTGCACTTACTATGTCTCCCTGATCTTATGTGAGATGTGGAGGGAGTAAAATGTTATCTTTACATTGGTGAAATGGTTTCATTTTAGTCATTCCTTTCTAAGTTCATTTTTGGATGGATAATTACCTGTTCTGTGAAGGAAACTAAAATCTGCCGTGATGGTTATGCAAATGAACTCTAGAAATGCTCTGAAATTTGCTGTCACTGCCTTGGATTATAAAATGTCTGCAATGCAAGGCAGCTTAATGTTTTCTTTCAAACCTCAGCAGTGTGAGAAGAAAGAAGGCTTTGGGGCTTCAACTAAATAATTTCATGTTACAATAAGTGGTGGAAGGCAGTTTAGCAGTCATAGCAGAGTAAGGTATTTAAACTGAGATATAAGCATTTATAGCTGCCTCCTGCTGCATGCTCAGCATTGTTTGCTGTTTTAGAGGTAGATCACTGCTTAGTGTGTTTGGTGTACTTTACAGTTAAGTGTGGTGATTGTGCTATGTTGCAGTGCTGAAATCTCCCTTACAATGCACCAGTTCATAGGCTTTAAAAAGTGTCAGTAAACCATCATGTACTGGCATCTCTGTGTACAAGTTCATTGCTCTTTGTCATTTTAAAATTGTACTATTTTCCATCATTTTATCAATATCTTATTGGGATTTTCAGAAGCCTATCATGAAGTTCAGTAAGGTAGAAATAAACCCATAAAACTCAAATTAAAGTCTAACACATTATTTTGCAAAAAACCCCACTTTTAAGCTGTGTATTAAGACTAAACCAGAAGAATTTGAACTGCAGGATCTGCTTACACCTAATTATCTTCAGTTACGCAGTCAAAATATTTTTTCAAAGACCCAATGTTGTAAGAATGAAAGATATTTTATTCTACAGTTTTCAGGTCACATGATTAAATAGAATGGGAGATAGCTCATTAAATGAAAAATGCTACCATTTAGTCAGAGTCATGTCATATAAACCTATGACCAGAGTGGATTCTCCACATTGAATAAGAAAGCATATAATTTATACTCATTTCTTTCTTAATTTCTTTCTACCAAAACAGTACTCTGTCGGGTGGAAGAGAGTAGGACATGTCCTTGTATTGTACCTTTAATTCCACTACTTTCATGACAGAAAAAGTAGAATTGATCTTTATTATTGGTTAATTAAAAACTAAATTTCTTTGACTCATGCTCTAGCTTGCCACTTAAAAATTAATTATGAACAATAACAAATAGCAAAGTGTTCCTTTTATAGAATAAGTTGCCCATTGGGATGTAATGAAAATGTTAATAATTAATCAAATAGTCTAACTTGGTATTATTTTTTGCTACCTCACTCATATACAAAACCCCACTGATGTTAGTTGACTTTTTTGTTTCATAAATATTTATATATAATTGCATTTTCCTTGTAAATTACATTTTGCCACCCCAAAGGGAGGAAAAAACAATTTGTGTGTTAATTTTATCTCACTGGTTTTGTTCGGCTTCAGTAGTTCTGTATATAAAATAAGAGATTAGATAAAAAAGAATGCATGCAACCTGTGTTTTATAATTTAAAGAATAATAATTAGGCAAAGTGGCTAATTTTGCAGCAATTCAGGTACCTTGCTACCTCCAAGCATAAAGTGAAAAGCAGGCAATTCAGTGTTCCTGTTCCCCCTACTGCCCAACTTTAATACTAATTTTGTTTATATTCTGCTGCCCCCTACAGAATAATTAAATATTTAGCATTTTACAAACCTGGGGATAGGTGTCCATTATTTTTTAATATTACCTGGACAAGTTAATGCACATTTTCCATGGAAAGAAGCAGAACTTTATTTGCTGTCATTGCAATTTTTTAATATGTTCTGCATGACCTGAGCTAAAAAAAACCCCACCAACCAAACTCATCACTTTGTGTTATATTGATAAAATAATTTTTTTTTAAAAAAAAAGTGATGTGCACTGTTATTGAACCACTAATATAAGGTGAAACATATTTTAGATCCTCCAAGAAAGCAGAAAGCAAGTTTAATAACCTTTGAATATCAAGAAGTAAGCTAATTATGTACTTTATCAGTTGCTACCTGTACTACTATTCTTTCCAAACTCCACTATCTGTAACAAACAGCAGCAGTTAAATGCAATGATGCACTTCAGATTCTAATAGAAAACAGGCTGTGAATGGGATAGGGGGAATAGATAATACTCTAAATGTAAACTTTATATTTCTAATTACATTTCAAAAATATAACACTCTTTGTAAAGGAGTATTTGTACTAGTCGATATTCCTACAAAGTAGCTTTTTAAATAAAAAGAAGACCTAGATTATGCTTAGTGTGGCAAACCTCAAATTGAATAGGAAAATTTGTTCTCTATAGATATGCCCTGGCTGTCTCATATTGCACTGTATGTGCCCATCATTTAGGAGATTATGCATGAACGAGAGGAATCTTCCATCATATTCAGTCTTTGCAACTGTGTGGAGAAAGAAAATAAGCAGGGGATTTCATATGGCCTTGATTAGCTCCCTTTGGTGTTCCCTAGAAACCAGGCATTAGAGGAAAGAGAAGTGTCATAAATGTGCTTGAGTTTCTCTTAATAAATACTTCCCAGAGCACACAGCACAGAAACTCACATGTCCTTGGCTTACTGAGATTAGCAAGAAGTTAGGACACTGCAGTAATAACATCCCTAAAACGTCTTCATTTTTCTGAGCATTTCCCCAAATGCTCAGAGATACTAGTCTTGAGGAGACAGGTACAGGTTATGCCTTCCAAGGCATTTGGTCAATGAATCATGGAGCACAAAGTTGTTTGAACATGGCTGGTTTTGCTTACAAAATAATTTTGTAGAGATGTTTGCACACCCAAGAAAACTTACAGGCATTTTGATGCCTTACCTCCTTCATATGTTGGAAACAAATCCCAATTGCTAGTGAAGACTTTACAAGAGTTGGCTGTAAAGGGGAAATGAATCCATGAAGACAGACTCAAACACATTAATGGGTCATACTCCTTAAATGAACACAGTAAAAATGTCCTCAAAAAACCTCAAAGATCTTTCTCAGATGAAGGAAGTGTTTTTCTGATCACAACATTAGTGGTGACCACTTCTGCGTCAGTAAATGCAATAATGACAATCCTACAAGTGTATAAAATAACTTATCCAGAGAAATTTTCTGGGGAGGATTACTTTCAAATAATAAACTATTCACTTTTGAAACATATTTAAGTATTTTCTCACCTGCATGTTTAAAGGATGAATGTATATCCAGGAAGTAGAAAAAGGAAAAAGAAAGATGAAAAAGGCTTCAGAAAATAGGTGGGTTTTTTCTTCCCAGAAAGAACATAGACATTAAAGGCAGGGGAAAGGCCCCTGCAAAAGTACCCATTAAATGTATTTTCCAACTTTCATCCATTCTCTTACTCTCTATAAGAATCTGCCATTCACTCAAATGGTGCATTTATTTCCTACGTATGACAGGAGCATATATGTTCATCGGTTCACAAAATACTATAATTTAACATACAACACTGGGCTATTAAAGCTAAAAGCTTTTAGAACAAATCACAAATCTGACACTTTTCTATGGTTTTAACTTGGCTAGGTTGGGAGAGGAGCTGAATAAAAAAACAGCTTTGCAAGCTTTATCTAATACTTCAAATAGACTAAGTGCAGATTTTGTAGATTTAAATATTCACATTAATATTGATTTGCAGAAGTATAAGGAAAGAAAAACAACACCATTAAAATGATAGAGACATAATTCCAATTATAGTTGTTGGTAATGGAACTGCTGCATTACTAAAAGCTACAGTCTTAGATTAGAGAGGTACAGCAGTGATTCAAACCCAGGGAGGAGATAAAAGAGCAAGAAACATGTCATTGCTACAAAACCAGAACCAATAAAGAATGTAAAGCATTTAAACAGCAAGATATTATTTATCACAATAAAACTGTGCTGCTCTATGGAAGAACTCTCAAATGTTTATCAAGCAAAGGTCTGAAAACCTGTAGACTCTGAACAAGTCCTGGATTTTACTTCAGACTTTCTAGATTCTTTCTGTATTTTACATGTTTGATATTTAACTTAAATAATAAAGAGGTTGTTGTTATGGGAGCAGAGTGTGGAAACCATGAACTACCTTACGAGTTCTTCAACTACCATGTTACAATCAGGCTTGTGTTCCTCTTCACTCTTCTCCATTACCTTGTCCGATGTGTTCAGCCCCAGTCTGAGTCTTTCATATGATATTATGATCCTGTAATATAACCCCAAAAGGTGGAAAGTGCTACCTCACCCAGGTGACATTACAGCCTTCATGGAGGGAAAAAAAATAACTGAATATTGGTCAGGAGACTCTGTAGCATATGGGTTCTGCTAGGTTTTATGTATGAATAATGTGGTCTTGCAAATCAGGTGATCTTATGGCGGGTGAGATCTGTTAAGAGGAAGGTAGATGAAGCATTAGTGAAAGTCATCTTTGGGGTACAGATGTAAATTCTTTGCAAAAACAACTTTTCTTTATTACAGCATATATTCCCTGTAGTGTTTTTATCAATGAGACAGTTTCAATGTGTTGATAGCACACAGCACTAATCCTTTGTGAAACATAGTGTTAAAACAATTTCCTTTTCCTTGATGCAATTCAGCATTTTAGTATTTCGCTGGGAGGCAGAACCTAAGGAAATGATTTTGCTCTCCAGCTGATGAAGAATTGCAGAATTTTAGAATTCAATGTTCTTTTTCCAATGAGCTCAGCAAGGAACGTTTTTTAGACAACTTCAAAACTGTCCTTGAGATTGCCAGGTACAAAATAATATGCAATTTACAGTTTTCTCTAAAACTCAGGATTGACTGTCTTAATCACATCGTAGAGTGATTCCTTAAACTGGAATGACCCTAACTCTGGCTTTGAAAGATCTTTAAAACGTTTGTCACATTGTGTCATTCAGGCCCTCACAGACACTTGGTAAATGTTAAGATTAGGTCTGCCGGTCTCTCAAGTGTCTGTTCAGGGTTAGAAATAAAGGTGTGCAGAAGAAAATTTATCACATTTTCTGCTCTTAACTTCCTTCCATCTACAATCATTATATATGCAAAATAAGAATGAGGTTTTCACAAACTAGGGGCAAGAAAAGAAACAACTGTAGAACTGGCTTTCTGTGTGCAAGTTTACATATTTCTTTATAATTTTTGGCTTGCATTCTTTTAATTTAATTTTGTCAGTTTTTTTTATTTCACTGCCTTTTATTTTTCCACTGCTATCTTTCCATTAGTACTTTGCTTCAATGACATGGCTCATTTGTAGATCCTAATCTGCAAATTGTAATCTAACCTAAATATTTCAGCAATACTCGTATTTGCTTCTCAACTTCCTTCGTGCAGCTTTACCTTTCCTTGGACCAGTTATTTTAATGGTAGGATTGCATTCTTTTCTGGTGAGATATCTATAGAAATCATTCTATACAACGAAACTATTTCTTGTTCTAATTTGTCTTTTCATATGTTAAAATGCATCATAGGAAATTTAAAACACACAGCTAAGTATCAGAACATATTTTTAATTTAAACTACAACTCTCTATGTCAGCATATTTAATTACCTGATATATGGATACAGCATTCCCTATATTTTATGGAGTTCTATGCAATTGAAGTAACAGTGCCAACACCATAAGTGTAGTTAAACGACATACACACAAGATGCTGACTTACATGTGACATACACATCAATACACTGATGAATGGTCTGAAAACCTGTTCCTCTGCTTCCATATTCTGCTTTAAAAAGTGAAACCCTAGGGTTTGGTGTGAGTACAATAACAGTAGAGATAAGATTTCCTTAACAGAAAGGATTCTCTATGGCACGGTGTTGCAGTGAGGAATACAGTTCCTTCTATTCCGTTAATGCATCCAGTTGTGTTTCCTAATTTTAGCCAATCACTGCTCCACTGTATCATCTCTTACATTTAGTCCTGCAGCTTGACAGACAAAGTCACCTTGATAACAAAACAAAATTATTCTCTATTGAATTCACATACAGCATAAACAAATGGTAGAGACTACATGATTGCCTTTAGCATATGGCAGAACCCAGAATTTCCTGTCTTGTGAAGATACTGACCCACTAATCTTTTTACAAAAACCCCCAACCAGTATTAACCAGGAAAAAAGTGTAAACCAATGAAGAGCACATATATCCATTCCTGCTGAAAGTAAAGACTCTTGTTTCATGGACACACAAGAGAAAATAATACTCCTTGATTGTACTGTTTTGATCTGAGAAACAGGACAAGTGGGGGCAGCTATTGCCACTTGTCCTGTCAGCTTGCAGCAATCTGTAGCATTCGTCTTCTCTGAACTTCCCTGAACAGTTGGGTCTTTTTGGCTGTGCTTTAATAGTTCTCCATTATTTCAGTCACTTAATTTGGTACTGTCTTGAATTTTTTTTTATTTTTTTTTTTTTTTTGGTCATAAAAGCCATCCTACCACAGTGAGATACAGAATGCAAGTGTGCATCATGTGATAAATAAATTTACCTTTTTTGCCTTATTTATTTTAATTTTTAAAGAAATTAAGTGTACTCTACAGCTTGGCACATGATAAATGTTAACCAACTTTTCTCTATAGATGTTTTTTCTGTATTTACTTTATCTACATTTCTTCTATCCCTCCTATCTTTTTGTTTCCCATAGGGAAATAAGTGTTCTTGTACATGCTGTATAAGCTATCTTTTTATGATATCATATATTATATACAAGTGTGTACTTACTTTTTGTGACGATCTGCTTAGTTTGATCATTTGATCATCTTCATTGCCCTGCCCTTCATTCTTTCTTCAGCCATCTTTTTTCTTGTACATTCTAACTACATTACCCACCATTATCAAGGATAAAAGTGTTTTTTGATATCTATTCCTCTTCTATTAAATTCTAAGACACAATTTACGTCATGGAACATTGCTAAATGTTGTTTATATAGGATGTGTTGCCATGGTTGGGTTACTTGTAAGGTAGTTGCTAATTTTGATTCTACTCCTGTATATCATCAGTTAGGGTTGTATTTCTTCTCGTACACTTGCTTTTATTTATGAACATTGCATTTATTGTATTTTTAAATTTACTTATTTGCCAATTAGACTCATGATCAGACATCTGAGATATCCACAGTCTGTGTCACTTTTGAATAACCTTAATAATTACTCAACATCAACCAGCACTATCAGTCAATTCTCACACCTGATCCAGAAAAATCATGGATACAATGAGCAACACAGGTACAGTACCCCTCTGGGATTCTTACATTACCCTCCATCCACTACAGGAGTTGATAATTTTTCCCTGCATTTTTTCCAGTCTTTCAATCAACAATTTAACTGTGACAAGACTTTTCCATCTTTTTTAAAAAAAAAAAAGTGCCTGTTAAAGGCTTTCCGGAAGCTGAAATATACTGTTATGAGACTTATTGACAAGTTCATTGACATTACTAAATATCTCTTCAAAACTTGCACATCGTAGCTGTATTCTACAAAAGCTGTATTGACTTTCACCACAGTATCATACATTCACTTAATTCCATTCTTTGTTATAGTTTTGATTGCTTTGCTTGGTACAAAAGTCAAATGCACTCAGACCAGTGTCTATTTGTATAGAGGTCTTCTAAGAACCTTTGTGAAAATGACACTGCATTTACCGTCTTCCTTTCCTGTGTTAACATGGCTAAATAAAATGTTTGGCTTTATACCATAGTCACCACTGTGTCAAATTTATACTAAGCTTCAGAGTTTATGCATAAAGAGAACCTAGTCCTTGTTGGTGAGGAATTCTGGTGAGGAATTGTATTGTGCATCATTTTTTTCTCTTGGGTTTCATTCCTTACTTTTTCTCCTTTCGGTTGCTATAATCATTTTTATTATTGGGTTTTCATTGATTGTTTTTTTCCTTCATTTGAATTTTTGAAGTGATCTTATCTCAACCCAAAATTTGTAGCATTTTCTTCTGATTCCCATCCCCATCCCATCAGGTTGGAGAGAAGAGTGAGCTTCAGGTTTTGTCATAAACTTTGTCGTAAACTTTTCTAGGAGGAATAAAGATACGGCTTAGGCTCTCTGATCCAAATACCCTTGTCAAGCAAGGCCAACTGGAACAGCTGCCCACGTCTGTGTCCAGATGACTTCTGAATACCCACAAGAGGGAAGACACAATTTCTGGACTTTGTCCCTCTGTCCTGTTGAGAGGAGGGAGTGATAGGTTGGCTTGGTGAGCACCTGACAGCTCACCAAGGTAGTTCCACCACATTTAAATACTAAAATTAAAACCAGCCAAAATAACATAGACGTTTCATTTAATGGCCTTTTTCTGGTCTATGCTGGTTATTTTCTCTTGCAATTTCACTTATTTAAAGGAGTTACTCATGGATACACTGTTTGCAACCATGTACTTCATGTAGTTATGCTTACTATGCTTGTAAAAAAGCAATTTGTGATCTCTCAATGCTGATGGCCGTGTCATGTTCTGCAGAAAAGCTGTGGATGTGTTTTCTCTGGGAACCTTCACATGTGTCCTCTCCTACATTCAGAAATAAAATGCCTCTTTGCTTTTCAAAAATAATGTCTTTTACATGGGTAATATAAAATCACAAGTGTGATTTATAAACTCAAATGAGCTTTCTTCAGACTATACAGTCTGATTCTATATAAGTAGAGGCTGTAAAATACCACTTCTATCTCTGTAATGCAACCAGTACTTCAATGTGGTTAAAATGTATTTCTAGAAAAGCATCACATACATATTTGATAAGAAATAAATGCAGTGTACTATAACTCTGTAACAATTTGAAAGGACTGGTGGCGGTGGTGGGGTGTGTGCTCATTTTTAGTGTCCTCCTTATCATCTCCTCTACAGAAGAAATAACCCAGTTCTATTTTCTCTTCAATAAAACCACATAGAATTAAATTGAGAGGGAGAGCAGCATCTACATAGCTAATACTGCCCTTGAAATAGCATATGAAATAACATTGAACACTGAAACAGCACTGAATATTGAAATAAATTATGTCAAATAACTAATTTTGTCTCTCCTTCCTAATGACTCTCTTGCTGGAAAATGAAGTTATGCCTGATAGCTGTGTCTGGACAGTGGTTTCCTGTATCTTATCATAATTTATAAGTCATGTATTCAGCCACTTGTATGAAATGGTAACTATCAACAGTGGTGATTTGTGACTGAGAAACAATCTAGTACGGAATTTAACATGAATGGTAGGAAGGTCCAACTGCAGAATGAGTTACACTGGCTGGAAGCAGGAATGCCGGAGGTAGAAGGATTCCCTGTGAAGGAGTGAATTTTCCCTTGGGGATAAGAAACAGCTGCAGCATTGTCTTGTAGCCAACATGGAATCTATGTGCTCAGGGGTCACCTTTAGGCAACAGAGCTGGGCTGGGGAAGAGACTCATGCCCAGGTAGAGGTGCCTCATGCAACTGCTCAAAGGACTGGTGCAGGTGAAAGTACATACAAGGTATCAGGTTGTGACACATCTTCGTAGTCTTCTCATGGGACCACCTGTAGCAGTAAGGCTCTGCTCACTATGTTGTTCCTTATTTTATATACATATTAAGCACAGATGTGTGTTCTGTATTGTCTGTGCTACTCATTGTCCACTGGATCTGACTCCACAAGCATCACAGTGAAGACTGTACTTCTTAAGGAAGCACCACCAGAACAGTCTTGTCCTCAGACCAGTCCACACATTCTGTGTAAGTGTCCTGTTCAGTGCAAGCAAAACTACTGCTGTGCAGCCAGAGCGGCTGCCACTTAGTCTGAGAAAGAAAGCCCTTATCTTACGTACCTTCAGGGTAGCTTTTCAGATTACGATTACCAAGGGGTAGGAAACACTTTGGAATGTTGCTGGAAAAAGGGGGTTTTAAGTAAAAAAGGCCTAGTTTTAAGTTGTACATGTGAATGCCTTTGTCACTTTAGCTTTCTCAATTGGTTGGGTAGCTATAATTTTTTTTTTAATATTTGCTCAAGTGTTGTGGTGGCTGAACCAACCGCAGTGGTGGCCAGTGGGTCACAGAGCCCAGGTAAAGAGGAAACCTGTTGGTGGGCCAGCTCCAAAGTTTAAAGATCTCCCCATGAGTGTGATAAGAAAGGTTTCTTCCATTGAATTCCTGTGATCCTATGTATATCCAGTCTGTCTGATTGGCAATTGACAGACGCCCCTTGTATTCCCTAAAAGGATGTAACCTGGCCTCTGTTCCACTCTTTCCTTCTCCCCATAGGTTGTTGTTGTATTACCCTGCCCCCTTTCTGTACCCCTTTTAAGTGTATCCAGAACGGAAGTTCAACCCTCTCGTGCATGGACCCCTTCAAGGGAGTTTGGTAATAAACCCTTGGAATTCTGAGCAAGGGCTGCCTCACCTCATTTGTCCCTGGCTACGCCTGGGCTGTTTACTGGCCCCGTGCATGCGTGGTTACGCGCATCTCACCACACGGGTGAGAAAGCCAGCTCGCGAAGTACCGAATGTACTGCAGAGCGTCCCCTCCTACGCAGGACACCTCCGGACATGCAGCAGCTTCTCCATCGATACCCACCGCACGGCGTTGCCCAGGTCTATGTTAAAATGATTTCATATTTGTTCAAACAATGAAGACAAACGGCTTTGTTTTATGCCTGTAATCTTCTTAAACAGTGTCTCTAAAACTGGATTGAGGAAACACTTCATTAAGTACTGTGAATTTATAAACTTCTTCAACAGTAGCATCCGACTGATACATGTAAAATGAGATACAATCATTTGTGCAGGCAGATTTGCACAGAAAAAGATGTGCATGACAACAGACACAGCTACTGGCATAGTCTTCCTTGATTAATAAGCTGTAGTAGATACAGTCGTGTAACAAGAAAGGTCTGAAATGCAGCTAATATGGCTTATTATTCGGCATTCGGCTATGCGACTGTGATCTCTGCTTCTTTAAGTAGTTCTGCCGGACAGTCACAGCTCCCATGTCCACCACTTTGACAGATAGAGCCTTCTTCCTTTAACGCCACAGGCCTTTTTTATTTATTTCCCTTATAGAACTAAAGTAAACCAGGATGATGTCCTGCCTGAGGTTTTGGAGTAGGCACATACAACATTATTACAGCTTTTGTCATATGTAAAGTTGGTACACCAGCAAAACTATTCTGCTGTCCTGTCAGTGAGTGCAACAATAATTATTTGCCCACACAGGACTTTCTTTGCTATTGAAGTAGCTAGAGAGCTGGTTGCAATAGCAATTCTTCTGGGAACAGGGCTTGCAGGCTGCTCTTCACAGTTTTTCATACCCATCAGAAAAAAAAATCCAGACCAGATCATTAGCCTTATCTAAATATACCCTAAAATCTGACATTTAAGAGTTTAAATTCTCATTAAAAGCTGCAGGAAGGTAATAAAAATTGAAATTAGACAGTACTGTCAGCACGCTACATCTTGGCAAGAAAGTAATCTCAAGGCTGAATAACGATGGGATGAGTTTATGTTAAAAGAAATACACTCCTGTAGCCTTGGGAAAAAATCCAGAGAATATCAGAGCATTATTTTCCATTGCCTCACACGGACTCCAAATGCCAGATATAGCATTAAAACCCCATATTGTCCAGTGTACTCAGTCTGGCTGAAACAGAGTTAGTTTTCCTCAAAGCAGCCCTCACAGTGCTGTGGTGTGCATCGGGAGCTGGAAGGGTGCCGATAACCCACTGGTCTTTTGGCTACTGCTGAGCAGCACTGGCACAGTATCACAGTTGTCTCTCCAACATCCCTTCTCCCCACCAATAGGCTTGGGGGTGGGCAAAATCTTGGGATGGGACACAACTTGAACAGCTGACCCAAACTGACCAAAATATCTGCTCAGATATAAAATTTAAGAAAAAGGAGGAGGAAGGCTGGAGGAGGACGTTTATTATTTACATTTGCCTTCCAGAGCAACCACTACACTTGCTGAAGCCCCATTTCTTGGGAAGTGGATGGACATTGCTTGCTCACAGGAAGTAGAGAATAAAACTAAAACATTTAGGGTTTTTTTCCTTTGCTTGCACGTGTGATACTTTTTGCTTTTGTTTTAATAAACTGCCTTATCTCAGCCTATAAGTTTTTTACATCTTATTTTCTGTCTCCCACCTAGCTGTGGAGGAAAGTGATAGAGTGGCTTGTTGGGCACCTGGCATCCATTCCTCCTAAATTTGTGTCCAAACCAGCACATCAACCCACCATATCCACCTATAGACAACCATGCAAACTTTTTAAAAGAGTAAAAGAGTAAAGAGTTTAAAAGAGTATCAGACACTTAAAACTTCTTGCTTTTATGACCAGTGAAAAAATCCCATTCCATTGAGCATTTCACTGTGGAGGTTTAAGATTTCCACAACAACTGCCTGAAAAAATAATCTCAGCATCACTCAGGAACTGATGTCTTCCATCAAATAAGAATGCTGTTGACTATTTGGCTTCTTAGTTTTAAATATTTTATACTCCAGACTTATTTACTAGTGGTCACAGATACTGAGTGGATTTCATCTCAGGTAATTATGTGTTTACTGTGTAGGTATCCACATCAAGACATTGTAAGCTTATTTTGCAGTCAACAAGGAAAAACAAGCAATCCTAGGCCATGAGACTTATGAATTATTTTAGATGTCTGTTTTAGAGCAAGGTAAATCAAGCCAATAAAGAGCCTGCTGACTTTGCTGACTGCCTGGGAAGAGAGGCCAAATGAAGCCCCACATTTGGTAGATTAAAAATGCCTTCTGAGAGACATGGTGTGATAGCACAGCGTTCATGTTCACCGTTTCATGCATGACGTCATAGTAAAATAAGAGATATACAATAAGTGTTCAAAGACAGCATGTGTGTGAGAAGCGAGCACTGCAATTGCAGCTAATATGGAAAATTTGTATCTTGGGAAGAGGAAGAGTCAGAAAAAGAATAGAAGGAAAGATAAGTAGTCATCTCAAAGTAGTGAGCTGATGCAAATGGCAGAGAGTAGCAATCAATATGCACAGCTGTGATCCCACTCTGATTATGTGAATACATACAGACTGCTTTGGTCTTATTAATGCTGTACAATCACCAGCCAGCAGAAGTGTCAGCTTGTGAAAGCAGAATGGCTGAAATATAGGAAAGAAATGTATCAAAATGGAAGGCAGAGGCATAAGTTTATAGCAGCTTATAGTGACAACAGCAAATACTGTCTTCTTGACCTGTCACTGAGAGGAATTGTATTTCTCTCAATTTGACTGTTTGGCAGGCACACAATTTCTGGGGTTGGCATCATCATTTATGCCTTTTGTTGATCTGGTTGGCAGCATTTTCAGCTGTTTTGCAAGAAGCATTTGAATTGCCTATTAAGAATTTTTAATCTATTTATTTATTTATTCTGAAAAGCATACTCATGCATGCGTCATCACTCATCTTGTATGAGCTTGAGTCAGCTGTGGATCCTGAGCTGAGCAGCTGACTCATACTGACACGGAACACAGGGATTGTATTATTGTTAGGTGTTCTTACTGACGTTATTAGTGTCATAGGGACGGAGTGGGCAGACTGAACTTGGGGTGTTTGTACCTTAAAGTGAAAGCTGAATCATGTAGTCATTCCGTGTCTGCAACTTAAAAAGAAGCCTTTGGTCAGGGGAGATACAAAAGCAATAGTAGTTTTGTGATTATTATTGCAACAATTCATTGATTCTAAAAGTCATGACAAGGGGCATATAACAATGAGTCAGAAGGAGCAAAAGCATGAGTTAGCCTTACAGCATCAGCTGAACTCTCTAAAAACTCTCGGTCTTGCAACATATGTAAGATTGCTGAGATAGTTGGGAAGAAGTAGGTGCCTCCACCATATCATTTTACTCTGTACTTCTTGGTCTGGTCTAAACTTCCCCAGCTGTGTTATGTACCTCTGACTTCTGATAGTGATATGTGATGCTGGCAAGAAGAATACATCCTAAAATGGAATTTGGTGGTGTTGTACAAGTTCTGGATGAACATTGAAAAAAAAGGAGTTGAGGGTCGTGGCAGACAACGAGGTGAACATGAGTCAGGTGCTAAAGATCTGGTAAATCTCTCAAAATACCTGACATGTGACCATACTAGGTTAATGACAAGAGTATAACAAAAAGTTGAAGGAAGTGATTTTTCCCTGAACTTTTATGCCCCACAATACAAGACAAGCTGGAGCTAATCCTTGTGATAATTAGAGAGTGGAGCAAACAATACATAGTTTGAGACCAAATGAAACTTGTTTCTTTACCCTGGAGAAAAGAAGTTTAAGGGAGAGCTTACTGCAGACTTCCAGCAAAGGGAGACTGCAGAGATGGAGCCAGACTTGCCCCAGGAGTGCACGATGAATGGCAAGATACAGCAGCCACAGCTTTCAGGAAGGGAAATTCTAATTGGACTAAAGAAAAAAGCTCTTTGCCCAGAGACTATTTAAGCACTGAAGCAAATTATGCGGAATGGTTGTAGAAAAAGCACCCTCAGAGATATTCGGAACTTGACTGAACAAGACTCAGGGAAACCTCGTTTTTTTCTAAACCTGGTTTAACTTAGAAACCAGCACTGCTTTGAACAGCAAGTTGTCTTGAATGATCTCCAGGGTTTCATTCCAAACATCCTTTCCTTTTGTGATGCTTTGCTGCCTTTTAGCCCTGGAATTAAAAAACTCTCCCTCTGACAGCTGTTGCCATTAATATTTACATGAAATCCCGCAGGAGTTCTTGTCCAGCTACCTTCACCATTGGGCTGCTGAAATCAGTCACGTAGACCACTGGTGACTAGAATATGTTGGAACAGACAGATATAATATAATGCAAATTAGAGGAAATGATGAAAATTACTTGTATCCTCTATTAGTTTTGGGGAAATAAATCATGCACATCATGTTAGCTATTCACTGAAAACATCTGTTCAGTAGAAACTAAAAGCAACTAAGATTTTTTACTTAATTAAAAGAAATAGTAACCATTGAGAGTCTGACATTAAGGCACTAGATTCTCCTATGATCTGGTCTGTACCCATTTAACTTATTCTGATTTTCACAGCAAGGTTAAAGTAATCTTACTATTAACTTACTCAGCTAAGAATTATTTCTAAGAGAAGTTTTCTACCTGCAGAGATTCATGATGTCTTAATGAACTCAGTAAATAACTTCACTCAGTATATAATGGTCCGAGTATCAGAATTATGGGTTGTTGACTGCCTTGATAATGAGATGAAGTTTTGTTCCAAATGTCAAATGTATATATTCTGCCTTTTCACCACATTTATCCATAAGTGCTATACGCCCTGAATTTCACAAATTGTCAGGCATATTTATTGTGGGAGTGTAGCTTTCTGCTTCCAGTTCCCTTTTCATTTAGAATTGCTAATTAGTTACCTCACAGTTGAAGATGATATGGCATAGACTGCAAATTATTTCAGGGTAGTTATAAGCTAGATGAAGAGCAGCTGAAAAACAGGTGTCTGCCTTATGATTGGATGCTGTGTTAGAAATGAAGAGAAAGTAATGATTGCTGAAGAAGGAAGTTGGATAGAAATCTTTACCTCAACGTGTAAGTGCACACAGTACATTTGACATTTTATGAAGTACAATCACCACCTCATTTCAGAGGTTTAATGGCAAAATTAGAATAATATGTCAGTGAAAGAGTAGGATACCAGCAGATAGATAAGGATTTTCATTGAAAAGTGTACAGAAGATGTCCTTTATACAGTTTAAAATTTGTGCACTGTGGGAGAAGCAGAGGTCTGAATTACACGGAAAATATTCATCCCAGTCTTGAAGATGAACTGTTTCCAAATGGATAGTAATTCATTATGCTATGCTTTTCTATTGTTTTCATGTGCAGATTTAAGCAGTTTAAAATGTGCTTAGCTTAGCAATATGGATTAAAGCTCTTCCTTCTAGGACAAACTATACTTTCCTCCAAGTCAAGAAAAGCCTTATGCTTCTGATGAGCAAAATCCTTTGGCATCCAATAATTTCACTAAGATTTAGCTTTTTTTTAACATATTATGTATTAGGGCCAAAGAGAATTTGCCGATTTTCCAATATCGTTCCTTTAACTGTAATGGCTCCCCAAAGCCTTGTTGAGAAACATTCCTGAAAAATACACCCTATCAAGTTTTACGTGCACATGTTCAAAAATAAGTCTCTGTGAAAATAAAGAGGATAAGCAGGAACTTTTAACCCTTGTTGAACTATTTCAGTCATCTCTAAAATTAGCCAGTATAAAATAGCATAAAACAATTTTTTCTCTGGTCAGTTATGACTCCTTGGAATTTCTCAGATATAAAAAACCAAACAATCTCAAACTCAAAAACAACAACCAAACAAAAAAAAAATTATGTAATAGTTTGAACAATCTGCATCTTCTCAGCTTTTGTGAGTGCAAAATATAAAACTGCAGATTTTGCAGGCTGCCCTTTCTGTTCTTACAGAACATTGCTAATGAAGAAGAGAGCCTGGAAAGCACATAAGCTTGAAAGTTTAGCTGAAATTGGGCTGCTCTGAAAGCCACAGGAGGTCTGGCTTGAAAAGCACATTTCCATGACATTTTCAGTATTGAATTCTTGAGTTTGCTTTTTCATTCTTAGTAAAATATTATTTTTCCAGAAAACAAACAAACACATAAAAATTCAATTTCCTGATCACTTCTTGCAAAACATATTTAGAACTCTGTGCCAGAGAAAAGTGTGTTTAGTGACACCTTTGAACATCATAGTATTGATGGAAATTGATACAATCAAAACTATCTGCTAACAAGGAAATCTTGGCACACAAATTCATAAATCAAGCATGAATTTTAGCCATTCTAAAGGACTGAAGAGAGACTTACTATTATTTCCTAGTATGTGCAAAGATTATTCAAAGTACCTATGGAAGGAATAATTTTTCCAGCTAGGAGTTCTAACTTTATAGAATCAGTTTTTCCTAATTAAGAAATAAAATTGTTGTAGGAGAGCTCTTGACAAGGCATGAGACAGTCATTAATACAAGGCAATGCAATAGGATGAGCCCTTTCCTCTCTGCTGGCAAGGCTTGCTAGAACAAAGGATTGTCAGTTTGTATCTTGCAGTCTGCCATATAATGTGATATATACCTAATTCAGCTTCAAGCTTCAGTACTTTGAATAAGATAACATGTCAGATTATGACATCTAGATAGAGATGTCTTCATCGTTATATCTTTAGGTCCTGTGGGTGTCCATACAATAGGGATTTGGGACTTGATTCAGTTAACTAAAGGGAACATTGGAAGTGCCCTGCAATATTTCATCCAGATTCTTGCTGCCACTCTAGAATCTTGTAGGTGTCCTGTAGGTCTTGTCTCAGTCCTACTAGTCACACGGGAAGGTCTCAGAAACATTCATATGCTTGTTAGACAGATGAATTTGAAGCCGCAAGGGACACTAAGGTGGACAGCTAGATCACAGGCACAAGTTATAATGCCACGAAGTATCACATAGTAAAAGATACACAGAAAACTCATGTCTTTTTAAAGTGACAGCTGGAGACCTATGAGAATGTCTTAGGAAATCATTAATCATACGAAGTCATATGTGTGGGCACCTAGAATAGATTCCTCAGCACCAATGTAAAGTATAGATTTATGCAAGTGTAATATTTTAACCCCAGATGGCAACCAAGGACCATGTAGCTACTCCCTCATTCCTTCCCCCAGCCTCCTCCTGTGGGATGAGAAGGACAATAGGAAAAAGGTAAAACACATGGGTTGAGATAAGAACAGTAAAAATCAAAATAAAGTAGCAGATAATGATGATGATGATGATGATGATGGTAATGATGATGATAATGGTAATGATGGTGATGATGATAGTAATAGTAAAAAAAGATAACAGAGAGAGAGAAAGAAGAATAAACCACAAGAAAAACAGGTGACCCACAATACAATTGCTCGCTATCTGCTGACTGATGCCCACCCTGTTCCCAAGCAGTGATTTGCCCCTCCTTGACAACTCCCCACAATTGATATACTGAGCATGATTCTCTATGGTATGGAATATCCCTTAGGCCAGTTTGAGTCATCTGTCCTGGCTATGGTCTCTCCTGGCTTCTTGTGCACCTGCTTGCTGGCAGAGCAGGAGAAACTGAAAGTCCTTAATTTAGAGTTTAGTTTGCACTGCTTAGCAACTACTAAAAGATCAGTGTGTTATTAACATTACAATTCACTAACACTAGAATTCAAAACACAGAAATAAAATAAATTCCCAGCCAAAAGCAGGACAGCAAGATACAGACATCAACAAATTTTACAAACTCATTCTTCTAAAAGATTGCTCAATCCTAAAAATCCCTTTTTTAGTGTACTGATAAATACATGCTAATTTTGATCATTTTTTACCAAATCTTAGACAAATTAATGTTACAAAATATATATGAATTATGGTTTAACATAAGAAGTAAAATGAAGAATATTTGATAAATGTGTACTGATTCAATATAAATATCACAGATCAGCAGTTTATTTTAAACTGTGGTCACAGTTTCATAGAGTTTGATGGAATTTCCTCAATTAAAACAGATATCAATGAGTAAATAACATGGCATTTGCTGAGATTTTTTGTTCTCTTCTGATACTATATTAAATAATTTTGGCCCAACAAACTAAAATTACAGTGCAACTTTTGCCTGATAACATTTCATTTGAGCAACAACCTTAATCATGTTCACTCTTAATTACAATTTCTTCAAGACTTATTAATAAATTGTAACAGTAGGAAGTTCTCATAATTTATTAATAGACAATAACTTCTCTTTTCTAATCCATCCTTTAAATGACAAAAGAGATCTGAAAGTGGTAGTCTCCAAGAGTTCTAGATAAATTAATATTAACAGACTTGAAAGAGCGGTCTCACTAGGAAGTGATCTGTCAGAATTCACCCTTCTTTGTGTATAATTGTCTCAGTAAAATTCATTATTTGCTTACTCAACAATTTATTTGAAAATGTAATTATTAAATAGGAAGACTTCCCAATGGTTCCTGAAAACTGATTGAGGAATAGAGGAACAGAAACAGTTGGGACATATAAGTGTTCAAAATCTTTGTGTATTGTTGCTCAAAATTAGAAACAACTCACCATGGAAAAGACAGTTATTCAAGTAGATAACAAACATATTATACTTGTCCCCCAGAATATCATTATGTCTACAGTTCTGGTTTGGTTGGTTTGGTTGGTTTTTTCCTTATTTTTTCCTTTTTTTTTTTGCCCTCTAGTCTTTCCATCTGCTGATTAGTCACATTAGAAATAGCATATAATTAAATATGTAAATAATTACTGATATTCAAGTGGTCTAAATTTGTCATTTCCATAGTAGGACAATAGTGAACATCTACTTTTTGTGGGTTTAACAGTGGAATGATTATTGAATTATGGTACAGTAAAAGGGGTTTTTTTTATTTTATTTGACTTTTTGAATTATGTCTTTAAAGCAATTTATATAACATGCTTATTTAAGTCCTAAATACACTAATTAAAAAATTTAAAGGAGTCTAAAGTAAATTTTTTTTGGCAGCTTTTCTTTCTCTTAACATAGCTGTGAGTCCTACTGAGACATATGAAGAAAGTTATCATGAGGTTAATGCCATAGCTTATTTCTCCAGTAAATAAAAAAAATGAAGAGACCAAATTTCATACCCTTCTTTCACTCCTCAGAGAATACTATGCCCTCTCTGGGTGGTAAACAAGAAATTAAGAAAAATTAAATGAGTTGTTAAGTACAATTTATTCACATAATAAGGATTTATATAACTTTTTAAAGAGGAATAGGATAAATTGGTATTCTTTTCCTAGAATTTGGGTATTCAGAATAGTTTTTAAATTATTACGAGCACATTCCAAGGTTTGGAGAAATGTATATATTCCCTGAAATTAACATAAGAACATAGGTGCTGCTTTAAATGAGAAAACTGGGTGCAAAATGCAATGGAGTATAATTTAAAGAAAAAGAACATAATCAACTGCCTCTCAAAAGTAGGGATAGAGGTGAAGCATTAGCAATAAAATGGTTAGGTAAGACATAGCATTTCTGCCATGCATGGGAGTTGCCTGGACGTGCAGTGAAGATTTAGCAAGAAAATTGAGAACCTGAAGGCTAAAGAGAGAGAACTGGAGCACTGTAGTAGACTCTCAAAGGATATGTGCTCAAATGATAACTCATGCAGCTCATGCAAATGCTGAACAAGATGCCTTTACTCAGTGATAGCTTATTACAGATAAATCTCTCAAAAAAGGTTTAATTGAGCATGCTCATAATTAGATCGTGACCTATGGCTTTAATCTCTCAGACATTACCACAGTTCGGCTAAATATTTTCTGTTGCCTTTTTTATTACCAATACATGTATAATTTCATAGCTACTTTCTTGCAAATCTAAACAGACATCTGTGAAGAACTGTAACCAGCTTCTTAAAGATCACAGTTCACAACAAAAGTTGTCTTAGAAAGATTACTAAAAGCAGTATTTATCCTGCTTTTTATGCTTTAATTTCATTATCATATCAGTTCCACAAAATGAAGTTTAGAGGTAAAATAGTTCAATAATGTATTAGAGTTCTGGTATTCACCAAAGTACTGAGTGAATCTGGATTGTTGGATTAAGCACCACACAAAATCATTGTCACACAATGAGGGGAACAAATCCAACACCTAAAAAGAAAATCAGAGACTAACTGTCACTGTAGATGTTTCATGGATTACTCAAACCAATTAAACACATGAGCAGACCTTCACAAATGGAGCTGTAATGAATGGAAATGGCAAAGAAAAGAGATTCATTATAAAAGAGACTGCCAGAAAGATGAAAAGAAGCTACAAGGTTTACTATATATTGCTTTCTTCTGCTTGCAGTAAGGTATTTCTTTGCTAAGTTGTTCCTGATTTTGACGTTATATGTCTTTAGAAATCATATCTAAAATTTTACTGTAAGGTATATAATATTTATAGAAACAAACTGTCTACATTTTATTACAATGCTAGTATGCTTGCTTTCTATTCTTTTCTTTTTTATCTCTTTTTTTTTTTCCCTTCAGCATAAATATCTCTTTCTGGAGAGACTGGAGAGATAGGTGACAGCAGGTCAGAAGAAATGCAGCCTGGAATCTAACCAAATTGACTAGTGCAATGTTGTACTGTGGCCAGTTTGTATTTGTCAGGGGTAGTTAAAAGAATGAGGTCTAAAATGTGTTTGTGAGAAAGACAAGAAGTTGGGTGAAGGAAAACGGATGACTACAAACAAAATCATGTGTAAACTTTCTTGGAAAGGAAAGGAGGAATCCTCCTTTGAAAGAAAGATTCTTGGAAAAAGGAATTTCCATTACAAGTCTGTAAGAAACTTTTTGCAGTTGATCAGTTCATTTGTTTCACAAGTTTCCTTTAATACATTTTGTTTTGCAGGGAACGTCTTGAATGGCAAAAATATGTTACTAAGAAAATGATTAAGGCAAATATTGGAAACCTCGAGCATTCAAAATATAAAAATAGTAGAAAAAATAGAAAAAAAGTAGAAAAATTTGAAAAATCATGAGCTTTTTTGATACTATTATTTTATATTTTTTATACACTTCTGTGATTTTTCAGTAACATTCCATCGTTTTTATCATTTTTTTCCTCAATATATCATAGTCTATAGTCATCTAGTAATTTTGGGTTTAAATCAATGTAAATATTTTCTTGTACACTTGAATATCCCCTGAACTTGCATATTTGAAGATATGTTAATTATAATGACATTGAAAGTACAGAACCAATGAGGTTTGTCATAGCTTCATTTACATTTACATTTTCAAAATATTCTGAAATGATCAAACAATAACAAAAGTTACATCCTCACAGGTTTTTGATGATGCTATTTTCCCAAAAGTTAAAATTTCTGGCATTTCATTTGTCATTTCCAGAAGCCCATACTGAACAGTCCAGTGGAGTTAGAGGTGCTCATAGGCATAAGGCTGTCAAATTATTTATGAGAGGGTTTAACAGTTCATAGACACCATAAACTGAAGCAAGATCAAACTCAGAAACCTTGCATCTACTTCCTACCAGTCAAATAGATTACAATTCAGACAGGATCCACGCTTTCAAAAACCAACGTAATTAAAAGAATATTACTATTTCAAGTGATTTCAGATCGTACTTTCAATCAGAAAACACAAATTCAAAGGTCAGTACAACAGCCAGGAGCACAGTGTACAATATAAATGAACACTATCTAAAAAAGTTAACATCCACTGCGCTCTTGAGTTAAAGCTTTTCAGGATACAAGAGTGGAGACAAAATAATCTCACTGGGCCTGGAAAGACACAACCTATACCTTGGGAAAGACTGACCAGTCCAAGAGAAGGTACTTGTACACATTTTGCTCGGGAAGGTTTCCACTTTGTATATTCCATACTTTTTTCCCCCTTTAAATTCTTTCTGAAAAATTCAGAGGTCGAATGATCTTCCTACTGTGAAAGACACATACTTTTCTCCCCTTCTTTTCCTCCATGTGTTTTTGTACTAAAAATCATATATATTTACTGATAAACTCGTAGTGCATATTTGCTTAGCCCAGAAGGGTTTTTTTCCCTTTCAAACTCAATAGTGATAGAAAGATAACATTTAAAGCAATTTCAGCAACTCCTGGCTATTTCCCTGAGGGATCTTATTGTCAAGTTTGCAAATTTAAAATCAACAGAATACTCAATCACTCTATACTTATTCTGGTTTTGGTCTGTAGTTATCACATGAATTTAACATTATTCAGTACTTGTCTAAAATGACTAAGTGGGTAGAAGAGTGTTATCCAAAATTCCTCATTGTTCTTTATAGACAAAATTATCCTTTAAGGCATCACCAAGTTGCACCCATCTTCATCTAATGATGAGCCAATGAGATACTTTTTCTGTATTCCCTGTATTCCACAACTGACTTCACATTAGGATGACAAATAACCTTCCTACACTTTCAATACCTAACTCTTCCTCTTGTATTCTCAACATCACCAGAATTAATCATTACACATCACACTACAGAAGTTTATCTGTTTTCATGCATGAATCCAATAATATTTAAAATAAATCAACAATAAAGAACAAGTTTCTTTCTCCCAGAAATAAAGGACCTCTAATTTCTGGATGCACAGTATCAATTGTGAAAGTCAGAATTGCTATCACCATGACATATTGTTTCTTGTAAATTATTTCCTAGTTTTAAGGAAGCCATAGAAACTTTTAATAACTTAGTTTCAGTTAATTCTGCTGTTTACCAGTTTCAGTGAATGATTGTCCAGGGAAAGAATAGTTAAAAAGTAAGAGTGAAATAATTACAGTAATGTAAGTCTGCTATTAATTTCCATTGTTGAATGCGGATTTTGTTCTGCTTATGTGACATTCTGTTTATGCTCTAAAATGTGATGTATCCTGTTCCAGTTCCTGGCTGTTGTCTCTCATTTCAGAGGTTACAAGAATGTGATTGTCTCAGGATTTTCCAACTGCTATAAATTTACTGGGTTTTTTTTTTTGAAAGTGTGGAAATCTGGAAGTCCACTCCTATCAGAGAAGTAAAACGGGGAAGGAGGGAGAAGGGATTGAAAAGATTTTTCTTATAACTTTAATAAGATAATTTTTCCAAAAACTTCTACCTTGTCTGGAAATCTTGTCATCATTATATAGAAGTGAGTCATCCAGATGAATTTTTAAGTGTTTTCTTTGCCATTTCAGAGAAAAGAGCTGACATCTAAGGTCAAATTTATGGATTAGGTGAATGCAACTAAAATTAAGATAATTTTTTTCCTAATTCATATACATATGAAAAAAGTATGTTCATCAACCATATTTTAATTTTTCATACTAATTTTGATTGGTAATCAAATCAGAATTGATAATCAGAATCTTCAAGACCTCAGTTATATTTAAGTAGACATCCAAAAGTTTGAAGCTTACGTGCAAAAAGTTGGAAACCATAAAATAGTGCAAAACAATAAAGATATTGTTTGGAAACATGCATCCCTTGAAAATCTAATAGATGTTATCCTTAGTCTTAACGAGTGATTTCATTTTGTAATTTTGGATCCACAAACAGCATTCAAGAACTGGAAAACTTTGCAACTCAAATAAGCAGGAAATTGGTAGATGAATATAAGTTGAAATAAAGTTCGTATTCTCTAGATACTTTGTTGTCTTACATACTTTCCGAAATAAATTTTCATTTCAATGAAAATTCGTTTCAATGAATTATTGAACTATCTTTTTACAACTTCTCAGTGAATTAACTCATTTTAGTCTAATGCAATAGACTAGATGACAGGTTGGCGGGTTTTTTGCTATTAATTCTGGCATTTTTCCAACATGTTTTGACTTAAATGGGGAATATTTTCAGTAAATTTTATAATTATTATGATTATTTGTAAAATAATCACAACTTCTGTTGACAGATCTGTTAAATTCACTGTAATTACCACTTTTGATTACACCTGTCCATTAGTGTTTGAAACACTTCTTTAGGAAATGTCATTTCTGTACTGAGTTCAAAGAGATTATTTATGCAGTTACAGTTTCACATTTTTATTTGAAAAAGATGAGGCTACAATTTAGTAATATGCATAATTTTATTAAAATTGATTTATTGCTCTTTGTTTTGTTGTTAGGGATATTATTGAAGAGTTTCTTCCCTGTATTTTAAAGGAAACTCACAAGTTCTATGCAAATATGAAAAAAATCATTAAAAACCAGCTAGGTTATTTTTTCCTGGCAGACACCTATTAAAATACTGATGAAGGTGGAAGGATGGATCCTTATGTACTAAGGTCTGAGGGAAAACATGGAATGTAGTGGTAAAAGTAAATTTCATGATATTGTAAAGAGAATCAACAGAAATTTTTGAAAACATGAGATGAAAGATGATGAAATTCAACACACACTTCAGGCTTTATCTGAACCTTTCTGCATCTTCAGATGTTACGGAATTCTCTAAATGCTGTGCATAACAGAGAGGTATAGAAGAAAGAAGCACAAAACAGACACCCTCCTGCCACCTATTCACTTTAGGATAATTAAAATCTCTCCAAGGTAGAAATTACAGTGACTGCAAAGACTAGAAGAGCAGTACCTGCCACTTACAGATCAATTTTAGTTGCAAACTAAAATATCATCAGCTGTAAGTTTATTAGACAACTGATCTATTTTAGTATAGGCTTCTCAGGCTTCCTCTCTTATACTGCCATTCAGCAGTTTTCCATGATCCCACAAGATGGAAAAAAGTAATATTAAAAAAAATTATTGTTTCATTAACTGGGCAACTGTGAGATAAGCCTTCTGCATTCTAGATTATTTTTAGTTTCTTGACATTATAAGTTGCAGCTGGAGGGTCTTGTTGATTGATTATCCTGTTGCTGTAAAGTATGGCAAGTCTATTTCTCTCAGTTCAGGGCAATCCATTACAGGTCCTGAAAAAAAGTGTAAGCTTTGTACATCCATCCTATGGGAAGGATGATATTAAAAAAAAAAAAAAAAAAAACCAACCAGTTTTCCAGAATCCAGTGTAGATAGAAGTGCTCTCATATAAAAAAGCTTTATCTTACATTAATACTTTGCTAAAAAACAAAAATTAATATAGGGAATAGTGTTATGGGATTTTCTAAGAAAAATCCTCCTTTTGCTATGTATAAATATATATATAAAGATATATACAATTCTTATGATGTAAGAGAATCAACTTGCTCTTTCAAAATATTTTCAAGAACTTTAATTAAATAGATGGGTCTTTTGTTTTGATGTGCAAGCACTAAACCAGGTTTTGAAATCAACTCAGTTTTTCCTCCTTCCCTAATGATATTATTTAAGATCTCTGGAGAACAGGACCAGATATGATGAATATCAGTATCAAATAGTTTGATACTGATAGGTTGTTCTTCCTACATTTTATTAGAACTTGATGCAGTTAACTTACGAGCTTTTGTGCTGACATCTGATTTCAGTTTTATAGGCTCATGAAACTAAACATGACAGGATTTTCTTCTAATATTGTCTCAAATGTCCAAGAGCATTTAAACGGGCAAAATAGACCAGATATAATACAGTTTACCTTATTGGTATATGTTGCTAAATAAAATGTTATTGACATGACATATTACCCATCTTCATAAATTGTGCACAAATTTGTTTGATGTTTGGGAGTCATACATTGCAGGAACGTACTGATGTTGACTTGTCTGTAGAATTACTATATAAATAATATAGACATTTTACAGATATTTCGAAAAAGCATCCAACTTTTAAGACCCTTTTATAATCATAAATACTATTGAGAAAGGTTCCATAAATACTATCAGCTTAAACATTGATCTGACTTTTAATATTTCCAGCTTTTCTCATTCCTGGTTTATTTATTTTATCCATTTATCTTTCATTTTTATGATATTGACTGTTTTTTCATTGGACAAAATGAAGCAGAAGAAAATCAATCATCCCTCAATTTGTATGATGCCTTGAGCATAACATCATCCTACTGGGAATACTCTACAGATTTAAGCTACGCTTGCTTGTACTTTATTTGCAGGACAAATGAACTTCCACATCATATGTACTTATTTACTGATTTTAGAGTCCATAAAAATATTTAGTGCATAAAAAGTTCAAATATCTCAGTCACATATTACAAACTGAACACAAATATAATAGCTTCCATTAAACACAGGCAAAGAAAAGAAAACGTAAAATATCCACTTCTCTATTCACATAACCTTGTCCTCAGGATAAGTATGAGTAGCATATTGTGATGAAGGGGTGATTCAGATCACTCAAAGAACCACTATCAAAGGTATGAGCAAAAGTGGAACAGGAGATGAGTGTGAGGAGTCCTCCTCCTGAGGAGGAAGGAGCAGCAGAGACAACGTGCGATGAACTGACCACAGCCCCTGTTCCTCATCTCCCTGATGCACTGGTGAGAGGAGGAAGAAAATTCAGAAGTGAAGCTGAGCCCAGGAAGAAGGGCGCTGGGGAGGTGTGCCTTAAGATTTTGATTTTATTTGCTCATTGTCCTACTCTGATTTTTATTAGTAATAATTTAATCTAATTTCCCCAAGTAGAGTCTGTTTTGCCTGTGGCAGTAATTGCTGGGCGATCTCTCCCTGTCCTTTCCTCGACCCTTTCTTCTCCCCTGTCCAGCTGAGGAGGGATGTGGTAGATTGGCTTGGGTGGGCACCTGGCATCCAGCCAGGGGAAACCCACCACACTAATAGATACCAATTGATTCGTTTTGCAGACTGCAATAATATAGGAGTGGGAAAGTAGGAGTAATATTTTTGATCTAAAAGGCCTATTCAAGAGATACTAATTACATGTTAAAACAGCCAAATTTTTCCATGTCATCAGTGCTTTTCAGGAACTTGTATTTCTCAACATATGTCTCTTTTCCAAGCCCATACCCACATCTACTGTAACATCTTCACATTAGAGAACAGTAGAAATAGCAAAAATATATTTTGAGAAGCTTTATAGTTCATGGAACAGTAATTCTCAGCCTAGAGAAATGGGCAGACATGGTATTCCCTTTGCAACAAAGCACTAGTACAAAGCAAAAAGAAACGATCCAGATAAACTTGATAAGCAGTCCAAGTGTGCATGAAAGATTTAATGAGTTTGAATACATACTGCAGCCATACTACTCCTACTATTCTCTTCTCTGCTTTTCTTAATAGGAGGCACCTGGATGCATATCTGCTAATAAAACTCCAATGCACTAACCAATCAGGTTTCTGTAATCTATTTAGAATAAAGAGGCCTGAAGATATAAAATTTGATACTACTGATTTTTGTAGCAAAATCCAAAGACTCCAAGTGAATATTTTTTTTCCTTTTAGAACAGAAGTGAAAATGTCTGAGTAGTTTAGGACAAAGGATAGATAGATGTGACTGTGCAAATGAAAAAAGACAAATAAATAATAGTCCTGGTTTTACACTATTTGTGGTAGTCTGTCATTGAATCATTTAGTTTAGCAACCTTAAATCAAAACTAACAATGATTTTCCCATGAAGGTTTTGTAAAAAACATATGCCAACCAACAGTAAAATGTAATACAATAAAAGTAGGATATCAAATTTATTTACTGTATTCAAGATGAATTCAGTAACAATACTAGATTTAAGGCTGTTTGGCTCAGTGCTGTAATATAATTGTCTCTTCAGAAAGGCATTAATTTTTTACCATGTCATGACAATTTTTCGATCATGAATAAAATTCCTTTGTTCTTATGCTTTTTCTTCATCTGATGTCAGTCACCAGCATTCAGTTAGCAGGAACAGTCAGAGTGAAGTATTCTCATTGATTTATAAATATGATATACACATGTGTATTATATATATGCAATGTCATCGTCCATGAGTGCAATATAGGTATTTATGATATTTATTGGCTAAAAGCAATATCAATTACAATTTAAAAACCAAGAAAAGTAATTCCTTTTAAAATAAAATTAGCTTTATGTATTTCAGTTAAGTGTTCCAGACTCTGATTAAACGAAACTTCACTAAATTACCTACAACAGTTGAGAGACTATAAAGTTGTTATTACTTTTTATCATTGACTTCAGCTCCCCTGAATACAATTCTTCAGAACCTGGCTTCTCATATCATTCCAGGTTTTAAATAGATTTTAATTTTTTTTGTAAGTATACAGGCTGATGATTTAAATAATAAGAAAGACATTGAATGTGAATTGAAAGCTGAGTTAAAATTAAATTGCAATGAAAGAAAAGCCCATAACAGGGCCCATGAGGATATATGCACATTATTAGCACATGAACAGTTTTGCTGGAAGAAATAGCAGATGAATTTAAATTGCTGAGGCCATTAATTAATGTTTTATTGAGAAGAGTATGAATCTGACATACTTTCAGCTTAATAATATTAAGGTAAGAAGGCAGATGACCAAGCGCGGGGATAAGGTTTAGGTAACTGAACAGATGAGAAACCACTGAGTACCACAGGAAAAACTGCTGGACACAACAAATAACCAGCAGGTGTCTTAAGAACTCCCTGTGGGACCAGATACTTCATCCCGGATGGTGGATGCAGTGCTCTAAGCCCCAGGCTTCAGGCTGTGCCTGGGGCCTCTCTTTAATGCCAGGAGAGATGACTTTTCATCCCGCAGGATCTGTGCTGTCTGTGAAGAGCTGAGCGGTTGGAGGAGTTACAGGAGGTAATGAGCAGGCTACAGAGCACCATCAGAAACATGGAAAGGAAACAGACAGGATCTTCTCAGAGGCTTACAACTGCAGGACTGATTCACATCACCTAAATTCGAGGAGAAGTCAGATGTGCTTTTAAGCTGGACATCTGAGCCACCTCACCCTAAAACATGCAAGAACACCAGGAGGAAGCAGGATAAAGTACTGCATCTGGTGGCTGGGTTTCACTAACACTGGAAGTTATGTGAGAGACACACAGGGTCCCCAGATAGAGAAGGGGAGTATTGATGCCTTTCTCAGAGCAGTTTTGCAAGGCCAGCAGTGTCTCGTTCACCATATCCATGATACTATTTAAGACTGAGGCAGTAAAAGACCTAGTACCACAATGTTGGCTTTCATGTCTGGATATATATGAACCTAAATTTCTCACTTTTTAGAGTCTAAAAAATTGTGATAGTCTATGAGTTTCTTCATTTAGCCATTTTTAGTTTTCTAGAAATATTTTATTACTCATTAAGTTGGACATGAAAATGTTGCCGTATTTGCCTTCTAAAGTAAGTCGTGGAATGTGGATGATTCAGTGTTTGGTCTTCTGTATGTCTAAATTAAAAAATCTTAAATTCGTTTGTAAATTTTTTTTTCCATGGAATGTAGTGATTTATAATCAATGTACAATTTGGCTCTCTATCATATTAAATGTTTGTATTTTGTGACTCAAGGAAAGTTCTAGATTTTCTATTGCTTTACAGAATTCTTGCCTGTTTGATCAGAAGGGTCTATTTAGTCAGGTCTCTATCTATTTGCAAACTTTTCAGTATTTTCTTTAAAGCAAAAGAAAAAGGGAGATAAAAAAGGAATAAAAAAGAAATAAAATATTCTCTAAAATTTAAAAAAAAGCATATAAGTATTCACAGTTTACAGACATACTATACTCTTTTCTGAGAGTTTTAAAAACTGCAAATATTAATTTTGAAATTCCTTGGCTTTAAAGAGTTATGTGCACATTGGAGCTTAAAGTCAAACTTCTCAGAGCTTATTGTATTCTGACAGTGACTAAATTGGACAGTCATCTACCTGTTCTTAAAGCAGACTTATTTCAGAAAAATGAGGTCAACTCAAAATGCCAATTTTTCTGGTCATCTATTGATGCCATATCATCTGAGTAGTGCTGAAAAAATCACAGCTTAGCTCACTGGAATGTATGTACAGAGAGGCAGGAGACCAGGTCTGCATCTATCATTTTATATAAAAATATATAAGCATATACCTATCTACCAATAAAGATAATGATTAATCTAAACAGCAAAAATTTGTAACTTTCTAAATGAGCTATTTATATAATTCTCTATGTTTTCCGCACAATTTAAAAGGATTAAGGAATTTTCTTTCTTATTTAAATATAGTCCTACCAAAAGAAGCATATCTATGAGCATGTAGCTGTTTATGGAAGTTTCTAAGTTTCTCTATGTAGAATTTCTCCATTTACTCTGTTTCAGTGCTAAGTAAAGAGTTTTCCACAAATATTGCCAAAATGAAATGCCTAGAGTTTCTTGTGCCATGAGCTACCCACTGTCAGAATCTGGACTGTTATGCCTTTGTTATTTGCTCTCATATGAAAGGTTGTTTAAATGATGGAAGGTGAGAAAAATTTTGTCTTTTATCTCAACTATATTTTCATCCTAAGCTAGGCAATAGCGAAGTACTTGATGAAAATTAATGATTATCTATCCTTTTTTTAGAAGTGACTTAATTATAAGTTTTATAAATAATGGATTACTAATTCATTACATAACAAGCTGTTGAAATTAGCTCATTACTGTACCTTCTGTCATGGTTATAGGAGCCTGCCATACATAGCAATTCAATTTACTGAAATATATCCTGTGCTGCAGCAGCACTGACTAGAAAGAGCCATGATGATTGAGCTAAGGTGCCTTTAGCATTTCAATTATAAACCATGTTTTTAGCTTCTAATTTCTCACCTGTTTGGATCAAACTTGGTACAAAAACTTATCAATCACTTCCCCTTCTTACCTTTTCTTGCCAGAGCCAAAATAGACAAAATGTGGAATTTAAAAAAAAAAAAAAAAAAAACCAAACTTCTCAAAATGTATTTTCTGTGTAATATTCTGGAGGAAGGTTTAGATGGATATGAAATGAGTATGTATATACTTATTTACATGAGATTAACACAGTGATTTATTTGATGTCAAATAAAGTACGAAACTTCTGAATTATTACCCTAGGTAGTTTAAAACTTTGCTACCAGTGATGTACAGTTGTATTTTTGCATCTCATATCAAAAGTCCAATCTCCACCATGATACTTCTATTAGAAATCAAAATTTCACTTTTACTGTTTGCTTCTGTTCAACAGAATTTTACATTAGCTAATGAGAGATGATCTACAATTGCAATTTTTTGTCACTATAAAAGATTCAATGCAAGAAACCTAAGCTTTTTGGACATAAGCTTTTACAACTTACTAAAAAAAAGAAAAAGAGGAGAAAAAGGACTCGAGGAAATGGAAACAAAAAGGGAAAAAAAATAAATTTCAGGTTGTTAATTATTTCAACCTTCTAATTTATAGTCACTTTGGATTACCATGGCTAAACAAAGACTCTTTCAAATTACAAACAATTGTTCACATCAAATAAGGAGACTGAATCCATCTTCATTTAGGAAATCTGTAATTTATTTTTTTTTTCTACTTCAAATAGATTTTGAGTTACTTTGAAAGTTTCCAGCAGTTATCTGAGACACAGTTGAAGCAGAAATGGAGTGAACTGAAATGCTGAAAATTGCTCATTTTGGTTGAAGAGAAGAATACTGTACTATTTTCATTATAGCAAAACTCCTGTATCTCTTTAAATTCTGCTGTCAGTCAGAAGTTGGAAAGCCCATCCAAATATTTCTCCTCCAGCTGAAATAGGAATTTATTTGAGGATGCTAAGGTTGTGGGCCTTAGTGGCATGTTAATTTTTCAGATATTTGGGATATTTGATTCAAACTTTATATATATGGACAAATATATAGATTAAAATTATAGATATAAACTTCATCCTCACTTTTGCATCAGCAAATAAATCTGGTCAGGAATCAACATTGTGCAGATTTCATCTTAAACTTGCTAAGATTATAGATAATTTTTTACAAAAGTCCAGTCATTTTGAGGACTATATGAAAAGAGTATAGAACACAGTTCAGAGACAATCTTCTCTGAAGAATGATGTGCAGGATTTAAAATCCGTATTTACGCCTTTTTTTTTTTTTTGTTTTTAAGAAGCTGTTTTATCTAGGATTTTATGGGGATAGTTCCTTTAATTGGTTCGTTCATTTTGGGGTGTTTTTAGTGAAGAAAAAAATGTAGGACTTTCAGGTGAGTAAACCAGTATATTTGTTAAATGTAATGGGAACATGAGCAAAAGAAATAAATTTCCTTTAGGAAGTATGCTTGTGATATTGGATGTTTCTCGGTGTTGGGTTGTTTGGGGTTTTTTGTTGCTTTTTGATAAGTATTGTCTATTCTCTCAAATACATAATTAACCACTATACAACCAAATAAATATATATTATTACCCACAGGGAGAGAGAAACACACTATTTATGGAACAATTATGTGAATTGCTTTCAAATACCTGAAAATTCAAGCTGCAATTTTATGTTTATTGACAATCAAATTCCTCCAACACTGTTCTGTGATGGACGTTTTATGAGCTCAGTGGATTATGACTAATGGTTGCATAACAAACTATTTAATACTAACTGCTACATACAAATGGTCACAGACTTAGTTTTGCACTGTAATTTTTCCTACATGATCTGATTCATATTTTGGCTGTATTGAATTAATTTTCAAAGGACTGCAGTTATTATAAAAAAATGAGTTGCACTGTGAAAATATGAAATTCTTGGCCTATATTTTCCTATTTTGTTTTAAGCAAGTTTGACAAATTCCACAGGATTAGTTATCAGGCTTTCTTAATGTTATTTGGGTGATTAAATATAGGCAGGATCTCAAATACCTGCTGTTCCAGTTGCAGTCACTCATCCGAGAGCAGAGAATTTGATTTTGATAATTCCTAGCCACTTCAGTTGACCAACATAAGTCCATTAATAATTCCGTAAAACTGACCAAAACTCATATATCACCTCAGGCACTTAAAGTGGAAAGGGTCGTTGCTACCCAAGTACCTCATACAGTGCATATACTGACATATGTTCCTAGACACATTTGATTTTTAAAACCACGTGTATGAATGAAAACGGAGAACATTTTATGTTTATAACTCTTCCCTTCCTTGCCCTTGGACGATAAATTCTGTGTGCAATTCACTGCATGTTGACCAAACCAATATGACTAGAAGATGTTACTCTATTTCCCTACCATTATGTTTGAAGTAAATTTTTGGCTGTCCTGTGAACTCATAATCTCAAAGAGAGACTTCAAAGATGTTCTGAAGAGAAGTACTTCCTCCTCAATGCATCTTTGCGTGGGCATCTAGAATATGAATTAAATGCTTGCATTCATCAGTGTTCAGCTTTGGGATTCTTCATATGTGATAAGGAGAAATATTAGAAGTGATTCTGTAGTCATCCCCTTTGCTGCAATAATAGAAACAACCTAATAATGTGCAGGAAGATAGGAAGTGCATTGCTGTCTCTTATGTAAATAAATATTGGTTTGGAAGTTCATTTGAAAAATGAAAGTGCTTTCCAGATGCTTGGATTGCTTAAAGGGCATAGATTCTTCTAACGAACGGATATTTGGGGTTTCCTTATACAATTAAGAGGAAATTTAACTAGGGCATTTGTAAATATTTTTTTCCTGTTTTCTCAGCTATGTTTTCCTTCAAGTTAGGGTATATGGATGTTTAAAGAATCCAGATCTGAAATCACTAGAAGTTCTGTCATCTACAACTTCTCTGGTATAACTTGACATTAACTTGGTGGAACAATGTATAAGTCAGAACAAGATAATTCCACATAGGGGAACCTATGTGGTTCCTATACTTAGAAAGGTTCCACTCTTAGAAATCTTTCACTGTGTGCAATACCACGCTCAATTCAAAGCAAGACAAGCAAAAAATACTGCCATAGGCAATCCCAAATACGCTTGTATCTGAGCTTTTGGATAGCGAAAGACTGAAAGTGACTTTCTGACTCCAGTTTGCAAAATTAACTCATAGTATAAATAATTTTACAATTTTCCCTAAATTATCTTTTAGTCATTGAATTCCTTAAAAATTAGATACTAGTGTCTTGTAAACTTTCTGTATTTTGACTCACTTTTCATGCATTAATCAGTTACAACTGATTTTCAAAAATTTGTTTTCTATTTCAGCCATGTCTCATCAAAAGCACAAGAAATTGCTAAGTGCAACAAAATTGTGAGTTAGACTGCACAATTTTACAAGCTGGCAATGTATTGACTATTATACCCTTACCTAAAAGAGCCTGTAAAATGAAAAATTCACTCTTGTCAAGAACCCTCTCTATTGAGACAGTGTTTACACAGCACCATTGTGAAATTCTGCTTCAAAAGAAAAGAGAAAAATCAATTCACACTTTAGACTTCAACTTACAAATTCAGAGCTTTACCTTTCTTGAAGCATCAAGGCATAAAAATTAAATTTCATGTAATAAAATACATGGAGGAAAAATATTAGCATCTCCTGGCGGTAAGTTTTCTTACTCTTACAGGCATTCCTATTATGATGTAATGAGCCACTAAGGCACATATTAAACTGTACATGTTGGTAGGATAAATGATGCGTCTTTCGGAGGGCTAGTGATATAAACATCTTTTTCTTTGTTGTGTTTTCACAATTGTCCTGAGTTATGTCAACAATCTCATTGTGTTCAACAATATTAGGTGAAAGTACATGAGCTAAGAAAAATGGGTTATCACCAACCTTTGTCTGCATCACATAGATGTGAAACATTTACACATTTATTCTGAATTTTTTTGTTTGTTTGTGGAGAGGTGGTGATCTTTCTTTCTTTCTTTCTTTCTTTCTTTCTTTCTTTCTTTCTTTCTGTCTTTCTTTTTGTGTATATGGGATTGGTTTTGAGTTTGGTCATAGGGTTTTATCTTTAATTTGGTTTATGGAGGGCTTATACAACAGTATGTTCTTAAGTGGGACTGCTTTATGATTTTATCTTATATATCTTAACCTAGCAATGTACTCAGATCTCCTGATGAGGTGCATTTGATTCATCTAAATTTCATTCAATTAACATGGGTGGTCAGTTTTGCCTTCATAAATCAAGCATTTATAATTCCTATCCGGTCAGTGAAGAGAAGTAAAATCTATACCAACAGAGATGATCTAGTCCATCCACATTACCTCTGCCTCCTTTAGATGCCCTGAGCCCTTGTTTTAAGGTACATGAGTTCACATTGGTTGCCAAAACAATTTTCATAGTCATTTTAATTATTTATACTATAACAATAATGCTTGTATTTTGTAACAGATTTATGATAATTTCAATTTAATTACAGTTTTACATTAATATTTTTGTAGTTCATATAGATCACTTGAGCATTTTCATGGTGTTTTATTTTCTTGGGAAGGAATTCTATTACAAATGTCTTCTTATCAAAATTAATAGCCCATTCTTGTTTGATGTGGAGGGTAATTATACGGTGTTAAATTAATTTTAGTAATATCAAATATAATTTTTCTCCACATCCATCTGTATATCTCCCTAATTAAAATGTCATGTAATGTTTCTAGAGGATAAGGACGAAATTGCCTGTTTCAGTGTACTGGCATTTTAAGTAAATATTTATACCAGACAGCGCATTCAATAATAAAAGGATTATCATCTTCCATACTGTGTTGCAGAAAGTCTTTCAATAGCAGCTTGAGAAATGGAAATTTTTTTGAAAGGGCTATGGAAAACTGTAAACAGTTCCAAGGCTCTTTGCCTTAATTCATTTGTAAGGTGTATTTCATAAGCACGTTTATGTTTACTAGGAGATTTACATATGTTCCCTGCCTCCTTCTGTCTACCGTTTTATGCTTTAATGCTCCTAAATGGGACAAATGCAAACTCAGTCCTTTTTAATGGATATTGAACATGAAACTGATTCAGAGCCTTTCTTCTTTTGACATTTCTAAGAGTTATATACGATGAAATTAACATATCTTGAGCATCTTTCTACTTAGAAGCACTCAAACATTTTGTGAAGCGAAAGAGATGGGGAAAGACAGCAAATGTCAATACATAAATATTACAGAAAAAACCTAGGCTTTGCCCAAGCTATGCTTTATATTTGATTTCACTACAGCTCACTTAACATGCTGAAAAATAAGACTCAAAAATAAACAGACTGTTTTGAATTGGGATATTAAATTTTTTCATCCAAAAAGAAGGCTTCATATCTATATAATGATTAATAAAAGTCCCTTCCTTCCCCTGCAACCTCATGGAAACAGGTCAAGTTCAGTTACTGTACTGATTATCATTACTTCTGTTAAAAGAGAAATAAGTTTCCTCTAGTGAACTTTCTAGCTGGTAATAAAAGAAGAAGCCCTAGAAAAGTTTGGTGCTTTTTAAATGTAATCATTAATTAATTATGAAGCATCAAAATTAGCTTACCAACAGGTTTTCAGACTGAAGTAGTTGCTCCATAGCTGCTTCTAATGCAGAAAAGACATACCTTACTGTCAAACTTAGCCTTTCAAAAGTCAAATTGCCTAACTTTCAGATGATTTCTGATTCAATTAATTTCTATTTCAATTCAGGAAACAATTTTTCAATTAGCAAAATAGCTTTAAAATGGATAACCAAGCTAATGCACTCTACTTAGCAGTGCTTGCAGTAATACTCCGGGCTACAGACAGTACTAATGCTGGGAAAGTAAACAAAATAAGAACTGTAGAATGGTTCCAAGTGAAGTTAATAACCTTGGGATTAAAATTATTTCTGTTATTTTCTTTTCTTTTTAATAATGTTATTTGCATCTCTACAAAACAAAAGTACATTAGGCATGTAGAAGCTGGGAAAGCCAGTGGAATTTTGAGAGCAGTTTTTCCAAAACTGTGTATGATTCCAAAACATAACAAATTAAAACAAAGCGATGGAATGAAAAATTCTGAAGTATTTTAATGTGTTATTTCTGTATTTTTGCCCTAATTTTGCGATTCTTCTCAGAAATCAATTATACTTATTTACTTTAACCAAAAGGAAGTTACATGAAAGAGCTGCCAGCAAAATGAAATATTTCTATCTTGTTTATTAACATAAGCTTTACTAAGAAAAAGTAAAGCTTACTTTGATAAGAAATCAAACATAAAGTGAAGTATTACTCTCAAAAGTCCTAAAAATCCAATAATCTGTGGGAATATCAGAACAGATTATGAACATCCTGGACTAAGTACAATGTAAAGTACATGTGTTGATAAAAAAAGATTTAAGATCATTCTTCCTGAATTTGAAAAAGTCTGAAAGTACATATAAAAGGCCCCAAAACTTGTTCAACAAGACTTTTAAAAGGCCTTCCTGCTGTTCATGTACTCTGAGTTAGACACACGGGAGAAATACTGACAAGATATTCTCAAGAGGTCAAAACAACAAAACAAAAACTTTACTGGAAACTTTAGAAAATTAAAGAACCTTGGCAAAAGTTTTAGAGCAGCATTTAATCTACATAAAACACTTCCCAAAGCATTAACTTAGCCCATTCAATTTAGCAATCTCTAAGCCTGTCCAATATTCAGTTACTCGAAAATTCCAAGAAGAGGGAATTTGAAGATGAAAGAGAAAGACAGAAGAGATCTAGAAAATAGATATAGCTACCACTCCTGGTTCCAATGGTGCTCAGCTGACCAAAATTCCAATAGGATGTAGAGTCAAGACGTGTATGCCTTGTGTCCAGCTTTAAATACCCCTTGGCCTTCCTGGGCCCTTCCCCCAGGTGTGACCTCTGGTCATTTGGACACCCAGGAGCTGGGTTAGGGGCTCCAGGGGCAGGTGCGGAGCATTGCCACCGCCATGCCAGGAACTGGTGGCCACTGCAGGGCCGGGACACAGGCCCAGGAGAGTGGGGGGTGTGGGGCACCACCAGAGCAAGGCTCTGCCTCTTCCCACACACACACACACAGAATTTTCAGCCACCAATCCTTCCAATCCCTCACAGCATATAAAGTGACTGAGCTTAAGCATTAGTTACCTCACCAGACAGGAGACAAAATAAGGTGAATAATTAATGAGATTATATTACTTAGCATAATGCTTATGTGCATTAAATACAAATCAAAATCATATATGTAAGATTAAAAGATTTAATAGAGAAGTTGCCTGTGTTTGACATCTTCCCTAATATAGCCTACAGAACTTTATGCAAAAGTAGGGTTCATAAAGTTCTGATGAACTAGTATTTTGGTATTTTTGTATTTAACTCTAAAGTAATGATCATCACAGCTTTTAATTCTCTCACCTGTATGGGCAGCCGTGATGGGAATGTGGCCCTAACTGGCAACATGAAAATGATGCTGAAGAATTCCTAAGAGATTTAAATTGTGTAACATTCTCTTAGGCCTACTCCCCTTCCTCCTTTAGTCATAGTTAATTTGAAAAGCGTTTGAAAGCAAAAGTGTACCACCTACTTAGACTAGTTTTCAAAAATCATGAAGAAAAATTTGTCCTCAAGGCTATAAAGGACAGAAGGAGATCTAACTCCTATTACAGATGAGAGTTTTTAAGTGTAAGATTGATTTCTTTCAGCTCATCAAGCAACCAAGTTTCAGATTCTGAACTAAAAACTTAAGCCTTTCACTTAACATTTTACAAAAGCACTAACAACATATGTCAGCGAGAATAGCCCCTAAGTTCAAACATAACACAAGAACATTAGAAAACATATTATTCCCTGATGCTCACTATGGTGCAGGAAACCATTTGAGCCAATAGTTAATCTTCAGAGTTTTCAAGAGTTATAGTCTAGCACAGGGTAGAATAGTATGCATTATATTATTAATTGCTCTGGCTCTCTAGCATTTGTACTACACATTCTTTTCACATTTTGGCATGATTTCAATATAAAGTCAGGTGATTTTCAAAAGTTAAGATCCTTATTTTTAAAGATTACATATATTTATGGATTCATATCAGCAGTGCAACCTATGCTTCAGTGATTTTCAGAAGCCTGTTTCAGAAAGAGATACAGCAAAGATATCCTATCTTTTTTTCTTGCTAGATATCTCTGAGGAAATCACTAAAGGAAGTTTAAACAAATGCATTATTTCTTTGCTCCCTTGGGTGTACATGTGGGTTTTGCTTACAGTTTAGAAAGAATACATTACAGTACATGGTTCCAATTAATGAGCATGCAGCTGTCTGAAAGAACTTGGTATTATTGCAGTAGTATGAGTTCCTGCTCCTTATATTCAGTAAAAATGTTTTCCTAAGTGTCATGGCTTAAAAATATAATTTACAATGAGTTGGAACCTCTAGGAAAAAAAAGTTGAAAACACATTTTATTATGAATAGTCATTTTGGAGGCAAAATATGAAAAATTAAAGCTATAGTGGGACATTAACCATATTAATTTCTTAAATTATATTTCAAGAAGTCAGACTGATTATATTTCTTCATTTCTATTGAACGTGGTGCAATTTTCTTTTGTTTTTAATGCCCACTGTGTTTCATGCTCTGCCTTTCCGTTTTCTTCTGACATGGTGTGGATTAGACAGAACTGTTAGAGTTGATACTGTATTCCAGATTCTTGGATTAGGGCATCTCTCAAAAACAAAGTCTTTGTGGAAGGGAGGGAGGGAGGGAGGAAGGAAGGAAGGAAGGAAGGAGCGCAGGAAGGAAGGCCGGAAGGAAGGAAGGAAGGAGGGAAGGATCGTAGGAATGAAGGNAGGAAGGAAGGAAGGAAGGAAGGAAGGAAGGAAGGAAGGAAGGAAGGAAGGAAGGAAGGAAGGAAGGAAGGAAGGAAGAGAGGGGAAGGAGGGGGAGAGAAGGAAGGAAGGAAGGAAGGAAGGAAGGAAGGAAGGAAGGAAGGAAGGAAGGAAGGAAGGAAGGAAGGAAATTTAAGTGAGGAAAAGATCTTTATGAGACAGTAAATGAAAAAATGATCTTGTCCAAGCTCATATACTTTCTCCTGCTGAAAATTTATTTTAGATGTTAATATGGAGATGCCTACATCTATATTTTGAATAAATTCAATAATTAATTTTCTGCAATGCATTTGTAAAGCAGAAATTAATCTGCTAAATTATTTCATTAGCAACATACTTAAGGTGTATGGAGGTGCAATTACTATACACCTTGTATGAAGTATTATCCAAAATTGAATGATATTAACTACCTTAATATTAATAATTGTTGCTACAAATAATAGAATCAAAGAATGGGGGAGAATCATGTCCTTGACCTGCTGCTGGTCATGCTACTTTTAATGCTGCCCAAGATACGATTGCCCTTCTGGGCTGCAAACTCACATTGCTGGGTCACTTCCAAATTCTTATTGACCAGTGTCCCCAAGACCTTCTCCACAGGGCTGCTGTCAATCAGCAAATACTGTTGTCATTCTATAGTACTGTAATACTGCCTTGAACTTAGTTCCCATTGGATATAAATGATACTACTACATATTAGTATGACTGAACTATCATTTATTATTTCTGTGCTTGTCCAATAGCAACTTTATTACTAGTAATCAATCACATTAAAACATTTAAGAACATATGCAATTTTAACTAACAGAAATACCTTAATACTAACTCCCATATTTCACTTGAATAATGCAGGTCTATAATTTGTACTTTTCTGCAGCCTAATATTGGGGGTTTTTTAAGGACAAAAGTTATAATATGCTTGTCAGAAGTAATTACAATTTCATTGGGTAGAATAAGCTATGTAGATGAATATCATAATTTCTTTTTTCTTATGTATATCTATCACTTTATTTGCTTCCCCCAGGCATCTTAAAACAATTAAGCAGAATTAATGCTTGCATCCTGGTCTACAAGACTTAGCCAGGTAGAAAGAAGAGATTACACATTTTATTTGCAACATCAAACAGTGTTTTTGTAATGTTGGTAGTTTCCAGTATCAATTGTATGGTGGATTATACTAGGAAAAGAAAATAACACCAGAAATTTAGTTAAAATATTTTAGAACTTTAAAGACTGATAGTCCCTTGGATGCACAACAGTTTCATTTTTACAAAGGTGCTTGTACATAACAATCTGACTCTCTGGGAGATGAAGGCCATAAACTACTCTTCCTGGGGCCTGCAACTATCTTCCTCAATATCAGATCAGGGCAGCATAACCCTTTCAAGGGCCAAAGCACACAGATTAAGCAGTGATCAAATACTCCAAGACCAAGAGTGAAGAAGAAAGCTAGCTTAATTTCCATTAGAATGCATGAAATAGAGAAGAGACCTATTCATTTTCAATTGAGTCTAAAAAATATTAAAACTTTTGTCTAAGGAGTATGAGTCTTTTTATCTAGCTCTTCAGGAAGCAGAAAAAGTTTTGTACAAATTCTGGGACAGTAAATTAACAAAGACACAGTCTTAAACTGTGCCAGAGGTGGTATAGGCTGGACATTAGGAAGAAGTTCTTCACAAAAAAAGGTGATTGGGCATTGGAGTGGGCTGCCCAGGGAGGTGGTGGAGTTACCATCCCTGGAGGTATTTAAGAAAAGACTGGATGTAGCACTTAGTGCCATGGTCTAGCTGACAAGGTGGTATTCAGCCATACGTTGGGCTCAATAATCTCAAAGGTCTTTTCCAAGCTAGTTAATTCTGTAATTCTGTGAAGAATGAGACATAATAATCTGCTTAACTGGTGGAAGTTTTATAAGATTGTGAACAACAGAGAGTTTTTTCTAGGTAGCATTTTATGGGCAATAGCTTAATTCCACTGAGGACTTTCAAGTGAAAACAGTTGACAGTGAAATCAAAAAGAAGACAAAATCAGGATGAAAAAAAGCAAAAACCACTACACAATAACTAAAAACAAGGCTTCTATAGTGTTTCTGCAACAATCCAAAACTACTGGGAGCTTTGAATAACTTTTATACCCATGACTAGGGAGCTGCAGACTATATAAAATGCTAACCACTAGCCAGCTATGCCTCCAGGGTGCTTTTCTGACCTCAACCTCAAACCTTCTACAGTTAACCATGACCTTCTAAAAACAGATGACTGTATGAAATGAGGTGAGTACATCACAAATTTCGAAGCTTCTTCTTCAACCTTACCAACACCTACACCATGACAATTACCCTTCCAATAGACAAAACTCAGATCTTGTGAAAGGTAGTCAAGACCGAAGTAGCATCACTTTATACCTGATCTCCAGAAAATCATAAGGGAATGTCTGAGCAGGGCTATCTGACTAAGGAACTAACTGCTACTGATTTTTTACAGGCCCTCTATTGCTAGATCAATTCGGCATACGTGAAAATACCATTTCCTATACTTGTTTCTTTGTGTGAGGAAATATCGTAGCACAGAGCCTATCACAATTGCTGGGAGAATTCATCAACATTCCAACAGTGTCTTCAAAACATTAAGTGTTTTAAATACTAGAATATTTATTCAAATTCAAATAGGTTTCTAAAATAAATTAATTGAGAGAAGAAAAACTTATTAAGTAGCTCCAGCTACAGCACTAAAATGAACTCTCTTCCTACTGATTGTACCTCTTGACATTTCTTCTTCAACTTGCAGTGATGAATTTTCAGTACTCTGGAAATGAATGCTGAAATTTTGGTGAAGTTCAAATTGGATGAAATTCAACACGAGTCCAAGCAGCTAAGCCAGCATGCATTGCAGCGTGGTGCAGATTCCTGGCTATGAGACAGAGTGAAAGCCAGTACTCTAGAAACCGTCAGTATTGTGGCAAACCACTGGACGTTACACACAGTCTTCCTAAACTTTTCTTCACAGTGATTAAGCACAATTTTTATTCTCAGTCTTGAAAAAAAATCTCTGTATTGCTGGATGTCTGTGAAAGGTTCTTTGTAACACAGATTTTTAAAGCAGGTGATACTTCAAGAAGATCTAAACTTAGTGTCAGGGGTTGTTCTGCTGTGGAGATTTCAGCACTCTTAGATTTATAGTCTTATTCATGTCAGAAAAGCGCATTGGGTTCAGAAGAAGCTGAAAGAGCTCTCTTATGAATAGCACTGCACATGGTTATTTACATTTTTTAATACTGCAGTACAGCTATTACATTAATTTGAGCTCTTAACTAAATCTTTAATTTCATAATTATTTGGTGCTCAGCAGCTAATTAATGTTTTGAGACCTAATAATACTAAAGAAATTTTAGTTTATTTTTGAGTGCTAATACTAGCGATTTAGAAGTTTCCAAACAATTTCATTACCATATTAGAACCATTAATTGTTTCAAAAGACATGGTCAAATGAAAAAACATGCTTTTCAACACAGTAACATGTCTATTTTATGGATGCCAGTAGAAAAATTTCCTTTGTTTCATTAACAATGACTATATTTCAGTTGAAAATAGATATTTTTAACTCTAAAAAATCTGTTTGTGAAATGAATAGAGATAGGTGAAGTGAATAGACACTAAAGTTAAAATGTCTGTACTGGAAAAATACTATTAAGAGGTTTTATGTTATTTGCTCTTGATTATCATAAAACTTTAGAATCCTGGAATGGTTTGAATTGGAAAGGAACGTTGAAGATCATCTTATCCCAAATCCATTGCAGAGACATCTTCCACTGGTCCAGGTTGCTCATTTGGTGTGAAATGTGAATTCTTCCAAAGTACCCTAAGTAAAGAAACAAACTGTACCATAATTTTTTTCTCAGCCACTGGGAAAAATATCTGGTGTTCAACAGCCCTGAGCATTTCCGATTTCTTAACTGTTGTGGGGTGGCTTAATGGCTGCAAGTTGAAACACTGCAAAGAAAATCAGAAAACTTGGAAACTGCGTTTGTTTCCAAGATGTATTAGCATATTTTCTTTTGTTGTTTTTTTTTTTCCCAATCTTCTAATTAGTATTTTAATATTGCAATTTAAGTTATATTGTAGTTAAAGCCATGATCTAGAAAGTGGTTGGGATTTGGAAAATTTAAATACAAAAATGTTCTTTTAGTAATATTTTGTCCAATTACAAGCCATTGCACCTTTAGTAATATTTAGCAGATACTTGAGGACATCATGAAACATAAAAACTCCAGACTAGCTTCTAGTATGTTCTCCCAAGCAGCCTGGAAACTCAGAAGTGAGCAGCAGCTGTTCTTAGAAAGGCCTGTGACTACCAGCAAGGTTCAGTCCTGTGAGGCTGAATACCATGCTCTTTTTATGTCCTTACACTGTACAACATAACGATGGATCATACGTATTGGGAGTGGTCCCTTGACTGAGCCACACAAAAGAATTTTTGGGAGGGTAATAATATTCTCTATTTAACAGTATTTCATGTTATGCTGTAACAATACTCGAGACCATTTTCACTCACTAATTTACTGATATAGAAACAGAAATACCTCTCCCTCCATTTATTAAGTCAACTGCATCTTTATTTCAACAATACTGTGCCTGACAAAAGGAACTTTCCTTGTACGAGACAGAAGGAATGCCCTGTTATATTTTTCATTAAACGATGCTAGGTAAGTTGCCAGCACTAGAAACAGAAAATGCTATAGTTCCATGGGGACCAAAAAATAAATGAGACCATGGGATGGGAGCCATAACACCACTACCTACTTCAAGCATTCATCTTTCTCAGATAGCCCATCATTCCTTGTGTACATAATCATTTTTTATTGCCAGGCATGATATTGGCCAGCCTAACCTATGTCTACTCAAGGTAAAAATTATTGGGATTGAGTGAGTTGTTCTTAGGAGGTGTGCTTACACTAAAGGAAGAGCAATTTGGTGCTGATCTCCTTGTCATTTCCTTCTGCAGTGACCTGATCACATAGCAGGTTCTATCTCTGCTGGGAGTTGACCCACCCACACATTGGCTCTTTCCACATAGTCTTTCTCCCATGTGAAGCATACTTGATCAGGAGGAATCTATCACTCAGCGGACATTTTCTCTTGAGGATGCTTAATGGGGAAACAAGGCACAAGTGAAATATAGAAATCTGCACCAGTCAAGGTAAAGAAGAGAAAGGCTTGGTACAGATCACATGATTAAAAAGCTTCCAATCACTCCTCCCATGATTTAACCCTAGATGGCAACAAAGGACCACACAATCACTCACTCACTCCCACCCCTGTGGGATGTGGGAGAGGATCACAGGAGTAAAATTACATAAATATGTGGGTTGAGACAGTTTAATAAGTAAAACAAAAGCCACACACAAGCAGATCAAAACAAGGAATTAATCCAAACTTCCCACGGGCAGGCAGGTGTTCAGTCATCTCCAGGAAAGCAGGACTCCATCACCCTTAACAGTGACTTAGGAAAACAAACATCATCACTCCAAAGATTGCCCCTTTCTCCTTCTTCACCAGCTTTATTTGCTAAGCATGATGCTATAGAGTATGGAGTATCCCTTGAGTACTCTGGGGTCATCTGTCCTATCTGTGTGCTCTCCCAGCTCCTTGGAAACCCCAGCCTTCTTCCTGATGAAATCGGAAAGCAGGAAAGGCCTTGACACTATGTCAGCGCTGCTCAGAAATATCAAAAACTCCTAATTATCAACACTGTTTTCATTACAAATCTCAACCATAGCCCCATATCAGTTACTATGAAGAAAACTAACTCTATCCCAGACAAAGCTATATTCCTAATCATAGAATCATTTAGGTTGAAAAAGACTTTTTTAGATCATCTATTCCAACCATTAAACTGACACTGCAAAATTCATTACTAAATAATCAAGTCACAGCCTGGGTTATCTCAAGCCTTTCTTCTAGTTTTCCCATGAAGGCTTTAGGAGAAGAACACTCTTACAATATTGGTAGTTAGATGTTCTCACATTCCTGCACAAATAATCTGGAAAGAACTCACCATGTTTTTTCTAAAGCCCACACCTGACCTTTTTAAGACCTTACGTAATATGGAGAGATAGCATTTTTGATCAAACAGAGGCTCTACAATTTTATTGGTTTTGCATGGCAAGGTTTTTGCAGCAAGGGGGCCTGCTAGGGTGATGTCTGTGAGAAGCAGCCAGAAGCTTCCCCAGTGCCTGATAGAGTCAATGCCTGTCAGCTCCAAGATGGACACACAGCTGGCCAAGGGCGAGCCCGTCGTTGACAGTGGGAGTGACTCTGGCGTAACATATTTAAAAAGAAGGGAAAAGTCTGCAAAATTACAGTCAGAGACAGGAATGAGAATGGAAGAAACGACCCTGCCCTGCAGACACTGAGGTCAGCAAAGAAGGAGGGGGAGGAGGTGCTCTGCCAGAGCAGAGATTCCTCTGCAGCCTATAGTGAAGACTATGGTGAGGCAGAATGTCCCCCTGCAGCCCATGGAGGCCCATGGTGGAGAAGAGATCCACTTGCAGCCCATGGAAGACCCCATGCCAGAGCAGGGAAATGCCTCAAGGAGGATGTGACCTGGTGGGAAGCCCATGCTGGAGCAGGGTCCTGGCAGGACCCATGGACCCATGGGAAGAGGACCTCACACTGGAGCAGGTTTCCCGTCAGGACTTGTGACCCCATTGGGGACCCATGCTGGAGAAGTCTCTTTTCTTCCCCTCTCCCTTTTTTTTTTTTTGAAAAAATACGCAGCAGGGAGAAGTAGTTTTACAGTAATTTTATTAAAGAAAGGTAAAGATTGTCTTCAAAATAATATTGCCTAATAAAGTTATGCAATCCCCAGGCTGAGAATTGAGATATAATAAAAAGAGAGTAGAGACTACATAAAATTATAAGTGAGAACTGCAAACAAAATAAAATGACTAAGAAGGGAATCATTGTTCAAAGGAGCTGTCTTTTCTTCAGAGTTGCAGCAATTCCAAAAATAGAATTCATACTGCACCAATTTTAATAAACCTATGATATATACTAAAATTTCAGGTTTCTTAATTCTACCATAAGGATATTTAGTCAAACTGTTGGACAGCCTGGTGAGAGGGTTTATGCTTTAATGAGTCAAAATCACCTTCCACTAGAAATACGTAAGCCCTCAACAGAAACAGTGAAAGTAGCCTGACAAAGCCCCTTTCCAGAGCATCCAGTTTGGGATCCTCAGCCATTCCTACCATAGACCCTGGAGGTGCCCAGAGGCTCTGTGGAGACAGCTCTTATCCATTCTGTTAGCACTGCTATTCAGGGCTCATGGTGCTCCAGTGACTGTATGGTATCCATGGTGAAAGAATTCTTTACAGTTTGACACCTCCCTTTTTCTCTAAATTGGTCTCTGAAGATTTTACCTGATACTGAACTTACAAAAGCCCAAGGAAGACTCCTAAAGGACATTAGCAGGTTTATGAGTTTTACTGAGCTGTCTAATTAATTAGATTCTCTAGACCTTTCTTACAGTTGATTATCATAATCTGTAATACATAATGGAAAAACATGTTTTATTCTCAGACACCACTGAATAATTTTCTACTGCAATTTCTTGGTCAGTCCAACTCTAATGTCCAGAACTGAATATATTTCAGATTGTTTCTGAAAATCTTTGGTAAAACAGTTGAATCATGGTATTAGAATAAAAATAGTTTTCAGGAACTACTTTGCTAAAGAATAACGCCATAAATACTCATCCATTAAAATTTGAAATCAGAAATATAGAGATTTACATGGTTTAGACAAAAAAAAAATTCAATCTTTGCAAGACCTGGCAAATATTACTGATTTGGCTCTTTATCTAATATATACTGGTGAAAAAGACAGGATTAATTAAAAGCCCATTCTCTAATGACAAGTTGGGCTAAGTAGGTGGGAAAAACCCCAAAGGGTGGTTTAACTCACTTAAAACTAATGGTTTTCCAAAGGCAGTTTCATACAAGGATAGAATTGTGGCTTTAGCTAAAAAAAGCATTAAAAGGGTGCCTGTTTGCTCCATGCAATGAAGTAAAAGGTTGATAAAGTTACCTTGAAGTCAGGCAAACCTGTAACAGACTGCTATGCTACTGAGTTATGTGTGCTTCTGATAGTTAAGATAACTTATTTTGAATTAGCTTGGCCATGAGTTTATGCCATTTAAGCAGCCTGTAATAGAGAAGTGGAGAGCAAAGGAGGTATAACAGTTTGCAGTATACACAAAATTACATGTCGTTATACAGAGCAAATGAGCAATATTCTGGATACAGAGAATCTTGATATAGAAAGTGGATATCTACTCTGAAAATCAAAGCATCAAAAAGCAAAAAGATATTAAGAATAAGCTTATAGGCAAATGAGAGAAGAACAGGAATGATAGTTCGACAGTGTAAGGACATGCTTTTGAGCACTTTTGTCCTATTTCAAATGGGCTTCTGCTTTTGTAAGAGGCAATACCTGTCAACTTAATATTTTCCTTTAAAATCCCACAGAGAAAGATGAAAAATAGTGCTTGGTTTAGTTGGGTGATTTTTTTTGTTGTTTTATGGAGGTGTTCATGCAATGCAGAATAAGACAACGGAAAGCAATGGCACATATAAAATTATTTCATTAGATCTTAAGCAGACACCCCAAAATATTCAGAATTGACACTAGAATAAAAGTAAAAAGAATGTATGAGAAGAACCATAGGAACAAATTTAGGCCATCATATAAAAATTATTTGCATGGGCAAGCTACAAATTTGGTCTGTATTGAAGCATATTCTAGGCAAGAAAATTCCAGGGTTGAAAAATTTTAAGTAGCGTACTCAACAAAAATCCTAGACAAGGTTTTCATGTATGTAAAAGTCAATGCAAAAGATCCTGTTATTTGTTTTACCTGTACGTCTGAACATCACATGTATGAATCTCAGTTGATCACTCTAAAGTCTTTTTGGACTCAGTGAAAGGATATAGAGGATTTGCCTCAACCTAAAATGGGTGTCTAGTATTGAAAAAGTAAACTGTCATCTTTGACAGTTATTCTAACTACCTTCATCCTAGTCAATCAGATTCTGAATTTTAATACTCAGTAAGATGAATCCTATTAGAGAATGCTTGCAAGATATCAATATGAAAAAAGTTTACTACAGAAGCACTATTACTAGTAAGCAAAAAAATGAAGATAATATTGCAGCATGGGGCATAAATAGCTGAAATTGAAAAGATGGAAGAACCTTCAAACTAAATTAGTTTCAGCATTACATAAGAAGATAATTAATTTGGATATGCAGATGACTAAATAGAAAGCAGAATACACAGTCATGATGGAAAAACACTTCAATCTTTTCAGGGAAGATTCATCACCTATATATCTCCTCAGCAACTTTATTCGATTTATTAGCTTCTCTCTCTGACTACAAACAGATTAGATATATCAAAACAATCAGAAAGTTAATCACTTTAAGTGCAGTATGGAGGAATAATGCATCATGATTCTTTCTAGAGGACAAATCACTCTAGTAAATCCTTTCCCCTAATAATTGTTTTAGGAGAAAGATGTACTACACCAAAAGACCTCATTGGAGGTCTCACAAAAGACCTCACTGAAGACTTTTCTGTGTCAGTGTGCATTTTTATTTTTTTTAACATGTAGCTGCACCAGAGAGGGACATAAGAGAGAATTATGGAAGAGGGATAGAGAAGTATAGAATACAACCTGAAATCAGATCTCAACAAAGTGCCAGTCAGATTTGAAAGAATTATTTCCTTTAGCCACTTCTCTGAAAAATGAGGCATCAAATTGATCTAAACAAATCTGGAGTGCTAAAGGGTTTTCTAGCACAAATCTCCAAGGGAGAACTGGGCACTACATAGTGTAAAACCCTTGGTAGGGATTGTGACATTCATGTAGTTCAAAGTTACCCTCTAAAAAAAAAAGGCCTCCTGGAGGAGATTGAAGTGCCACATCTTGGCAGATAATGCTTTGCTTGATGCGATCTTGGATGATGTGGGCATTTGGTAACAACTGCGGGCCATATGTTCCCTTCAGCTGGGCCTTGCCACCCTCCTGCCGGATCTCACAGGAGATATTCAGCCAGCTGGCTGCTCAGCAGTGAACATGCACAGGCAGGCTTGACACCAGAGCTCAGTGCCACAGTGCCATGCCTGCCCTATGTGCCTCATACAGCATGAGCAAAGAGCAGTCATCTGCTCCAGCAGGAGCAGTCAGACTCAAATCAGGTCCTCCAATGCCTTGGTGCCCAACCTCGCCTTCCTGACCCCATAGGACCTCCTGACAGAGAAGTGTGTGAGACCATCTGTGCCTGTCTGCCTGGAGGCCAGTTCCATTTAAGCAACAAATTCTGTGGCTTTTTTTGTACCTTAACAGCACCTAAAAATAGATCTGGTTTTCCTCTCCTTCTCCTTTGCTGATCAACTGCACTTATCCCTACAGTCTTCTCTCCATCTCTTTGTCTGTTTGCTCTGCCTTGCTGCACAGTACAGTGACAGCCACAGCTCCTCCCTCTTCCTGGGAGATGCAGCTTCATGTCTTGTTTTCAGGTGTCCTTTTTGTCTTTGCTGTTTCTTTGCTCTTTTTCAGTTATATCTTTGTTCCTTTTTTCTCCATACTCTACACAGGGAGAAATTTTCACAAGAATTAATTCCCTTGTCACAGTCATATCACACTTAGGGTTTCATAAACTCTACTCATATTGGTTATTCTTTCCCAATATTGCATTCTCCTCTGTACTCATGCTGTCTACACGGGCACTTAAATATCCTTTAGTCACCAGGCAACAACATTAACAGGAAACATAAAACTATTACAAAATTGAATGTATGAAATTTTACTGTTCAGAGATGTATTTAAAAGGGAAGAAAAACAGATACAAAAGCAGAGGAAAACAATCAGGGGAGGATAATTACCTGAATAAATAAAAAGGCACTGTGTTGCTTCACAATCCTTGCCACCACAGGCACTGTGGAGGCAATAGAACATGTAGAGCTGCAGGAAACAATACTGCTGTAAGAGAAGGTTTACTTCCAGTAGATTAAACAGTCAAGACCCGTAGGTCCTCCTTCTTCCTCTATTACTTGACCCACTCCTGCACGTGGATGAAGTGGATAGCCCTCCGCAAGAAGGCCAGATGAGGGTTGCATGGGGTCAGCTTATGGTTCTAAATGAAAGGACTTCAAACGTCTACTGATGGCTGCCCTCATGCAAGACAGCCTCCATGCTTCCCTAGAGGCTTTCCAGACCTTATTACAAGACATATCTGTGAATCCCTTTCTAGGATCTGGAAACATATGGTATAGTGCACAGTCTCCCATGGTATTCCTACTAACCACATTCATCAGAAGACCAGGTGCACAGCCATGTCTGAAAAGGTCTGAGTTGGACCCATAGCAGAAGTTGGGGAAAAAACAAGGAAGAATTCACAATCAAATTGCTCTAATAACCTAATGACTGTTTTCAAAGCTGTGGGATGGTAGTGTCCTGGAGTCAAGTGTAAAAACCAGAACATCTGAATAGAAACAGGACTGAGCTGAGGGAAAGGAGAGGCTGTAGGAATTTGGGTCATGTTTAGTGTGCAATAGACTTATACATATGAAGCTTCCTTTCTATCTCTTGGTAGCCTGGTTTACATGGGAAGATGCTGACCAGTCTGCTGTGTTCTTCATGCCATGCTGCTGCCCTGCCAGTACAAAAGTAGTCAGACAGGGTTTCTGTGAGCTCAGGCTGCATAACTGGCACAATTGTACCTTATATGGTTGCACAGTAAAGATAGTGTCCTAGGGGAGCTGTGATGAGATTTTGTAGAAGTACTCCTGTCAACAGCATCACCTGATCCCTAAGTGTGTCCTGTGAGAGGAATTAAACAATGGTTGTTTTTACCCTGAATGTCAAATAAAAGCACACATTTTGTGTCCACAGAGGAATAGATTAAATATAGTTTCTATCAAATTCTGATAGTGCTGGATTGGAAATGGTGCATATTCAAGATTTCTGCAAGGTCTCAGAGAGTCTCAGCAGATGAAACAAACCGGCGTCAGGAAGGGTAAGGAGAATGGCCTAGAAAGTTCATGGTTTAGCATTACTTCTGAGTGTGCCCAGGTTGAACTGGGTTCATGGGAAATGCAAGAAAAGAGCAAGGGTGGCAAGATCCTCCAGGTAATGCTTCATAAATGAAATAACTTTTGGTAATAAAAGCTGCACTAATTGCTTTTTGGAGTATGGGAGGTACATTTTGAGGGGAGGAAACACTGTATGCAGTGTCATTTTTGTGAGTAGCATGGCTACTTTTGTGAGTAGCATGCTGAGGACAAACAATCAGAGATAATACTGTGTGTGGCCATGTGTGGAGTCCTGACAGGATCTGTCTTGTTCAGGAAATGTGAATGTGTGACTGTGCTATTGCCACACCACTTGCCCTTTGGGGTAGCACCCTGTTCTGTGCTGTAGCTGGTTGCTAAGCAGACATAATCCATCAGCTGATGATTTTTGTCTTTCTTTTCCTCTGAGTTGCCCTGGGAGACTGTCAAGCTGCAGTGATGGCAGATTCATCCTCCCTCAGGCGTCTTCCCTCTCTCTCTGTGCCATTCTCAGTGTCACTAAGCTTGAGATTCCCCTCTTTCCCTAGCCTGCCAAGAACATAAATACAATTTACACTCACTAAATCTCTCCTCAATTCCACCATCTTTTCCATATTTGACAGTGATGGCAGCAGTGGCAGGACAGGATAAGCAGGTGTCTGTCCTTGGCACAGATTTAGGGAAGAAGTCCTGCTGGTGAGGTGCTGGACTATTCCTTTGACAGGAGGGCACTGCAGCATCAGACCTCAATTGCCTGCCTTGCATGGAACAGCAGTAATCCAGCACCTAAATGCTAACTGCAGTGTACAGTATGACAAAGTATGGGGAGCTACATGGGGAGAGGTCTCCAGCCCTCATGCAGGAGGGAATTTTTGTTTACCGTTGCATTGCCAAGCACCGTGCTCTGCCACAGGCAATCTTGCCACCTCAACCAAGACCAAACAGAAGACCTTCACAGAGCAGTCTTGACTAAGAAATGACTTTTTTAAAAATTTAGTTTATTTTCATTTAGCATAACCTTTTGAATACAGATTTAGGTATTCAGAAAAAAAAATGAAACATAAGCATTTAAGGAAATAAATCTTATGTCTCTTCTCCAGGATCAGCATGGACAAAACATGTTTCCTCCCCACTTCTTAGTCTTGACTTCCTTGATTTTGCTGTAGATTATGCTCGGCCAACACAGCTCCTTTGGTGAGGTGCAGGAGACTGGGGTTGGTGCATAACGGCTTCTCTCTGGTGTAAGTCCTTTACAGCATAAACACACAGTGGTGGATCTAGAATAAAGGGTACGGAGAATGCAGTGAGAGAGAGTGGGAGACAGAAAGTAAGGAGGAAATAAAAATCACCAGTCTTGGCTCCAGCATTAATCTAGCTGATGGGGTTTTCAGGGTCTTGGGGCATGCCACTCAGGCTTTGTGGTGGTTCCTCTTTATAGATAAGTTTCCCTGCTCTGCAGCTAAATTTCTCAATTTCAATGCAAATTAATTAGCATGCACAGTTGATTCTTGTAGACCTTCCTGAAAATGGGTGGAAGGACTATGGGGGTCTTTGGTGGTCTTTATCCCCCCCCAGTGTGTCAGACTTTGGTTGACAGTCCATGCACTCTTCTTGACCTCACTCCTGCAATTGCACTGCACTGTGTTGTGCTTATCCCCAGAAGACATAACAAGGATGTTTTTCTCAGAAAAATGCTGCCCTATCTCCACATGGGCCCCGTCTTCAGCTACATACTCTTCTTACCAACAGTCCTTGGTGGTCTCAATGGTTAGCTGGCTATCTGTGTTTGAGACATACACATTGCCTCTCATCTTCTGGGCTTCTGCACCAGCTCTGTTCATCTTCTTTGCCTCTGAGTGCAGTTTCTCAGGGGTCCCTTAAATAATTGAAAGTTTACTCTCCTAAAATTCTAGTCTTCACCTCGCCCATAGTTCTCAAGATAGTGAATTCCATGAGAGCATGAACACTGCAGTCCAGGCTGCCACCAATCTTGAAATTTCTAGTTAGTGTGTCCATGTTGGTATACAACAGGCCAGTAACACTTCCCTCATCAGGCTATCATATGGATTAAGAAATTATCCGTGTCACTCACCAAATCCAGACTTCTTAGAGCTTGCTGTGCCCGTTCTACAATAGATGTCAGGTTGATTGAATTCTCTCAGCAAGATCAGAGTCTGGCAGCATGATGTGTCCTATAGTTGAATTTAAAACACTTTTATCAACAGGCTCTCCTTGATCAGGCAGCCTGTAGTAAACACCAGCCATAAGGTTTCCTTTGTTGTGGTAGTCACTAATTTTTTACTGATAACCTACCTACTATTTTTCAAAGTCAGGTCTATGCAGTCTATCTGTTCTTTTACAAAATTGGGAAGGGGATCTGATAAACCAGATGGTGGTGCTGCTGCTCAAAGGGACCTCAACAAGCTGGAGCAATGAGCAAACAGGAACTTTATGTAATTCAACAAAGGTAAATGCCAAGTCCTGCACCTAGGGAGAAAGAGCTCCCTGGACCAGTACATGCTGGGGGACAGTCAGCTGAAGCAGCAGAGCACATTTTCAGAAAAGGACCTGAGGAAATCTATGAACAATAAACTGAAGATGAGCCAATGCTGTGCCTCTGCAGCCCGAGAGGGCAATAGCACCTGGGGGACATTAGGCAGACAGTACTTTCTGCAGGGCAAGGAAGGGGATCCTTGCCCTCTTCTCAGTCCTGCTGACACCCATGTAGAATGCTGATTCAGGGTCTGGGCTCCCCAGTAGAAGAGACACAGACATGCTGGAGTAAGCCCAGTGAAAGGACACGAAGATGACTAAAGGACTGGAACATGTGGCATACAAGGATAGACATCTGAAATCATTTTCCCCAGGGAAGAGAAGGCTCAAGGGGAGCTGATCAATGTGTATAAACACATGATAAGGCTAATAAAGAAGATGGAGCCAGACCTTTCTCAGTGTCACCCAGTGAAAACACATAAGGAAAAGGACAAACTGAAATGCAGAATTTCCATCTAAATATGAGACATGTTGTAAGATCAAGATATATACTTTCAGGGCTAAGCATGGGAATACCTTTAGGCAAGTATTTAAAAGACTTGCTCAGAAAAATCTTATTTAATTTCACTATGGTTCTGCACTGATGAGAGTGTTCTATATCAGGCAATACTGCAGAAGATAATAAGGACAGGAATGACAGCCAGATCTGGACATCGCTAAGCTTTGAAGGATCTTCAAAGATGATAATGAATTTTTATGCAGCCTTTGAGGAAGAGGACTCAGTGTGAATTGAGCAACAAAGAAATACGAGTTAAAGCTTGTCCAAACAGGATTCTATAGAAAAAATCCCAGACAGTGTGATCTTCTTTACTCTGACTTGTAATATTCCTTTAAAGGCAAGGAAAAAAAGGAGTTGTGTCTATATTATATAACCTATTTTTCCCCTTGAAATTAGACATGTTTATTGAAAGAAACTTATTATAATTTATAAAATAGTGAGATCCCCATGTGACTTGAGTTTGCACCTGGCCTCCTTAAATTATTGGAAAATACATTGTCCTATCCCCTTGAATGCTATAAAGAAGTTTAGTGACAGAATAATATACAAATAAATATGGTATTATGATGGTCTAATTTTTCACATTTATAGTACTGTTAATTTGCTGTGCCTTATATTATCCTTATTTTTAACCATCACTTGCTAAACTACTCTGAGAACTCCCACTGACATTCCACTCTTTTCATTAGAAATATGATATATAAAGCGGAATGGAATCTGTCCAAAAATTGATAAGCCTAAACCAAACATAATTTTTTCCATATCTACTCTGTACATTGAGGGGCTTTGCCAGTTTTGCAATAATACCACTACAGTGTCTCAAGATGGAAAAGTCAAAGACCTGTGGAGATGCAGAAGTACAGTTAAACCTATAATTTCGAGGGTAGATTTGTATGAGAAGGCTTTGAGAAGGAAGAAAAATTATCCCAAAGTTCTAAAAAAGGGATGTCTTGTTAATTAGTGTTTTCTGTTCTAATTGGGAGGAAATGGCTAGCAGTTTAAAGCTTCTGACCTGAAAGAGGTAAGAACAAAAAATGCAATCAAAATACAAATTAACAGTATGTTATTTGAGAAATAACTAGAAATGCCACTGAAAGTCTTTGTTCAGATTATTAACTTCCAAACCTAATTTTTTTACATAAAACACAGCATTTTTAAAACTGTAGGAATAAGCTCTACAATTCCTGCTACAACATAAAGTAAATTCTAAACCTTTTTCCTTTATCCTTAAAATAATGCTTGTATTAATGTAAACCTTTGCACAGAATGATATTTTAAATTTATGTATTTTCAACATATTTTTTAATCAAAAGTATGCCTAATCATAAGGGCACATCATCAAAAGGAGGTATGTTTTAATATGATATTATGAAGTCATCTAGAACCTGATGCTATTGACAGCTTTTCTTTTTGCTAGATGTCAGATAAACATGCAGTCACAAATTAAAAACCCTTCATTCAAGAGATTACAAAAAGGAGTCTTCCTGCTTCACAGTTTTTTTATTTTGAAACTCCAAGCGTATTTAAGTCTGTATTGGGATGAAATTAAGTGTTAGGTGGTGTAAGACGGTGTGAGCTCTTCCTCCTGGTGATTCAGTCCAGGAGCTCTCCAGCCTAGAGGCTGGAACCCAGTCCCATGTCCCGGGGAGCTGTGCCCTGTGCCCAAGCTGAGGTCATGGCTAAAGCTTTCACAGTTGCAGGCTCTGTGAGTAGTGAAGCTGAGAACCTGTCCTAGAGAGACACACTCAGAGACACATACAAGGCAATGATATTGCAAGTCCCAGGACCACAGACAAGTAAATTATATCAGTCACTCTTCCCTTCACCAACTCTGCAACACATTGTAGGAGGCCACCAAATTTTTCAGGCACAATTTGCCCATAATGAAGCCATGTCGGCTGTCATCAATCACCTCTTCATTTTCTACATGTCTTAGCATAGTTTTCAGGAGGATCTACTCTGTTATCTTGCCCAGCACTGAGACTGACAGGCCTGTAGTTTCCTGGTTCTTCCTTTTTTTTGGAAGGTACCTGGGCGTTCCCACCTGAATGCCCAGGTACCTTCAAAAAAAAAAATTCTTCTTTATCTTAGATGAAACTTGGATATGATATGATATGATATGATATGATATGATATGATATGATATGATATGATATGATAAAACCCTTCACTCTGAAAGACGCTTTTATCTGAAATAGTTTTGGGAAATAAGTACAGTTTTTAATACCACGTGAGGGAAAACCCATTGCTTATTTTCAAGCTGGAAAAGAGAGCATTGGAGTACTACATAACCCAGATGATTGGTAATGAGATTAATTTTTTGGTCTGAATTACATAATCAACATAAATGGAACATAATTGATTCTAAGCAGTACATTCACCTCTCCAGTTTCATCCAGTGAGCTTGTGGACATGTTTCAGGAAGACGGGAGACAAGTCTGAAATAGTTCATACCATATAGGCAATGTTCACCTAGTACTACCTTCTAAGTCGTTAAGAGACTACATCAAGATGTAAGAACCTATTAACCCACATAAAAATGTAATCCTTTTCTGTCTCTTTACACAATTAGTAATCACAGCTCTGCATGAAGAACAAGATAGGTGAGGAGAATATGCCCATCTGCTCACACACAAGAGACTTGGAAGACCTACAAAAAGAACTAGGTACTTCCAGAGTAACAAGAATCCTTGGCTGAGATACATGTTCTACTGCTGACTCAAAAGTATGGCTGAATTCCAAAAAATAATCTGTTTAACCCTACAAGCCTGTACAGATGAGTTTGGATCCAGGTGGCCACGACACCTGCTCAAACAGCTACTCAGGAAGAATTTTCCCCTACCTTGGTGCATGTTACAGCATTTTTACCATGGCCCACAGCAAGAAATACATCTGAGAAATTTGAATCACATGAATATTTCTTTCCAGCCTCTTCCCCACAAATCAGCACAAAGTTAGTAATTACTAAAAATCATAGCCCTTCATCTTATAATTACTGTGTTCAGTATACTTCTAGGAAGTCCTGTATGTACCATAGAGTAAATTAAATCGTAAGCAAACTAAGATACAAATGACAAATGTTGGATTTATGTAGTTCATAACTTTAAGCTTTAATATTTTGGTATGATTTACTAAGGAAGTTCTATGAGTCATATCTGTAATGTCATTGACTATGCAATATTTAATCAAGGAAATATTTACAAGTTAAAGGCAAGCATAAATTTCATCTTACAAACCGAATATTTGTGCTAAAATTTATGATTCATGTAGCACAGAGCTTAAGGTGTTTTTAAGAAAAAAAATTACTGAAACTAGCATTTAGATGTTTTAGAAAAAGAAATTATTTTTCTTATTTCAGTGTTCTGATTGTTTCCCCCATTTGAGACAGAATTATTTTGATTTTTGTTAGAAGGTCATCAGTTTTAAACAAATATAAATTTTAGTGATGGTAAACAACAAAAGGCTATTATGCATCTTCCAAATATCAATTATAAAGTGATTTTTGTGTGTGTGTGTATTTAAAGCAATAAAAATGTGATCATGATAGAGGGTTGGCTGTCGTTGTGGAGCACACTGATGCTGGTTTATCAGGTAGTACACCTGCTGCTGTAAGTACAAGTTTCTGAAGGACATGGCATTTCTTAAAGAAGCTGGGTTAGGATGAGATTCCAAAGTGGGATTGCACAAAACTTGAATGTGCATCTACAAGTAAGAAGAGAAAATTATTTTCTATGATGAGTTAAAAGGCAATGAGTTTTTGATACAAGCTTAGGTTTAGAAAATCCCATGGCTTTGAATTTGGTTGGGGCTCTAACGCATTGAGATGTCTAGTAGTTAATGGCAGCTCCTTTGTCAGATAGCACTTACCAAACTCAGAATGGGTATCTCTGATGTTGAGATTTATCACTTATGTGGCAATAACAATTTTTTTACCAAACTGGATAAAACACTATTAGTCCAGATTTTCCGTGTTAAATTGCTGAACAGAGTGGAAATTTTATTCTTAACTTCTGTTTTGTCACAAGTGCTCTCTGGTTCATGAAAAATGTAAAAGTTTCCCAAGCAATGAACTTATTCATTTAATCCATCCAGTAGACATGGATGACATCTGGACAGTTAGTGTAGTTCAGTTCAGATGGTGGATCTGATTGCAGCTATCTCATCCAAACAATGCCCTTTTACTTGTGGCTCATAATTAGGAAAGTTTAAATCTTACTTTAGAGTTAGGTTTATTAAGAAATCTATCTGCTTATGGTGTCTTTGGAGAATATTTTTGTTCCAGGAAAAAACTGAAATATTTCAGAAGGATTTGATACAGAGTACATCTACAAAAGTATAGCTTCATTCAATTTTGTTCTCAACTGGAAAGTGTTAGGGGAAAAATGATACAGAACTAAGAATAAAATTCATACTAGAATACTAAAACTTCCAAACCCCAAAATACTGTGTTTTAATTGCTCTTCAAAATTCTAGAGCTCTTTTTCCTTTTTTGTTTCATTTCTTAAGTTATATTTATCCAATACTGATAGACTTGACTTTCTATCCACAGACACTTTGCAGTACAAGCCACATAATTGTGTTTTCAATGTCCTGCTACTGGTCTCAAAAGCTCAAGAAGCTGTTTCTAAAGGTGAGATAAAAAATTGTCATTTTCTATTTCTTTTCGTTTACCCATCCCTGCTGAAACTGCCAATTAGTTCCAGCTCCAGTGTCAGGTGAGTTCAACAAGAACTTGAGGAAACCAATATATTTTGTTAACAAATTCTTGTCACGCTAGCAAATAATTAACTGGAAAAGGAATAAAAATAAGAAACTATTATTAGTTTGGTTAAACTTTGACATCATCTGATCTTCTGGACTCTAATTGTATAAAATCACATTAGAGAAAGATAAAGTTCTTATGTTTTATTTTTTCAAATAAAGTCATTTTTGAACTTTGCTTTCATTGTATTTTCAGCATGGTACTTTTTCTTTGAATTTCAGTCAAAAATAATACAGCCAGACTTAGTTCAAACTTAAAATCACAGCCTGAGAATTATGTGCACATCCACATCAGCAGGTACTAAAGATCGGTAAGGATACATGTGGGGAGAAATGACTATATATTGTTCATACACATTAGTGAAGGATTGACCCTGTCCAGCCACTAATCACACAACTGCAGAATGGTTTGGGTTGGAAGGGCCCTTAAACATCATCTTTTTCCAACCCCCTGCCATAGGCAGGGACACCTTCCACTAGATTATAGCAAACTAGATCAAGTTGCCTGGGGCCCCATCCAACCTGTCCTTGAGCACTCGCAGTGTTCAAGGGATGGGACAACTACAAGTTCTCTGGGCAACTTGTTCCAGTACCTCACCACCCTCACAGAAGAGATTTTTTTCCTAATATCTTATCTAAATTTACCCTATAACCACTACTAAGCACCCACCAGCTACTCATTCACTTCAACCTTCCAAGAAAATCTGGGAAAAATAAAAGTAGTCAAGCAATGGAAGGAAAAGAACAAAAGAGAAAAAAATAGGTAACATCCTTACAGTTAATCATATTTCATGAGCAGATTGCTGTCCAGATAATATTCAAGCACCAGCTACTTTGAGAAGATGCCTTCTTCACTTTTATTGGTCAGCATGATGTTACATAGTTTGGAACACATCCTTGGTGAGCTGGGGTCAGCAGTCCTGCCTGTGATCTCTCCCTTGCCTACTGCCAGCCTTCTTGCTGGGAGAGACAGAGTGAAACACAAGGAAAACCTCGAGGCTGTGCAAGCACTGTTCAGCAGTAGCTAAAATATCCGTGTGTTACCAACACTGTTCTGGTCTCAAATAAAAATACAGCACTGCAAGTCCTGCTTTGAAGAAAATTGACTCCACTCCAGCAAGAGCAAGGGAAATATTTCTTAAGGTTTTTCCCAAATATTCATTAATATATTTCAGTTCATAAATTTTTAGTCTAGCTCTTTAATTCCTTTCAGTCAGTCTGTGAATTAGGGCTGTGAGGTCCACCCACGCACACGATCACACACAGAAATTGTTTGTTGCTAACGCTACTCTCTCTCTAGAGATAGTCACTTTTACAAAAATTATATAGAAGGATAGTAGCAGAAAATGCTCTAACAAATAAAAGCCTCCTCTGGCTGAATTTTCCCGTATGTAACAGCAAAGTTATGTGTAATTTAAATATGATTAAACTACATGCAAGTTTATACTGTTATATGTGTATATATTTAGACATGTATGTGATATGATATATGATACATGATTGATATATGATATATGATATTATATATTAGTGTGTCTGGGTAAATATATATACACACATATATATTAAAATCACAGAACTGCAGAATTTGAGAATGGCTGAGGTCAGAAAGAGCATCTAGCCCAGCCAGTGTTGTTTAAAGCAAGATCAAATAAAGCAGATTGCTTAGAGATGGATCCAGTTAGGTTTAACATATCTCCAAGGATGGAGACTACACCATCTCTGGGAAACCTGTCAATGTTCCAACATTCTCACAAAAAAACCCCCAAAGTACTCTTTGTTTATACTTAGGAGAAATTCCAGTTATTTCAATTTGTGACCATTGTAGCTTGTCTTTCAATTAGATACCTTTGAGAAAAGTCTGGTTCTGCCTTCTTTACTCCCTCCCATCAGATATTTATACACATTGATCAGACACCCACAGCACCTTCTCAACAGTTCCATCTCTATCAGCTCCTCTTCATATTACAAGATCTTTAATGCCCAGTTATGCAATACATGAAACCGTCTCCATTAACCCATGTCTTTTCCATATATTTGCACCATGATCTGTATACACTGAATTACCAAGGCCTCAGTCCCATAGATAGGTGAACCAGCCAGATCTCATCCTTGCTGCCTTCTGACCTGTGCTTGGGGTTTTACCCAGAAGGATGGGGAAGGTGCCCCATGGATATGGAGGTGTGGCACAACCAGAGCCCAAAACCAAGAAGCACTCACAGATCCCGCAGTTTAATAGGACCCTACCAAATGGATCTGATTTAACACATGCTGTATAGAATGGCATCATTGTCTAGCAGTGTTTCACTGTAGTTTTGAGCAAGTCCTCCCACATTCTTTCCTAGTCCTTTAATTCAAACAATGTGTCCTTTCCTCATCTTGTCAAGCTCTTAAAAACTTTGCACTGTCCAACAGTTTTCATTTTTCCTAAACAAGATGGTGCTCTGCTCCCAGTTTTCACTTATGTTTTGCTGCTGTCTGTGAGGAAGACGTGAGTATAGCAAATGTTTTACAAGTAAGATTTGAAACAGTAGTTAGGTTTTGTTTTGTTTATTTATTTTTTTTAAATTTCTGTTATTAAGAAGAGATAAATTGCATTGTTTAACAGAAGTGTCAAATATGAACACTTTCCAGCTACTCTACTCTTGGGTATACTTATGCTTTTAAACATCAAAGCAAACTTTTAATTACAGGAAAGGAAATGAAAACACATGGCATTTTGATTTATAGCAACTGCATGGTATTTCTGAAGTCTGAGAAAGTTATTACCCTAGAGGTTTCAAACACTTCACTGTCAGTTCTTATTTTCTAAGAAAAATAATAATAAATATTGGCACTAACTAGATTTAAAAAACACTATTTTCTCTCCTTTCTCTCAGCTGGGATAAGCAGAGCTTTGGTCTAGATAAGAAACTGGGTCTCAGCTCAGTTCAAGATCTTATTATAGTTATAAAGTAAGATTTACATCCTCTGGTGTATGGGGAAAAGAATGTGAGGGAGTGGAGGTGATCTGCGTGTGACAAACCAGCTCTGTTTGCTACTGCATCAGGCTGCTGCCGCACCTGCACACAGGGGCAAGCACACCCTACAGCTGCAGTTTTGTTAGGTGAGGTGGGGTGAGAAACACCGAAATGCTCCTGGCTGCTCTAAGGTCTATTTTCAGCCTTTCAGCTGACAGTGGTAGTGTTTTTTAGAAAGAGACAGGTGTTATTTGGCTGGCCCTCCTTTCCACTGGTGCTGTTACTCGTGGAATAGCTGCACTTCTGGGTATATGCCATAACAATTTAAGCTACTACTGCCACCTTAATATGGGTTTATAAAACAATTTGGTTAGAACCGTCTCATACAATAAAACATTTCTATGAAGAATCAATACCTGTTCCTCTGGGTTCACTCTCCTTCTGTGAGTTTTAATTTCCCCTGTGTGTGTAAGTACGTCTATTTCTACAGCTGCTGGAGCTGTTCTGGCCTACAGGACTCAAGCAGCCTTTCTAAGTGTTGGCTGTGTCTGGATTAAGTGTGCACTTAAATACTGGCCATAAGCTGTACAACTTTGCCTGGAGTTCAGACTTGTCTTCTTCTGGTACACTGATGTCCTTCTTGCAGCTTGTTTCTCAACTGGAAAAAAACCCAAACTTACAGCTACAAAAATACATTTGCAAAAATTTAGATTCATATATTTTAAATATTTGAATTGATTTAAGAGTTAATAGAAGGCTACAGGAAAAAGAAAATGACGTCTTTATTTCTCTGTTCTCACACAAATGTTTTCTGTTCCATTAATCAAATAATTTAGCTTTTGTGTACCTCACTTTACTCTTCATGATGCAGAGAAAACTGCATAGCCATATCATCCTAAAGACAAACTTTGTTGGGAGAACCTACATATCACATTATTATAGTAATTATGATGATAAAACTCAATTATTAAAGTAATCAAGCCATAACTTCAGGCAAAGAAAATACAGATCTAACTAAGGTTTGTGTTTTATAACTTATTTCAGCCAAAATACTGCATTCTTGAAAACTGAAGTTATACCTAAGCAATTGCCAAGACATTTTACAATAAACAAGGAAACATATTTTTAAGAGTTTTGCCTCTCAGAAGAATGAAATCAAAAATAAATTCACCATTTTATCAGAAGGGAGGACTCTATTGAAGCATGGGAAGGACTACTATGAGGCAATTCAAAATCATTACCTGCTTGCACTTTCTTTATCTTCTTCTCATTGGTGTGAATTCTGGAGTACAGCCACTCTAGGAAATATCTGAAAAAATAAGTTCTGACAACATATTTTTGGCATCTCTTTAAAAATTTGTTTTTGTTTTGTGCTTGAGATCAAGGCATTTTATTGGGATTTGAATCACCTCATGACATAACTGTGAATCCAAGTTGCCTGCAGAATAGTCACTTGGGAAACCACTCTGAAACTGAGGTGTGTGGAGCACTAGGGCTAGACTAACTCCAAAAAGTGGTCTATCATGCAGCTGGGAATAGACACTGAATATCAGAACATAAGAATAGTCACACTGGTTTAGTTCAAAAGTCAATCTAGACCCATATCTTGTCTCCTATAGTAGTCCAAACCGAGACAAGTAGTTAATGCAGACAATTAGTGAAAATGTGAGAACAGGACACACGCACATAATACCTTCAGGATGCAAGAACAAGGATTGTTGAAACATCTGCTTAGCCAGAATATACAAATGAATATATTCATGTAGACGAACATAAAATATAATTAATAAATATACAAATATATAGGTTTAGGTGGGGGTATTTTTTTAAAACTTTCATATACTACACTAATGAAATTAAAATGTCTGGCTTTTCTGTTAAAAGAAACTTTGCCCAGCTACACTGCTGAGAGGGTTTGTTTTATCTCCGAATTTTGGCTTCACTCCTTAATTTCTGTAAGCCAGAGGGAATTTGGCTGGAGTTGATTAGCAAGGCACATCTGGAAAAGTTTCAGCTAAACAGAGCGATGCCCAGGAATTTTATCATTTTTCAAGACTGTGTAGACACTTAGTAAATTTAAGTGATTTTTAATCGCAGTTCCAGAATGGTTCTTTTTTTTAATTCTGTACTAATCTTCTCCAGAGGAAACTTACATCTGTTTAGGTGGTCTGTTAAATACAGATAAGTCGCAGAAAAGAATCAGAAGTCCTGCTTGGCCCACCTGGCACAGAGTTCCAGCCTCTCTCTGAAGTGTCTCTTACAAATTAATTGAATCTGCTTGTTTAATAATACCTCAGAATAATCTAACTCCCTTAGTACTACACATCTTGCACATTTTCTGCCTTCCAGAGCACAAAGCAACTCTTGTCAATTCAAAGCGAAGAAGGTGGGGTGGGGTTGCAGGTGGGGGAATTCCCTTACCTGAAGAAATGGCTGATATGCTTTGTGGCTTCAATTATTTGGTTTATGGATTAAGGGAGGGTGTTGCTGGTGGTGGTTTGTTTTCATTCAGCACAGAAATAAAAAATTCTCACTGATAAAATATGTTTAATTTCTTTGTCTGGTAGCACACTTTTGGTATTTTGGAACAGAACAAGCAAGGAAATCACCATTTATAATGATATTTTTTAATGAGAGCTTGAACTTACGAGATTTTTTCTTGTGCAATACACTACACTCCATAATTTACAGAAGCACTCTGGTTTTCATACTTTGACACAGTGTTTAGTAAAATGATGATAAATATCTTGTTTCTCAAGCTTCAGTTAAACTATCCAGGCTACATATTTGGTACATTTGAATCTTCAAATAAAAAATGTCATGACTTGTTTTCTGATATCACTTCACCAAACTTAACTAACTCACTAATCTTGAACCATATTATAAGAATTGAATTTGTATATCCACATATTCTTATCATTCCATCATTCTCTTTGTGTCTCAAAGCACTCTCTGATTATTTTCATACATTCATTCATTTGAAATATTTTACACTTCTAGCATGCTATCATCTTTTAGACCAAGTAAATACAGCATTTTACTTGTTCAATATACTATAAAGATTTTAATAAATGATTACACACACACTCATCCAAGAGAGTTAGCTGAATAATTCATCATGAATCTTTCCTATTATTCAATTTACATGAATAATTACTAGGCAGTAGACTGTTCACAAATAGTTTATTCTGAGTATTCATTACTTAAAATCCCAAATCTGTACTGGTTTGTTGATGTGTAAGTTATATGCAGAATGTAGAATATCACATTTTCCTTCCTTGAAGATTGAAATTCTCAACTTCAACACAAAATACTAAAAGAGGTAATACAATATTAATTTACAGAATGGGACAAGGTTTTACGGAGAATGTCCTATTAAGCAGACATGTAATTCGGGGACTGAAAGAACAGATTTGGCAGATAAAAAGAGCTATGTAAGTGTAATATACTTGATAAAACAGATAGACTATGGCATGTAGATGATGCCATAGTAAAATGACAAACATCTTTGAAAGATCATGGCAGTTAGGAGAGGTACCTGAGGACTGCAAGAAAGTAAATATCACCCCAGTCTTCAAAAACTACAGTCCATTCAATCCCTGGAAAGGCAATAGAACAACTTATCCTGAAGTCATCTCTAGTGGAAGACAAGAAGGACATCAGGAAGTCAACATTAATTCATAAAAGGGAAATCATGCTTAACCAACCTGATTGCCTTCTATGATGGGACAACTGCCCAGAGACGAATGAGGGGATAGCAATAGATATTGGCTATCTGGACTTCAGCAAGGTTTTTGACACTCTCTCTCATGTTATTCTCCCAGGCAAGCTCAGGAAACACTGGCTGGATGAGTGGATGGTGAGGTGAATTGAGAACTGGATAAAATGTCAGGTCTTGGAAAGTTGTGCTCAGTGGCCCTGTGTCTAGCTGGAGGACTGTAACTAGTGGTGCCCCACAGCGGTTGCTCCTGCTCCAGTACTGTTTTGCTTACTCCTCAATGACTTGGATGAAGGAGCAGATTCCTCCTCGACAAGTTCGATGATGACACAAAATGATGGAGCACTGATCCCCCAGATGTGCAGACCTTCAGAATAGGATCTCAACAGGCTGGAGGACTGGACAGAGAGGAGTCTTTTGAAACTCAAGAAAGGCAGGGTCCTGCACCTGGGGAGGAATAAGCCCAGGACCCCTTAGATACCAGATATTAGATGTCTGCATGGCCTTCAGGAAGGCAGCTTTTCAGAAGACGACCTAGGTGTCCTGGTAGACAGAAAGTGGAACATGAGCCCCAAATCTGCCCTTGTGGCAAAAAAGTATCCTAGTCTGCTTTAGAAGAAATGTTGCCAGCAGGACCAGGAAGGTAATCCTTCTCCTTCATTCAGCAGAGGCCATACCTTCAGTAGTTTGTCCAGTTTGGAGCTCATGAGAGGGGCATGGACATACTGGGAGGAGTCATAAAAAGGGCAACCAAGATGATGAAGGATCTTGAGCAAGAAATTGGAGATTCCAAGAGCACACCTTTGCTTCTGCTGAAGATATGTCTCAAAAAGGAAGACTAGAGCATCTTTTCTATGAGAAAAGGCTGAGGTAACTGGGACTGGTCAGCCTGGAGAAGTGAAGGCTTGAGGGGATATGATCAATGTATATAAGTATCTGAAGGGAAGGTATAAAGAAAATGAGAAAAGAGTATTCAACAAGGCAGTTACTTGTAGAAATATATGCTACTTAGTAAATATATTTGCACAAACTATGTTTTAATGCAGTCAACTGCACATCTGAGGAAGAAAATGGAACATAATGATTCTGAAAAGATCAAGACAGCACTCAATGATAGCATCCATTATGGCTGTGATAAAAAATAGCTGGGTTTTGATAAAAAAATCTTAGCATGAGTGAGAATAGGAAATAATTTTATTTGTGCTTTTAGCATGTGGAAACCTAATTTTTTAACTTAGAGTGGCAGTTGTGTGTATACACTTAAATATGGCTATTGACAAATTGAAACACAAATATACAAACAAAGAAAAACAGGACTAAAAAATAGTAAAGACTAAATGCAGTTGAGAAGCTTCAAGACATCTATTTCTATGGCTTAACAAAGAAAGTGCTGAGACATGGTGTGATTACAGTAGCTAAAAGTATCAAAGAAACTAAAATTTAAAAGAAAGGAAAACATTATCCTTGACCATGAGTAATATAGAGTATTCTTACATTCTTTTTTCTTTTTCAAATACATTTCTTTGTGGAAACCCTGAACTCTGAACTTTCTATGTGCTATGAAGTTCCTGAATGCCATTTCCACCATAGGCAACATGGATTGCTGCATATACAAGTCATCCTTGGATGAGAAAAGAATTAAGTTTCTACTCTGGCTGTGAAAAAAAAAAAATCCCTGAATCATGAGAGCCCATATAGCTGGACTGTTGGACTATTGTCCAAGCAGGAGCTGCAGTCCTTCATACTTACATTATACCTCTATTTTTAGAGATTTTTAAATATATTAATTTCATTTTATAATGGCAATAATATGAATGTCAAGGTTCCTAGGTTTTGGGGTTTTTTTTAATTGCATTCTTATTGTTCTTTCTAACTCACCTAAAGAGTTACCTATTGAAATACTTGTCAGAAGAATTAAAATTGTTTTATTTTTTTATTTTGTAATGTAAAAAATGTTAAAACCATCCCATACTGCTCTTTGGTCTGGGAAAAATTTTGTCAGGCAGATATTTTTGCTTTTCATGCCAAGTCAAAAAAATGAAATACTTAAATCTGGAAATGAAATACAGGAGGCTTGTTTAATGATCAGATATTATTTTCTGTACCTTTAATCTATAATTATTTGGGGACAAAATGCCCTTCTAATGGAAACTCTTGCTAAAGCAGTGATATGTATGGGGATGAATGAATTGCTTTCCTATTTTGGAATGTTCTGTTTAGGAAAGATTTGTAAAAGCCACCCCAGCTCTGAGGCAAAATCCATGAGAGGGGAGGTGCAATCCCATAGCACAGTCTCTGACTGTTTCCTTACCCTATAACCTAGTGACTCATCCAAAGTCCATGACAAAATTCCTTTGCTTTTCTTCAGAGATCATAGCCAAGATATACAGTGGGAATACTCTACAATCCTACAAAGTTCTTTGAGAAACGATGTTGTCAGTCTCTCCTAGGGACTCTGCTCTACCTTTACTAAATATTTAATAGACATTGTAGTAAAGTTTGGAAGATAGGTGCAGATCTAGACAACTGAACTACAGACCTAAGCTTTTCCTTGATGTTTTAAAGAAAACTTAAATATTTAATGTAGAGAAGAACAGTATAAACAGCAAAGACTAAAGTTTGCCTTAAAATGCATGCTGTTGGAAATGCACTTTGGCTATGGCAGAAAAACTGAATTTTTCTCCCTCTTCTCTGTTGCGAGGAGGGAAAAAAACCAGATTAATTCCATAAAGGATTATACAGTTTGCTTGAAGTTTCTGACTGCTGCCATACTATATAGTGTATGAAATATTTCCATGACCCATTGTGGCTTCTAAATTCACTTTTTCATTACCTTCACTTCTATTAAATAGCCATCGGAAAACTTCAGAAATTCAAAAACCTATTTAAATAATTATATTTTAATAACCACAAGTGTTTCCCACTCCTCACACACACAGAGACAATTGCTGGAAGACAATTTTGACTGAGTCTGAGTTCATCCTTTGTCCAGTCCACAAAGCAAACAAATACTGGCATTATTTGAACACAATAACCTGTAGCGAATTTAGAATACACTGAAAAGGACTGGTATTTCCCTTCCATCTTAATAAATACTTGAAATAAAACTGTTTTTATGCTTCCTAACTTTCTCCCATATATCTTCTTACATTTTCATTTTAATCATAAATACTTACCTATTTATTTTAAATATCAGTGCATGTAAGTTGGTCAGAAAAACTTAGCATGCTACTGGACTTGCTAAATGTAATTCATCTTTATTATAGGGCTGTCAACACATATTTATGTTCATGTGAGTATCCTCTGTTTGTGTACACTATATTTATCACCGGGAGACAAATAGGCTCACTCTGTGTGTGATGCTAATTACTAGGTTGCCAGCATAGCAGCACTAAATTATGTTTTACCAAGGCAGATCCAAAGAGTTTGGAAGCTTTCCATTCACAGTTCATGAAAAAGACCCATCTGTACTAAAAAATCAAGAAACAGCTCTTTCCCATAACGTCATACAAATTTTACCGTCATCCCAGGATTTTTCATCCTGCAGTAGCTGAACACCTTCAGGTTTTGTAGTTAACTGGAAAATGGCCCATGCCCTGTGAAACCTTAGGCAGTGGGTGCTAGAGAATCAGTACCATATGAGTAGTGTACCTACAGTGATGGACTATAAACAGCCTGGTACTTGCAGCATCTCTCATGCTGTTTTATCTGTTACATGTTAAATCTATTAAGTCTATATTTAAGCTAAAAATCATCTAGTATCTGTAATCAGTGAGGCTCCTAGAGGGAGATCTAGCAACTCATTTTAGCAGCCTTTGGTGTAACAGCAGTGTTGCTGGATGCTTTTCGATAGTCTACTGTATTAAAATGTCAGGCAACTTAGCAATATGTTTTTGTAACAAGGAGACAGCAGTTTGCTTTTGCATTTCAAACCCTCCAAATTTTTAATTGTGAGCCCCCTGCTGGTAAATGAGTTAAACTGATTATAGTGAGTACTTGAAAAATAGCAAAAACTTCTTAATTAGAAAGTCATGCTATTGATCTTGTTATGAACTGTTTTCATTGGAAATGTCTAGATATTACCATACCCCTGAAAATGCTTCACAAAAATAGAGACACGCTTAATTAATTCTAATGCAAGAACAAACTTAGTCATTTGTTTTAAAATGTGAAACAAACTCCAAATTGAATTTTCAGTTTTTTATTTATTTTAGTGATGCAAAACAAGAGCTGAGCATTAAAATACACAGAAAATATAAAAACCCCAACTTCATGAAAATGGAGCTTCTACATATTGTCATTCAAATAAATTAATCCACAGAGAGAAGTTATTTTTCTCCATACATGAGAATTACATCCAGAGTCTTCTGCAGCTTTTATCTTGTATGGCAGCTACAGGAAACAAAAATAATAAAAATATTGTTTAGAGTAAGTATATTGACCCTTCCCTTTTCTTTCTTTTTTCTGTAACTATAAAGCCGAACATGAAAAAGTCATAGTGTGACTTCTTTCTCCTCTGTTTTCTTTTGCTCTTGTGGAATGAAGCCTGATACAAGAGAAATTAAAAGTATAAATTCACATTTTAAGTATCCATTTGCATAGGGTACAATTTCCTAATGTCCATAATCTTTGCACAAACGTGAATCTTTCAGCTTTAATTTTGAGACAGCTAAAGGAGAAAAGGTAGAAACAGGTAGTAGGAAAAATCAATTATATGGACTTTCTAAATACAGATTTCAGAAGGACAGTGTCTCAGAATAACAAGCAATGAATGACTCTCACTCACCAAGTATTGTGAACTGCAGGTGACTTCTGAAGAGGCTCTTGAGGGCTATCCTCATCCCCCATAGACACCTGGAGCATAGACACCTGCAGCTGAGTTGTTTTTACAGACTTTTTTTATAATAAGGGTCTAACACACACTCTTACAATAATACCAATCTCATTTTAATGTACAATTGAGAAAGGCAAAAAAATGACCCGCTTCTCCCTGTAAACTATAAAGGAAGTCCAGTGGATTTTGTAGACTTTAGCAGATAATGACTCCTAGTGCTGCTGTTCAGCCTGAGGTAAATTTTGGTAGCTTATAGGGTATATAAGTAAAAACTGGACAAGACTGCAATGAGTAAGCAAAGAGTAGCAGAAATATGTTTTTAATGTACCAGTCAAGAAAAATGCAGGCTCAGCCAGCCCACCAAGTCCCTCTGGGCCATGGTGAGGCCCCAGGGTGGCAGTTTCTGAAGAGGACGTGGCTTGGCAACCCCGGAGGCTTTCAGCAGGGGCATGGTTTGAGCCCCAGAAGATGTGGTAGAGCAAAACCAAAGGCTTCCTGCAGGCAAAGTCACTGCACAAACTGCATCGCAACTGTGCAATACTGCCCACATGACACTACCCTGCGAGGACTTTCTGGCTTGGCCAGTAGAGCATCCAATGCCTGTATTTTTCTCATTTTGTGTCTCTCTGACTGAGTGTTTCCCCCTGAGTTGGGCGCATCTTTTCCATATGCTTCAGCCAGGTACTTTAAATAAAATTAAGTGGATTGTATCATGTTTGACTGGTTACTTTTTTTGTGTAAGACCAGTATCCCCCTAGAGACTACAGACTGACCAGAAAGGATTCCAAATAACCCCATGTGCCTCTGGAGACACTGTCAGTTTCAAGAGGAGTGGGAAGAGAAAGAGAGAATAGATAGAAATAAGTGAATGGAGAATTTGGAACTCTGTCCAAAAACTATTACAATACTGAATGTCCTCAAGCTCAATAAATTCAATGCAAATGGGCAATTTAAAGCAACACAGACACTGGGGAACTGTCTGCTGTAATACACCATCCGCTAAGCTGCTGTGGGGAAAAAAAGCAGTTACATCATCTGAAAAAATGCTTGTGGCTACAAAAATGTTAGTAAGTTGAACAGTGATGGAGCAAAACTCTGGGTGCTGAGAAACAGCTCTTTCTACTGTTAAATAGTAAGAATGGTCCAAGGATGAGTTCCAGTCTAGGCCAAGTAGCTTTCCCATCCCAGTTCAAGTTGTGATTAGAGCGACCATTCCCAGCAGGCCATTTTTTCTAAGCTGTGCTATCAAATCTAAGGAAGTTTCCTATAAATGATAGGGCATTCTGTTCCTCATTTTCTGGGCGTGATTATTTCTCTGCTATGGATACAGGTGATATGTGTGTGTGTGTGTGTGTGTGTGTGTCCTAAACACAAACCGTCACCCTTACTAGCAGTGATTGTCTGAAAAACTACTGTCTCTTGTTATCGCGACTACTGTGCATGTTTACAATTACTTTGCTCATTTCCTTAATTAAGCCTAACTTCAGACTTGGTCATAACGGCTGTGTAATATTGGCCACAAAAACCCACCTTTAAATTTTTTTGATAAAATATACTTTCCCCCAACATTCATCATGTTCCAGGAACAGTAAAAGCTATGATGTTCTTGAAACCTCAAGCATCTTTGATAGCAGCAAACTAAGATAGCTCTAGTGGCAGTTGGTTAGACATTGCCTTAAGGCGCTGTTCTGCATTTGAGTCAGTACACGAACTACTAAACTACCAGGAAGCTGCTGAAAAAGTACATTGATTGGGTCCCTCTTGAACTCACCACCTGCTCTGGGCCTGAAGACGTTGTTTACCACAGTCTTGCCCTTTTTCCTTTAGATATTTATATATACATAAGGAAAAGTGTGCTATCGTATTATTGGGATGTCTCTACCCACTCCTAGTTCTTCCACTGTGTCTTGTAGGTGGCAATAATCACTGGAGATGTTTTGATTCTATGATTTGCATAATGTCAGGGTTATTCATATATATGACCAAAATTTTGTCTGTCATTCTTTTTCTGTATTTAATACTTCATTGATAAATACAATTATTACAAGAAGAGATTACTGAGTAAGAAGTACCTTTCCTTTTTTCCTTTTTTTCTTAAAAAACTAGCTTTATAATTATGGCAATTTTTCCCCTGGTGTGGTATCCCCACAGTAATGGCATCCCCACAGTAAACCAGTAACTGTTTCTGTCCAGAGTAGAGTTGTTAGTGCATAAGGTTTGAGAACTTTAGAGTGTGACATCTTAAGATGTTTTCTTTTTTTAGGAGAAAGGATATTTTTATGAAAGGGAAGAATGTTTATAACTATAAATATTCAAATCACATGCTGTAAAAGCTTAATTACAGAAAATGCCACCTACAGCTTCTGGTAAAGAAATAAAAAAGCAAGAAAAACTCTGTGCCTTTCACATAAAATCAGTAGTGATAGCAAGGCCTCTAGGCTTCCTGAAGTCTCTTATATTTTCACCAGAGTACTAGAAATATTTGTGGTGTTGTTTTCAAGTTCTGCCTGAGATGTCAGTATGGCACAATGCTGAAAAGATATCCAAAGCCTCTCTTTCACAGCAAGAAATCCATGACAATCAACTGTTCCATCTACTAGGATTATGAGGCTCCTTGAACTATGTCTGCCATTGCACAGGACTATGCATATACTTTCACATATTTACAAATACTCACAGTCCAGGCACTCACAATTCATTTGCAAATTGTAACTTTAATTAGCCCAAAATTGAACTTGAATCTCCTCTGAGACTAATGCCTGAAACAAACAGAAACAGATGATTTGCCATGTTACATGATAGGTGAGCAACTGGCTCACAGGTTGGGCACAAAATGTTATAGTGGACGGGGTAAAATCAAGCTGGCATCTGGTCACTACTTGGGTTCTGAAGGGTTCCATCCTTGGCCCAGTTCTCTTCACCAATTTCATTAACGACTTGGACACAAGACTCAAAGAAATACTAAATTCATTCCAACAACAATTTTGGAGGGCAGAGACACCCTTCAGAGAGACTTTGACAAATTAGAGAGATGAGCAATTGCCAACCATATGAGATTTAACAAGGGCAAATTCTGGATTCTGCATCTGGGACGTGAGTCAGCAGTGCCCTGGCAGCCAGGAGAGCCAGTCATGTCCTGGGGTTTATCAGGCACAGCATCGCCAGCCAAGCAGGGATGGGGATTGTGCCTCTCTGCTCTGCGCTGGGGTAGCCTCACCTCTGGTTGGATAGCAGGAAATTTTTTTCATTCAGAGGGTCGCTGGGCACTGGAACAACTCCCCAGGGAAGTGGTCACAGCACCAAGCCGGACAGAGTTCAAGGAGCATTTGGACAACTCTCTCAGGAACATGGTGTGATTTTTGCCGTGTCCTGCATAGGGCCAGGAAACGGACTCAGACTCAATGATCCTGAAGGGTCCCTACCAACCCAGCATATTCTATGATTCTGTAATTCTATGATTCTATGGTTCTATAAAAAACTCCAGGAAATAAAAAAGAAAATTGACTACTTCCAAAATAAAAAAGGAGTGGACCAATAATGATCCCTTTACGTTCCCTTTAATATTGCCGTTTTTTTTCCTCTAGTAACTTATGCAGATGGTGCTTTGCTGTTTTATTCCCATTGTGGTTTTTTTTTATTCTCCTATGCAAGCTGGCAAGTAAGGAGTCTTAGATCTCCTCAGTTCTTTATTAAGATTATCAGGATATTGTAAAAGAAAAGTTGCAAAAACAGAATATTTTTCAAAGTTTGTAACGCAAGAGACAGAGTTCATTTACAGTATTATTAGTTCTCTTAGCATTCTGCAGACCTTACTATCTCCAGATGTAAAATGCAAATACCTTTGATAATATTAATTTTATCATGCACTGTGCCTGTGTCTCACAGGATGGTCTTGACTGGATGAGACCCAATAAGAAAGCAGGTAAGTTAGCTGATCTGGAAAATACACAGAAGTAAAAAAATTAAGAAAGCTGACTAATGTAAGAAAAAAAAAATATTAGCCTATTCATGGCTGAAGAAAGAAAATTATAAACCAAGTCATACCAAGTGTGCTGAAGCATTATACCTGGCTGTCCAGAGCAGCTGTGGAACCTTAATGCTTGAAGAAATTCAAAACTTACTTAGCAACCTGATCTAGCTTTACCTCTGCTTTCAAGAACAGATTAGCATATATAACTTCTAAAAAGTATATTCCAGCCTAAATTATCCAATAGTATAAGAAATTTGGAAGATATTAACGTAGATGTCCTTTTGAATATTTTGAAATCTGGCTATAAAAAGTAATAATTTCGGTAAAAACAAACAAGCAACAATAACAACAAAAGTGATCCAAACCCAATGGTGTTATTAGAAAAAAAAAAAAAATTCACTGTCAATTTGTCACATAGAGTAAATTATGAAAATTTTGTCAAAACTAAATTATCATTTTTGACAGCAAATGACAATTCCTCTAAGACACAGAATATATCTTTAAAGTTTATGACATTAGTTTTCCGTACTTTCTTCCTGTCACTAGGGCATAAAATACGACATCAGACACAGAAACCGCATACTCAGCCCTGGGAAAGAACAGAAGTGTCCAAGAATTTGACAGATTCATTTACATTAGCACCCGTTGTCAACATATATTTTTGGGTTTAGTGTGAATAAAAAAGTCTCAGTTGAAATTTTTTGGACAAAAATTAATAGCAAATTATTGCAACCGAGTCTTGAATTTATAAAATAATCTATTTTTAAAATTTCTTGCAATGTAAAAGAAACTAACTCATTATGCTTATTTCTGTTTGTTCTGTGAAAGCAACTTTTATTTAGTTTTCTTCAAAATACTTTGATAATGTTACCTGAGCAGTAAAAAAAAAAACAAAAAGCTTAGAATAAAGGCACCAATACAAAAAATCATTTTGTCATTTTAATTTACAATCAAGAAGTTGTCAGTAGGACCCTACATTTTTCACCTATGTTGTTCAGTTTGTTTTTATTTGCTACATTAGGATGTAGCAAATGTGACTTACATTAGCACATCTCAGAGATTTTTCACCCTGAAATTAAACTAGCAATTGTGGGTACCTGATTATAAGAAGTTGTTGATGTCACAATCAGGGAAAGGCACTGTCCCGTTGCACAGAGAGGGCGGATTTTAGCACCATGTGGGCATGGCTAGGTCACTATTCCACACCACTTACCTCATCATTCAAGGTGTCACCTAAGCAGAGGTGGTGAACACCTTTTTTGCGTATAAAACACCTTCCCTTTTTGTATACTTTTGTTATTAATATTGTCTCTGTTACTGTGCATTTTTTATACCATTGCTTTTTGCTTTCGGTGAATGATCTCAACCCAAAGTCTCTACCTTTGTCCCTCTTTTACTGGGAAAGGTGGGGGAAGGGGATTTGCTTATTTGGAGTTTAACTTCCAGCTGATGCTAAACAACCACAGGCACACAGCAAAATTTGTTGGAGGAAACTGGAAGGAGTTGTTTCCTGTCTGTGAAGAATTTGTTAAAAACTCTACTAAAATAATACTAAGAAGAAAATGTGACCTCAGGAGTAGACTTAAGACTACTCTGACTTAAGTCAGTCAGAATTTATAGCTTAATCCTAAATATTTCTGTGGAGCTTGAATCGCTTATGTGTTTCTGCAGAGAACCCTCTTCTAAGGGATGGTGACAAAATTAAATTGCAAACTGAAAATGTCTGCCAAAAAAAATTAAGTGAGGAAAACAGTTTTTCCCTGGGCTTTTCTCTTCCTGAGTATTCCTGAAAATATTTCAAGCTGTGGCTTGATAACTCCTGGGTAAAGTTCAGATCAGAGAGACTTTTTCACAAAGACCAACAGTATTTTCTACTTTGTCTATTTTTTCTACTCCTCACCAATGAAGAAAAGATTTTTCTTCTCCCCATCATTTTCAGAACTTCCCCCTTAAAAAGGCTAAGAAAGACCTTGCAGACATGGAATGCACCTCTCAGAATGCCTAAAATTTTAGAAAAGAAAAAGCATTATTCTTTCTCAGTGTGTCGTATTTTGCTAGGATCTCCACTAACAGAGAATGTCTTGATCTATGTTCATATTAGGGTATTAATTCAGGTCTTGGACTTGAATTATAAATCAAACTACTGTTCACCCATACAGCCTACATTTTGACTCACATTTGCTATGAGTCAAAGATGTTTTTTTAATTTAGAACTCAAAGTCAGAATTTTAACCACAGTATCAAAGGCTAGTAGATATAACACACCAAACATTCCAGCCTTTTGCTTTATATTATACAGAGGGGGAAAAGGGAACCAGAACTGGAGCCTTGAAAATAAGCATCTTATCCTCATGTTATGGGCATAAGAAAGTAAAATACAAAAGCCAAAGCTGTATTTTAAAAGTTCAACTAATTGTCCCTGATGATGGGCTTCCATATTGCCTAACCCTGATCCAAAATTACAACTTTCCCTTTGGAGACTTGTCAATTCCCATTAGTTTGTCTTTCTCTACATGGTGAGCTACCAACAGATGTTTCCCCCTTCTCTTCATAAGCAAAACAAAAGTGGTCTGATTCCAGAATTCTCTTTTCATGGACAGAGAGCTGGTCCCCAGTGACAATGAACAGCTTTAATTTATTCGTTGTTCTGGCATATAAATTCAGGGCAAACAGGAAGAAAAAAGAAAATCAGGCATTTTGTACTCGTCCAGCTCCCCACAATATCTACTTTCCCGGAAACCTGTCCAAGAAGAGTGGTATAATAAACATCAAGGAAGGATGGTTGAATTTATATAAATATTATCAAAATTCTCAGTGAAATAGCTAAGAGTAATAGTTGAGGTGACTTTTTCTCTGTTTTTCAACTCACACATGCTAGGGCACCCTGCATGTCACCTGTATACAAAATTGTTGCTAAGAGTAGAATTCATCTGCTCACAAGATAAGCAGAATACATAATGATATGTAATATATGGAAATTTGAACCTGGAAATTAGTTCAAGAATTATACGGATTATGTAATAAGAAACAGGCATAGAAAGGTCTAAACAGATTAGTGGAATGCTGTTGCATATATTGTTATCTAAAAACTTTTACAAAATAAACAGAAAACAAACAAACAAAATATAGTGAACTAAAATCTTAAAAATTTGATTGATAATTACTTAGTATTTTCCAGTATAACAAATCTTTCTTTTTTCTCCTCTGTAGAATAACTCCTCCAAAATGAAGCCCACAATATTTTCCACTAATCCTTTCCACTGAATCCATGGAATCAGGTTCTCTTACTGGTCAGAGTAGTCCAGGATGCCAACACAGGCAGAAAATTAGTATAACTTTGAAGGCTGTTACTTCAGTTTTTCTGTTCATGTTATTGTCTTTGATTTCTATTATTTGATGTTAACATGTTATACATTCTCCTTGTAAGCATGAAGAGCTTCAACATCACTGCAAAATCTATTACCTTGCTCAGAAACTATGGTTCTTAGTTGATAAAGTGTAATTAAAATCTAGTCTGAGACAATTATTAAGGCAGATGAACCAGCTTCGGAACTAGAGAAAATCCAGGTTATTTGAAAGAAACGGGGGTGGAAAAATTCCTAAACTCTCAGTACTTCATGTAAGAAAACATAGATAGAACATTGATTGGAGTTCAAAGAAAAATAATTTTCTGAATTGAGGACAGAGGTCAAAAAATAAGAAGCTCTAGTTTGTATTCTGTTGTTATTCAACCAACAAAGTATTAATACTCTCTAACTAACAGAATATTTAAAATGTTGGTTCTGATTCACATTTTTATGCAAAAAGCGGATTACAGCTACAGAAAGCAGTGGTTCTGAAGTGCAAAGATAGACTTTGATAAGATCCGAGTTTAAAGTAATCTATAAATTTTGGCAAAAAAAAGATCTGCTGTGAAAATTTGTATAACAAAAACTACGACAATAATCAAATTCATTTCCAAAGTAGTAAGGCAAGGATAATAAACATAGCTTTTCATGTTGAAAGTAACCAATGGCTAGTTTAGATGTTTGTTCAGAATGTGAGGGACAGACCAAGAGAGCATCTGTTGGCAGTTTAATTGCTTTAAAGCATCAGAATATTGAAACTGGTAACCATTTGCAGGTGAGTTGCTGTTCTGAGGTGAACAGTTCATTTCAAGACTTCTCATGTTTTACTTAATAGGATTTGCATTTTCTTACTTACATGTAATATATCTCTGCTTCTTTTATTAATTTCTTTTCTTTATATCTGTTCTCTAATTCTACATGGACTCCAATTCAGCTGCTGTTGCATCATTACTACTTCTGACATATGCTGTTCTCTAATGAATTCATGTGTGTACTTAATTATTTCTGTTAATGTAATATTTTATTGTCTGCTAAAGCCTATCTTCACAAATAAGAAGGCTAGGAATTTAACTCAGAGTTGCATTCTCATATATTTTCATTATTTTAACCGTAAATCTCTCATTACATGAAGCATCAATAAAGTATGAACTTCTGAAATTATATATTATTTATTTTATTACTAAAATAATTACAGATTTCAGAACACCTAGCCTAGGAATTGTGTCTACACCTTGAATGTCTAATGAAAGCTTTTTCTAAAAAAAAAGGTTACAATGCCTCAATATTGTCCCGTTGCCAAATTATCCAGAAATATGTATGTGACCCATAAGTCCTCCAGGATCTCCCATTCAAGTAGAAAAACTTCCAATCTGAAGACCTCCAAAGAGCTTTTACTCTCCATTGACTGTACAAAAAATTCAGATCCAAGCATAAAAGGAAGATTTCGTCAAGTAATTTAAGTTTTGAGATGTCCCAGAACCAGAAGTGAATATAACTTTTATAGGTCCTACACCGTGTCTTCCAGCTGTTTGAAGATGTCTCTGCTTATCTAGGCTGTCCCAAATGGCTCTAGATACCTATATTGAGGTAACTAACTTGAGCTCTAGTTGTGGTTTTTAAGCTGAGTCCCACCCAAATATTTTTATATTCCTTAACTAGAAAATACAGCAGTTATTACAGGATTATATCTCAGATGTTAAAACTCCAAAAATAAAATGTAGCAAATAAAAATGGATTAATTTATTTATTTTCTTCTCATAGCTTGGATGTGATGCTTTAAAATTTATTATATTTTTCTTGCTAATTTATGAAAGTTGTGATAAATCAAGGTAAGGAATCAACTAGTATTTTTTCACTATTAAAAAAACAAATTAAGAAGAGTCTTTTAAAAGTAGTATAGAAATTATTATGCTTCTGGAAAGAGTAATATATATGCAGTTTTAGTCGGTTCCTGGAAGTGTCACATGCAGTTGTATATGCTAAAGGGTTTGGAAGACCTAAAGGGCAAAACTGATAGGGTAGGCAGATGAGACTACACTGGTAATAGGATATAGAACCTTCATGTCATTACTACAAATCTGGAAATTATTAAAGGTCATAGCTAAAGAAAAGGTTATTTGATGCCCACCATCAAAGGGAAATGGAAATTTATAGGGTAAATTGGAATTTGTACTGATCATTAGAAAAGAGCATCACTCTTCCAACTCAAAGGAAGTCACACAGCACAGGGAAGTGTAGAAATTTACTCCAAAATTGGTTTGTGTCTTTAATCCATTAGCAGAAGTAAGGACTTCCAAGGGGCTTAAGAAGAAGTTTTACAATAATAATACCATGTAGCAAAGTATTTGTTTATGCAGCATATGTTGGATGCAGCCACACAGCTGCATAACTCCTTACTCAGATCATAGCTGCAACATCATGAAATGTCTTGTCCTTAAAATAAGCATGCCTTAACAAGAAAACAGCAGAAAATTAGTGGGGCTCAAAAGGAAAACGTACTCTGATGTGAAACAAAAAGGCATATCTTGTTTACATTTGTGGCTGATTTTTTTCCTCAAATTAATTTATTCTTTCTTATTTTACATATCTGAGAAATCTGTCTGTAAGCATAACATGTTTTCAAAGGCAAAAATAAAAGACACCCACTAAGAACAAAACAAAACAGGCAATTAGTGTCTGAAGCTTTAAAATGTCCACCTCTCTGTCGATGTGTTTGCACATAATTATTCAAATTCAGCAGTAATTTCCTCATATGCAAAACCGTTGTGGCATTCCTTCACTTTTCAACAGAATTGTTTCTGAGTATTTTACTGACTGCATCATGTTTAGAAGTCAGAGAAGAAAGTAAAAGAGCTGTGGTAGAAAGTGTTCCTCTCTGGAGGACAAGGGTTGCCTATAAAGACCCCATGTATATAGAACATGTATCAGAGGGTGCTCATAATGGTGAAAACAAAAAAATTAAAAAGTAAGAGTTTAAATGCTGGACCTAACTTTCTTCAATAAGGGGTACTTTATCCTTCCTTTATCATTTACCTGCTATCTGGCTATCTATGTCTGTATGTTCTCTTCAAGAGGATTATGTTCTGTTCCATATTATTCAAGAGTCAGCCAATGACAACAGGTCATAGTGGAGCACTTGTATCTGAAAGGAGAGCATCAAAAGGATGGAGCCAGGCTCTTCTTGGTGGTGGCAAGCAATAAGAGGCAACAGGCAGAAACTGATGCACAGGAATTCCACTTGAATATGAGGCAGAACATTTTTACTATACGGGTGACAGAGCACTGGAATTGATAGCCCAAAGAGGTTGTGGATTGTCCCTCGCTGAAGGTACCAAGAACTGTCCGGACACAACCCGGTGCTGTGTGCTCTAGGATGACCCTGCTTGAGCCAGGAGGTTAGACTACATGACCCATTGTGTACATGAGAACCTTATCCATTCTGTTATTCTGCGAAGAACAAAGAAGGGGGTACATTAGAGCTGAGACATTTACAGAGATAAATATTTTCATAAACCAAATGAACTCTGGGAAAGAAGGACTTTTTGAGAATTGTCATCTTTGATTAGGGCACCTAATTGTGTTATAAGAGATCATCAGCTGTTTCAAATTCCTGACAGGAATAAAAATTGTTGGTTTTGTCAAAGACTTGTCTCATAGGCAGACTTCGAAAACAAATTCTGCTAAACCTCAGTGCCTTGTAATATGCAGAATGGAAAACAGTAATAGAGATGAACTGGGTTTTCTGATCCTCTCCAGAATATAATATACAATGAGAAAACATGCCTAGACATCTTCGTTTCTGTCAGTGTCATGAAAAAGTGGCAAAATAAAACCTCTCTGTTGCTGATCCTTCTCTGATCTTCTCTGAAGTAATTGTGGCCAAATGCTGATAGCGTTTGCTTCTGAACACTGAATCCCAAAACCAAAAGCTACACAGTTCTCTGTCTTTCCAAACCAGTCTCTAACTTAGGACTGACAATTTTCTGCACAAGCAGCTCAGTCAGTTGAATAGGAGAGATAAAAACCACTGGGGTATCTGTCTTATACACAAGAAAATCCAAAGAATAAGTAACATATCCAGGATCTCTTAAAAGCTTGTTTATTTTATAGGGGGTTTTTCCCTCATTTTCTGTACCCACCTAGAACAATAACATTCAAAAGCAAAGAGATATTTTTGTTGGCAAAGCTGCACAAGAAACTAAAGAAAATGGTATCCTGGTGTACGTTCTGTGAGGCTATTAATATAATTCACTCTCAGATATTAAATCCAGCTTTAATGCTTTATCAAAATTTCAGTTTTCTCTTTTGACTTTCTCCTTATTCTGAGAACTAGTGTGTAAGCAGATTTAGAACTTTCTAGATTTTCATAAAATTGTAAACATACCACAGAGAACAGGGTGACACTAGGAAGAAACTCATGGACTCTATCTTCTGGGAAAGAGTGAACAGCAAGATCCTCATTATCATTAAGAGATCTGAGTTTGTGCCCACAGAAATCAATGAATACATTGCTGAGCCAGTGAACTGTAAAAGCAATGAAGCATCTGTTTCAGCAGAAAGACTAAAGAAAAGAACACCGAAAGAAATTTGTTCTGTATCTACCTAAAATGTTTCTTTGAAAATTAAATACTTTTGATTTCCATTTAATTTGATAAAACTAAAAACATATTTCAGAGTGAAATAAATCAAATAAGTAATTTTTACATGTTTTGGTTTTCTATTAATTTAAACTTCTAAGCAGAAACATTTTTTTAATCCTTCTCTTTTGGAAACTACGCAGTCTTTCGTATTTCATTACTTCATACATTTCTATCTGGTGAGACTACATCTACAGGTTGCTTGAATCACATATCTCCACCATAACTATAGCTACAAGTGGGCATCAGCTGCTGACTGAGACACACAGGTATATGTGCCTACATTTAGGAAGGTCTAACCTATAAGTTATTTATACAGTTTATTGAAAGAGAAACTCATTTATTGTACTCCACCAGGTCCCCATCTGCCAACGTGAATAAGCACAGGCTATCCAAAAGTATCTTCCAGAAATTCTTGTGAATTACTTAGATACCATAAGACATTTCAAAGGGCACTAGATAACTCTGTGGGCACTTGAATTAACTTTTTAATGTCTTCTTCAGAGTAAGTTGTGTTCTACATAACTCGACTGACTGATTTGTCAAGGTCTCCACTGAGAGTATCAGGAGCCTTGAAAATTAGCATGTGTACATCTACATTTAGAAACATAAATGTAGATGCCTGTCTGGAGATTAAGTCCACTTTTACTGCCTGTTTGAAACTACAGTCCAAGAAAATAAAGCAACAACCACAGATTTTTCTGAAAATTCTGCAATTTAACATTTGTCATTATAAAAAGAAACTATGAAATTTTTGTTTGCTTTTTTTCTTATAAAACAGTATTTTCACCCTGAGTTTGTGAGTCAGTTAAAACACCTTATTCAAATAAAATTATTCTTGTTAAATAACTAAACATTTTTAATTCTTTCTACTGTATTCTTTGGTAGATAGATAGAATTTCTGCCAAAAAAGCATTTGTTAATGAAAGTAGAAAAAATACTGATATAAGAACAACATATCATAAATGGGCAATGAATGCATTGAAGATGGAAATTAAGGTAGAGGAAGTTCTATATGATAAGATGAAATTTGGCAAATTTCAAGAGGATTGACTGTAGAAGTTTCTTTCTCATTTTTAAAAACAGACTTTGATTAGATGATGTCTACAGTTGTGTGTAACCTTGGAAAAAAACATAGAAGATTTTTAGTAGAAGGGAGACAGATCAAAGAGCAGAGCAGCATACACACAGTGACTCCTTTTCCCCTTCCAAGAAGGCTGGAGAGGTTTCAGCCTCTCCATGGGGGTGCCAGGACCAGCCCCCCACCATGAGGGACCTTGTGGACCACTTTCAGGAACAGGGTAGGGGAGTTCCCTGAGGGCTTATTCACCAGCTGTGGAGTTGGCACGGAGGTGTGTGGGGCTGGAGAACCCTCATCTTCCCTCTGCAAGGAGTGAGCAGGGAATGTGCATGCAGGTTTCCAGGGGGAAAGTGGGGATATGTGCATCCATGTGCACCTGTGTGTAAGCCACATGGCCTGTGAAGGGGTCAGTGGATTTGAAATGGCCCCTTTTTTGATTAAATGTATACAGAGAGGAGGGTTCAGAAACTAGCAGTTATAAATTAGCATTCTGTAAGATTCTACTGCTGTGGTTAATCTGTTGTATGGCTGATATTAATCCTGAATGCACAGGTCACTGATTGCTGGTTAATTATGTGCCACTGATAAATTCATAAACCACTTCAATCCCAATTTGGTATAAACTATGTGAAGTGAGCATTTTTTCCCCATGGCATAAGCCTACAATAGCAAGAACTTCACTTGTTGAACTGCAAGGCTCTTTCCAAAAAGAAAAACAAGGATTTTTTTTTTTTTTCTTCCTCACAAAGAATTATGAAAAAATCATGTGGCACTAATAGTAAATTACTTTCCTAGCCCAATTTGTCAGTCAGGGTCTAGAGTAGCCTCTCCACACTTTGATGACTTTGAATTTTTTTAAAAGTAACTCTTACTTTGGACAACTCAAAAAAAGATGTAAATTTTCCTCAGAACCAGAGTCCTAAGTATATTCAGGGAAAGAAATGCAAGACCATCTGCTATTTTAGCTTCCACATTGCAAACTAGAGAAAGTAGATTATTCATGAAAAAGGATGGAAGTTGTCACTTCATTTCTGAATATAAGCAGAATATATAGGTAGGCTATAGATAGATCCTAGACTATAGGTTTTTCAGTACCGTACCATGAACTTCTTTCTGCTATTATACCTTTCTATAATTAAAATTTTAAAAATCTGTTCAATGGGTTATTCACTTCCTATGGTTATTGTAAATTTTCCACAATATCATATCTAGCAACATTGTATATTTTACAATGTGTTAATTAAAGAGGTTTTTTTGCAGTCAGGTCTTTCCTACTTTTATGTCAAAATGAACAAATTCAACTGTGATTATTTTCTTCACTAAATTTACATGATCTTGCTGCTGTAGAATCACTGCTGTGATATACTAAAAGGCTTTTTTATGGAGTACTGGTATTTGTGAGCTTAAACTTCGGCAATGAAGACATTTGTTGATTCCAGAAGATTTCCATCATAGATAGGAAGCCTGGAAAGTCACTACAATCAAGCTTGTGTTCGTATGTTCGTGTTAGAAATAAATTACATTTTAGAGATTTTCAAGCCTTTAAAGCTCACCTTTCAAGACAGGGTTATATAATATCTGGTAAAACAAGTTTTTATTTTATCCTATAATTAAGGCTAAAAAAATGTTTATTTGTTTCTTCCTATAGGCTACAGTGTCTCCAGAATATTTTCTTGGGGAAAACAAGCATGTAGTCATTGACACATTTGGAAAGAGTACCTTCATACTGCTTGTTCTAAAAGTTACATGGATTCAATTTCCTTTATTACAAGTTTATCTCATCTCAGATCCTGAATAGCAGATGTTTGATAAGTATTTGTTCTGTACATGATTTTCGTTTAGCTTCCACCTGCTGCCTCTTTATATTTGGTAGCATGTTACATTTAGTTTGACGTAGAACGTAGAACTCTGCCTGGGTCAAGAATCTGAAAAGAAAAAATCTGTTTGTGCCAGAAAAAAAATTGTAATACAAAGTGTTCCTTTAAAACATTTTAATCTCAAAGCAAATTTGAAAAACATATGGCTACAATTCCTGTGCTAGTTTCTTCATGCTTTTAAGTGTGAATGATTTCTGACGCTTAACCCATGTTTGTCACTCTAATTTGAAAGGCTTTTTACTGACTTTTCTAGTGACATCTGGTTAATTCACAGCACTGCCTTGCTTGTGTCTACATTTCTGTAACAATCAGAATAATGGTAGAAAAATCTCTCTTCTTAAAATGATCATTCTTTAACATAATGTGTTGTATAAAACAACAAAAAATAAAAGAGTCAAATCTGTATCGTTATGCTATATGGTTACTAGATAAAACAAGTCTGCTTCATGGTAAATATGACCCTTTTTTTCACTTAACTGTTTTGGTTTTGGTTTGGTTTGGGGTTTATCTCAGTTTTTTGGTTTTGGGTTTTTGGGGTTTTTTCCTTTTTTGTCATTGTTATTTGCTGGTGTTTTTTTCTTTTTCCTTTTTTTTTTTTTTGCTTTTTCTTTCCTGGGGAACCAGATTAAGCACATGGTTATTCCATTATATCAGAGTCAGGCAAATCTGATTGTGTTTTCTCCCCACTGAAGCTTCAAGTATGTTAACTACAGTGATGTGAACTTCCCACCATTCCAAGTCTGATCAACTTACATCATAAATTACAGGTAATAATTTTTCTTTTTTTAACTACTGATCCTGTCCTTTGTTTTTGAATTTTTTAAACAGGTCCATTTTCAAATTCTTAAATATAGATGGTAGAATATCTTCAGTGAAGAGCTTCAAATTGTGCAACAGTTTTATCTAGATCTTTAAATTCACCCTTAATTGGGTTCAGAACCAGGAAAGACTTTTCATCTTTCAGCTTTATTAAATTTAAAAAGAAAGATAAAAATAGTAATTATGCAAGAAAATACAGATGAGAAAGAAAGTTCAGACTCAGTACAACTTTCAGTTGTTCTGATATTTGCAGTTATAGAAACAGCTGAGAATCATACTGTTCCAATATCTTTATTCCTCAGCCTTGTCCACATCAATGTAGTCTCCGGTGGTTATCATCAGAGTGGTACCCATCAGAATTTTAGCTATGGTCCAGGAGTTTGTGAGGATGAATGTAACTTCAAACTTTCAAGTGATATGAAGATTTCAATGAGGAAAATATTGTTATAAAGACTACATTAAAATTCTGTAATGAAGTGGCAAAAATAATATCTGCACTACTCAATAGGAAATTCCTTCCAATAGGCAACATCTCACATTTTCTTTCTCTTCAAATGCCAATGGATTATTCTATTTACAAGTATACCTAATCTCCTGCATACTTCATTTAGAAGCCTCAGGTTTAGAAACAAAGGACAGAGAGTAATGGAGTTTTTGGGAAAAAAAGCAAAATCTCCCTCTGAAAATATCACTTTACCATTCAAACTTCGTCTTATAATAGAAATCAGGAGTCATACTTTAACCTTGTAATGTATATTCTAGAGTCTGTGATTGCCTCATGGTCTAGAAATGTCAGGATATTTTCACACATATAGACACCCAGCATAGTTAACTGTCAGATTTTTTCTTGCAGACTTTCTCTCCTCTTCTGTGTTCTGTGAGATTTCCACTCCTCCTTCCTTCCACACATGCACTTTCTCCTTCTTGTTCATAGACTTGCTCTTAGAGTACCAAGGACATTCAAGACCATATCGGCACTGTTCTGGCCAATAGCCAGAGGGAATGAGACATCAGCAACACTTTATATTTGCTTCTCTTCTCATACTGACCCGAAACTCTGAGAAGACTGCCTGGTCTTGCTCAAGAGCTATGAGGATCTATAGTGAAATATGGTGCTATGCATGCCTAGGTGTTTTTTTTATTTATATCCTTTTGTATACTTTGAGAGTACACTTTGCATTCACCGCAGACTCCAAAAACACTGAATGAGGCAATCTTTCACTGTTGCTATTTATTAGCCTGGTTTCCAAAGAAGCTATAGCTTATTCAGCACAGTCTCTGAGTCTGTGCATGTATATGAGAAAGAAAAAGCATTTCTCTAATAACTTCTGAATGCCTTCTCTGATTTCAGCCAGACATGACAGAGGAGGTGAAATATAAAGACAATTTAAAGTATATAAGGTCTTAGTGAAAAATAGGCTGCTGAGGTTGGAAAGACCTTATGACTCTCAGTAGTTGTCACAAAATGATTTCTACAGAGAAAGACTAAAATTAGATGCCAGAGGTTCTGTGACAAAAACCTTATTGGTGTTCTGATCACAGGCATAGCTTCCACTGAAGCACACAATTAACCAAGAGATATAAATCCACAATAAATCAGACTCCATCAGATCCATGCTTACAGAACTAGTAGCTGGCACTGCAAAAGCAGTCAAAACATCAGCCATGGGTCAGATTCCCATTTTCCTAATCAGTGTACAAATATAGAGCAGAAAGTCCTTTCTCAAAGCTGGTTTTCTACATACATAGCTCCTCATTAAGACTGACCCTTTAAAGCACTTACCCTTTTTCACCCACAGCAAGGGCAACTGCTTCAGTGAATCTGCACAAAATTTTCAAGTTAAACAAGTTTCTTACTAAACCATAAACAGCTCAAATCTTATAAAACTTTGATATAGTTGTGGTCACAGGTCACTTTGTCTTCCTTTCTGGCTGTGCAAAAAGTTTTAATAGGTTTTATGGTTTCAAAACTTAAAGTCAAGGGGATTATTTTACCATGAAGTCTGACTTTCCTCATAATAGGGACTTTGTTTCACTGTACTAGCCATTTAGTCAATTGATAACCAGTGCTGGGCCAAAGAAAGCTTACACAGTCTTGTGGTGTGCTATCCTTTGCTAAGAGTCAAATGCCACAAGCTGCTCACTCACTTCCCCTCTTCAGAGGGACAAAAATGAATAGAAAGATCATGGGCTGAGTTAAAAAGGGGAGATTTCTCATTGTCAGAAGGAACTCAGGACCTACTTGGGGAAAATTAATTTAAAATATTACTACCAGATTTTCTATAGCAATCCTGTTCTAACTCATCATTTCCCCATATTATTAAGAATTAAAAAAAAAAAAAAATCCCTCTTGGGAGCTTATGCCCAGCTGCATCCCTAGAGCAGAAATCTTTGTCAAAATGGTTACTGTCAGAATGCATTCCTCCATTGTGCAAGACGCTTTCTTCAAAAACAAAAGACAAAGATATTTCAGACTGTAGATATTTTTGTCCTTTTCTTTGCACTCTTTTGAAGTGAAGGCAGTATGATATATTGACGAAAGGTTTTTTTTATTTTCCTATTTCCTTATTTCTCACTTACTTCTTTTACAGTACAATAAGCTACTGAGGTTTGTCCAGGACAAGCTGAAAAATCTGTTTTAAAGCAGACCTGTTTATTTGGTAAAAATGTTCAGTCCTAACTGAATAGGATTAAGTCTCAGTTGTGAAATCACAGCAAAATCACAAAACCTGGAGACATTTTCCACAAAGATCCATCCATTTAGGAATTACTGACAAGGTTGTTCTTTTCCATTCCCCATCTACAGCACCAGACTACACCTGTAAGATAGTCATTAAGTTGGATAGGGTAGGAGAGCAGCTTCAGGGTGTTAAGCATCAGCAATTCTTACTGTCATGGGTGCACTTGATTCACATTTTCAATAATTCAGTGCCTCTTACTCACACACCCTCAAATACCGGGAAAAAAGGAAAAGCAGGACAAGAGAAGAATTTTTTTATAAGATTCTCTCAGGCCACCTGCATTTACTGATACCTACCCTACTGCAGTACTCATCGTTGCCTTTTTGTGACTCATATATAACATTACACTTACCCTGGCAATATTTCTATGAGAATGGAAAATGTTGTTTCTCCTTTCACGCAAATGGAGATCTGGTAGTGTGCAAAAGTAAGTGACTTGAACCCCTATCTCCAGAGTTCTTGTTATGTTCTTGGATGCAATCATCTGTTACATTTTTCACCTGATAGCAAGTGAAAATTAACAACTCCCTCAACTCTGATTCTCAACCAAAATTATTCACCCTTCACAGAAATGCATAGCAGGCTCATCCAAACAAACCCCTATTGACATGGAGAGCAAGTTGCTGTTTTTCCTTTCTTATCAGTTTCTCTGCACTCAAAAACAGAGAGAGCATAAAGCCCATAATTCTAAAGCAAAGCAGGTGAGAACAGAGTAAGACTAACAGAAATGTTAATTATTGTCTACATACCTAGGGTAACTAACAGCTAGTATGCATAATGTTATTTCCATATATCAAAGGCCAAATCATTACCATATTTTAAGATAAATGTAAATATAAATCAGATTTATCTTTGTATTTGTGGTGCTATATAAGGAAAAAATTCTTCATATTTCATGCCAAGGAAAGGTTGATAGATGAACAGATGGAGAAAATAGTCTTCTATGTCTCTTGTCAGCTGTATCCCATTATGAGAATGGCACTGCATAATGGAATAAACAGATTAATATGTTTTTGTTGTTGTTGTCTTATAAATGGTAAATGTCTTATAAATATCCAACTGTGCAACAAAACCGACATGTTTCTCTTTGTACCAAATATTTCAGAGACATTGTTCTTAATTCCTAAATCCCTGTGGACAGGTAGGTAGACTCAGCATTACTGGAGACTGTAACCACATACCACACACACTGGGTGGTGAATGATACATGGACATCACAGATAACATCAAAATCATTTTGTCACCCTGAGCTGGTTTATGTATGCCTGACAGGCAATTATTCAGTTATGTTCAGGCTTTCCGATAAGAGGCTGGCACTGAATGACTTAATTAACATAATTATTTATATGAATTTTAAAAATATCATTGCAATCAAGAAGGTACACAGTCTGTACATTTCATATTCACGTAGCCTTGGATAGTGTTGATTAAACAACATGAATTTATATCTGAATTTTTAAAGGAAGGAGGTTAAACTTCAAGGTACCCCACAAAGATGTCACTTGAATCCAAGTGTCGAGCAATTTTTGACAATAATGAACATTTTAAATAAACATAATTTCAGCACAAATGCACAGAGGAAGAACAAACAAGTGGTTAGAGTACTAGATTAGGTCATGCATGCTTCAACTCCCATCCACAGTGTTCTCAAATAGCCTCAGGCAAATCACTTATGGCTAGATGCACAAATGATTTCAGCTTCCCATGTGTCCTGGATAGCCACCCAGCTGCCAGAAAATCAAAGCATTAAAACTCCAATCTTTCCAGTAAGCACCACTCAAAGGTGAGACAGAACACATTCCAAGGAAAAGGAGGATAAGCAAAAAAACCACTTCTGATTGTTGTCCCTCCCCTCCTTCATTCCAGGTGCTTTCATCTGCCTGGTTCCACCTCTAAATGTTTGGTCTGGCAACCATATGAAGTATTCAGCAACTACTGAGTTAACAGGATGAGACACAAGCAGATCTGAAAGCATACGACATGTGGGGAAAGGGAGCATGACAGAAAGAAATATCATTTACTCCAAATATGTGTATAGTGTCCTCAGAGATCATCTAGGATACCCTGCTTGGACTTCAGGTGCTTTTGCAGTATGAAAAGACTTCTGTCTAACCTACGAGATCCTTCATGTGCTCAAGCAGTTGCTCCACATGCCAGTGTAGTGTCCAGAGCCCAGAGAGCAACCTGACCAATGTGTCACTGTGGGTGCACAGGCAGCTGTCCAGGCTGCTCCGAGCAAGGCAAGATAGGGACCCGAGGAGGAAAAGTGCCTTAGATTACTTCACACCGTTTGAAAGTACCAAGTCTGTACACACACCATACAGGAGAATGGTGACCAAATGATGGAACAACTCATTGTACTGAAGTGTACTGAATTTTGTCAGAAAAGAAGGAAACTACCAACCTGAAAATAAGGGAAATAGTTACCCTTTTCAAAATGGACAAAAGTACACAATCTGAAGCAATGACAGAAAACATGATATTAGAGACACTTTCAGGCAGAAGTAAATGCACTGAACTTCACCTTTCACTGTTCCGATCGACACTAAAAAGTAACTGAATTGCATTAAAATTTTAGAAAAAAAATGCATTTTATAATATTAATTTGGAAATGGAACTTATAATACACTGTGTAGCATTGTCAAGCCATAGAGAAAAAGAAAATGGAGTGTTGAAATTGAGAATATTCAAAGAATCAGATGAAACAACATGATTAGCTATAACAGACAGTTTATCATTTATTAACAATACCATCATATCAAATTCACAAACTGAATACTAACATGTAAGATGTGCTGATTGCGGACATGCTCTTGAAGACACTACTTTGAAGTGTACTTCAGACAGAGTCCAGATTTAGAAATTGTATATAAAAATTTAGTCACAAGAAATGAAAACTCCATCTAGTGTTAAAAAAACTGTTGACAGAACTGTAAAATCTACTTCTGAAGACAAGACTCCAGGTAGAACACACACAACTAAGAGTTCTGATACAAGAGATATTTCTTTCTTAGATGAGACTTAAGAGAATGGGGACAATTTAAAAAAAAATGTAGTAAATATATATATTTTAAAGGGAAATATGATTTAAAGATTGACAATCTGTGAAAAGTTTGACCCTCTGCCTCCATTACCCTTTTCATCAGCCCTGAAGTTTGTGTCACTGTACTGCAAATCAGATCATCTCAGCAGTTTTTCTGAAAATTAGTCTGAAGGGTAGGAAGAAATTTTTTTTTTTTAATGAAATATGTGAGGTGACATAACTGACAATGTGGCCATGTAAACTCCAGAGAGCTGGTTCAGGAGAGCCTACAAGATCATGTGGGATCAGGAAGAGGGAAAGGAGGAGCAGAGAAAATCACCCTACAGTAGCAGCACCAGCAGTCATGAAAGGACTCATTGAATTCCTTCCCAGAGTTGTGTGTCAGTCAGTGGAAGAAAGACAGTAGAACCATGTGGTACTCCAGTGTTATAAGGGATTAATACTTGAATAAAAAGTCATTAAGTCAGCCACAAAATTAATTTAGCCTGGTTTTTTTTCTATGATGGAAACCATCTGTAGTGCTTAAGGCAGGAAGGTAAGAAGAAACAGAAAAAGGATAAAGTGACCCTCCCCTGCAGCACAGTTTTACTTTCTGTAATTTGTGATTGCAGCTGGATCAAAATATTTCACAACTCAAACAGACGAAGCCGTTTCTCTTGAACTCCTCTTATTTATTCCAATTCCTATTTTTGGTATCCAAAATATATCGTAGCAATGGGCTCCACTATTCAATTGTCTTCTATGAAAAAGCATTCTTTTTTTTCTTTAAAACCCACTGGAGGTTGATTTAAAAAGACGTCTTAGTTCTAGTACAAGAAATAGTATAAGGGGAATAAACTTCCTCCTTTTCATGCTCTTCTTGGATTATATTAAGTTCCCTGGATAAGGAACTAGTTAGATTCAATACCATTAATTGACATTCATTTAAAACAATTAATTATTACACCTTAAAATTAAAAGATTAGCCTTTTTTATCTGCCAGCTAATCCCATAAGATTCTTCCCACAAACCCACAATATGGAACAAAATACTTGCATTGAGGTGTCGCCTGGGCTGCTCTGCTAAAACTAATATGGTTTTCATTAGGCTCAGCTTTCACCATCAAAGCCTCTTAAGCAAATGGATTCCATGCTATCTAAATACTTTTCATTAAAATAGCCCTATTAATCAAGTTTTATTTTAACGAAACGAGGACAGACAACACAACCCAAGAACACGGGTGATTTGCTGTTACATAATCCACTATGCTCGACAATCTGTTATGAGGGAGCAGTGGCCGAAGGGACAACCCCAAGGAGCATACTACAAATGAACCCAGAAGAAGCTATCCTAACTCAATTAGTCCTCAAAATTGGCTATAAAGACCTTCCTAAGAAATAGCTCCATTAAGTGAAGTCAATCATGTAACATTACTGCAAGGCATTATAGGATTTAAAGTGGGAGACTTACCCAAGCAGGTACAGTGTTTATAAGGCCTTTCACCTGTGGATTTGCTGTTTTCTAGGGTTCTTTTATAAGGCCTTTCACCTGCGGATTTGCTGTTTTCTAGGGTTCTTTTATAAGGCCTTTCACCTGCGGATTTGCTGTTTTCTAGGGTTCTTTTATAAGGCCTTTCACCTGCGGATTTGCTGTTTTCTAGGGTTCTCCTAATGCACAAACAGCTTGCAAAAACTATGCACTGCCACGCAAGCAGAGCAATATGGTAGTTAAGAAAGGTATGAGTACCATCTGGTCAGTTTCATGGTCTTTACCATGGATTTCCTCTTATGCAACCCATGAAAAAGCTATATGTAGATATTCAGCAAACTGTATCTGAGGTGTTCACAGTATCCTTGTATTTTGGTGGTAGTAAACCTGCTCATATGATCATAAGAACCCCTGGAATGGGTTATATTGAGACTTCAAGCAGGAGCTGGACTCGACAATTCTGATGGATTCCTTCCACCTCAATATATTCTACTGTGAGTTCTACTGTGATTCTTCTATGAATCCAGTATGGTTTTCTGCCTTTGGCGGTGGCTGACAGTGAATGCTATGTCTCCTGTGCCCTACAGCTTCAAATTCTATTGCATAAATAATCACCCTCTGCGACTATTTTTAACTGCCAATATATTGACAAAAGACACCAAAAAAAGGAATCTGCATTCACTCTTCTCATGCCACTCACAGTTTTCATAACTCCCTTAAAACACATCTTTTCTGGAAAGCACAGTCCTAACCAGCACAGTCCTCCTCTGGTGGAAGCATTTCCTCCTGCCGTCACCTTGTCTATTTCTATTCCTGTCTCTCAGAAAAGGTTTGGCATCCAGGTCTTTCACCGGATGATGAGGTTAATCTGTTCAACTTCCAGAGAAAGCTTACAGCTCCATTTTCTAACAGAGGAGGGAATTCTCTGGCAAAGGAGAAACTTATCACTCTTTAGCCAGCTGGCTACTTTAAAACTTTGTGCTTCCCCTTTTCACTCCTACCCAACATAAATCTTCATTCATGGGTAGATCTGAAATCTTTCCTTACATGAAAATGAGGAGGCAATGGATGAGCCTTCTTCCAAGGCTTTCCACTTGGTTACAGCCAAAAGACAGTGAAAATGTGGAGTGAGGTGATAAGTTAATATTAATTTTTGCATTGTATTGGCATTAAACACATTTTCCAGGTTCAGAAAACTATATTACTCCACTTTAGGTTCTGCTGTGTTTTTTTTCTTTTTCCTGAAATAATTTGTATTTCTTTCAATGTTTTCCTTAGTTTTAACACAGTTTTTCAAATAGTTCAATGTGGCTTAGTAAAGCAAACTGAAGTCTGTAGTGTAACAAAGTCTTGTTTGTATATTGACTTAAGAAGTGTTTACATGACATGCGGATTTTAAGGAACAAAGAAGTTAGTCCAACAGAATGAGATTGATTTTTCTTCTCCTTATTTTTTTTGGTTTTTTGGTGTTTTTTCAACAAAGAGAAAACAAAAAAACTGATATAGAACATTCATTACCATTGTACTGAACTTTTTGTCCCTCAATATGTTAAACAAAGTGAAAACAAACATGCAAAAAATGAAACAGAATTATGAATAAGGAATTGTTTGTCAAGCATACAATATTATTATGTCAATTGCTCCACTGGAAAGAAAAAATATCATTGAATCCTTGCCTATACTTTTTCTTGCTGAACTACAATCACCAGCTTAATATAAAAGAAGAAAAAATCATGTATATCCGTGTTTTTAACTATAAATGAAACTTCAAACATTTTTCTTCTCAGAAGAAAATATATCCATATTTCACTGCCTATTCATGATGTTATTAATTTGACAGGAAACAGCAGTTTCCTATTTTAGTTAACAACCAGGAAAAAAAGACTGTTTTGAAGACCTTGGCCTGCAGAGCCAGATAAGATATAGGAACTGTATCAGCTGTCCCCAGATTCAAGAAATTACTCATTAAAACTTGGAATCATGTCAATGTTTCCATATCAAAGATAGCATCACTAGAGTAATAAAGTAAATTGAGTGATAGTACCTTAAGGTAAATAATTATGCTTCGTTTCTTGCTTCATCTTTAATATGCAGTATCTGAAATGATTTGTAATGTAAGAGGCAGGTGGAAAATGGTCATGAAGGAAAAGTCTTGAATATCAGCAGAGTATACATAAAGCCATATCCACATATCAAGAATATGAAAGGAGAATAAAACCTTGAACATCATTAATTCGAAGCCTGGATTTCCATAAAATGATGACAGATTGCTGTTTAAAGCCATAATGTTCTCCAGCAGTGAAGGTGTCTTGAAGACCTGCTGTTTCTAACATTTCTAGATTTTTGACAACTGTGTGTAAGAACATTTACTAAACTCATTAGTTTTACTAAGTGTTTTTAACAAATCTAATGCCCAACTATTTTTAAAATGTAGCTTTTAGAGTGACCTTTAATCTCCCATGGGAAATTAGAAAATGGAGAAGTTATTGGAGGAGGAGATCCAACAAAATTACAATCACGACAAGCTTGAATTACACCGTATAATTGAATCTATTCAGAAGCCAAAAATCAATGCAGTCAGCCAGAAGTATACCAAATGTGACATTCATTTTTTCTGCTTTATCAAGCTTAATTGATGTCTTAGGAACTAAATAAGAGTAATAGGCAGCCTTATGGTAGAAACCTCCAGAGATATTTCAAGTGGCTATTCATAAAGGCTGCAAATAATTCATAGATTTCACTGTCAGTTGATGGGGTGATAGAATAACTATGTTGCTTTTAAATACCACATGTCCTGGCATTAATTTCACCCCCATCCCTCCAGGCTTCCTATTGAGAGAGGTAACAGGCACAAATCCATCTAGCTGGCATATCCTGAATTAGAGAAGCTCTTGACTTGTCAGTATCATTTTGGACAGAAAGTTAACATGTCATGGCTAACAAGCTAACACTAGTGACATTTCTTGGCATTGCCATACACAGTTTGTCATAATGCATATGCATATATAAAAATACACAACCATATTACAGAATTCAATAAAGGAGAATACATAGTAACTTAGTAACATGCGGAATGCTTCAGAATAATGTTTCATGCCCCTGCCTCTCTGATCCTATCTAAAATGATGTAACAAAGCCTAAGCTACAGTGATACAAGGAACACCAAGATGATCACAATACAGTGTCAATGAATCTGAAATTTACCCCCAAAAATTAGAAATATAGAATGATGTCCTGAAAAGTGTACTGAAAAGTGATGATCTACTTCTTGATTCTTTAATTATAATTTAATATCAGTACTGCAGAAAGTATCTATGATGAAAAAATCTTCTTCTAAGAGTACTACTGGTCTACCAAGAGTACTAAGAGTATTCCAAAAGTATTACAAATATCTCTTCGATATTTGGTCTGAGAGTTTCAGCATACATGGAAATGAGGTGACTAAATTTCATCTTGTCTGTCTCTCAAAATTTTCTGTCTTTTCCTGAAACCAATGCTTTCTCCTTGCCCAGAGGGGACATGCAAGGTAATGATGCAAAACTATCAGACAGTAGAATTTATATTAGAGGGGAAAAAATATTTGTCCTTCACAGGTTTATAAAGGTCCATCTATACTGCTAAGAAGTCAGACAAGTTCTGTTGTGTTGATGATGCTTTTTATAGTAGACTCTAGTTTCAGCATATTTGTTATCAATATTATTTTAATATACAGAAGACTCAAGCTATCTGAAAATGACTCGAGTAGCAGGGTATGCAAACTGGTGGGCAACAGAAATGTTTACCCTCATAAGGATTGCTTTACATTTGAACTGTCTACAACTCACAGCAGTAAGCCTGTCAGAGTTGAAGAAATACTTGGACAATGCTCTCAGGTACCTGGTGTGACTCTTGGGATGGTCCTCTGCAGGGCCAGCAGTTGGACTTTGATGATTCTCGTGGGTCCCTTCCAACTCAGAATATTCTATGATTCCATGATTCTACACACACACACTTTCAGGAGAGACAATCTTATGTCAAAATAAATAGCAGAAACACCTTGACTTTTCCTTATCTTCTGCTGTTCTTTGGACCAAACTATATGTAGAACACTTGCTAGCATAAACAGTTCAGAGGATTTGGAATTACATTTCTGGAGAAATTTTTAATAACAAAAAATAATTAATGCAGTTCTGTTCCACTGCAAATTGTACTGAAATTATCAAGGATAACAAGAGGCACAGATAGTCTAAAAGCACTGGACCAGACAGGGCATGCTCAGTAAAAGAGCCTAATTCCATAACATACAATAAAGACACATATGCTGCCAAGTTGTAGGGTTTTAAATACCCATATTTCTGAAATACATTAAAATCTCATAGCTTGTCATGCAAACAGATTTCAATGTAGATGTTTTTCATTAGTCACAGGTTCACAGAATCACAGAAGGGTTAGGGTTGGAAGAGACCACTGGAGGTTATTTGCTTCAACCTCCTTGATTAAGCAGGGTCCTCTACAGCATATGACTCAGGATTTTGTCCAAATGACTTTTGAATATCTCTAGGGAATCAGATTCTACCACCTCTCTGAGCAACCTGTTTGAATGCTCAGTCGCATGTGTAATGAAATTGTTCCTCATGTTCAGGTGGAACTTCCTGTATTCCAGTTTCTGCCCATTGCGTCTCGTCTTATTGCTTGGCACCACTGAGAAAAGCCTGCATCAATCTTTTGATGCTCTCCCTGTAGACACTTGTACACATAGATAAAGACCCCTCTCAGTCTTTTCCAGGCAAAGCAGGCCCAGCTCTCTCAGTCTTTCCTCATAAGAAGGATGCTCCAGTATTCCAGCCATCTTTGCAACCCTTTGCTGGACCTGCACCAGAACCTCCACGTCTCTCTTTTACTGGAGGGCCCAGAATTGGACCCAGCACTTCATCTGAGGCTTCACCAGGGAACAAGAGGAGTGGGATCATTTCTTTCGGCCTGTGGGCAATGCTCCTCCTGAGGAACACCGGGATACCACTGGCCTTCTTGGCCACAAGGGCACTGCTGGACATGGACAGCTTGTGTTTCTCCAGGACCCCCATAGGAAATATTCCACATTGTTCACATGTATCAGGTCCCTAGACAGAAACAGCCAGAAAGCATTTGTGGATGCTGAAAGTTTAATACTTTAGTCATGTTACTCAGTCACCGAACCAAATTTAAAAAGTAACACCTACCTATATTTCTGTCACTTTACCAGCTTTGGAAAGAAAAAGACTTGTACTTGCAATAATTCATTTAAGCAATTACTTTTATTTGTGAAGAAAATTTTAGCTCAGTCTTTGAGAGCTATGCAGGCTTAGATTTAAAATCTAACAATTGCCAAAACCACCTGTTTATATCTCCTCTCCTGCAGCATAATCTTATCTTCTGTGAAATATGTTACTGCATTTCTCCCTAGGCATGATCTAGATAAGATTTGCCAGCCCTGGAAGAAACCCCATTTTCAAATTCCAGTTAGCCCCAGATATTGCTATTTCTGTCATTTCCACTGCATGACAATCAGCTAAAATATCATCCTCCATCCCAATCAACTTTACAGCATGGCAGATGAATGTTAATTAGTCATTACTTTTGCTGAAAGGAAGAGGAGTTGATGAATCAAACCTCAAGCTATCAACATCTAAACACACAAAATCTCTTAAATAAGTTAACTCTGCAAAATGTTACAAAGAAACAAATTAACGGCAGGAGACAGATCCTTCCAAGAAACCTCTAATTTTGTGTACCATAATTTTTGCATATACAAAGCAGCATGGAAGTTCTTAATTACACTTTTATTAGTATACCAATATAGTTCAATAGAAATCAGTATGGAGACATCTCCCCATGTGCCCCAGCATCCTGATTCAGTGAAGATTTCACTTATACCAGAATGAAAGCAATCGGTGGCACGGCCTGTACTGAGGCTAATTAGCCTGTTTGAGAAGTGTGTCATTCTGCCTTGGACTATACAATCGTGTCTCAGCCACTTTCAGCATCTGATCTGAGCTTCCCAGAGTACTGCATGACTCTGATGTACCAGCTGCAGCCTGTATAAGCTACATGGATTTTCTCTATCAGCACTCCACGTTATAAGAGAATTTTGGTTGGATCAAGACCTGGAAGTGCATACTCCCACTTCTGACACTCTCAGTCTGTCTCAGAAATGTGAACTTTGGAGATGCCTGAGAACAGTTTGTATAGTTGAAGAAAGATTTCAAGGGGCTTAGTACTAGTGAAAGACTGAAGCCTCACTCTTATACCTCCTCCTCCTCCTCCTTCTAATGTTCCTTAGTCTCCATGATGCCTCACTTTTATGAGACTGCCAAGGGCACAGCATATATAAAGAGGAATTTTTATGCCAGGGTCCTTGCAAGCAGCAGGCAGGCCTTAGCCAGCCTTCCCCGCTTTTCCTTTTCAAACAATATCTGTAATTTGCAATCACTTTGTTGTACATATAATGGCACATTTAAGCTCGTTTGCTGGCTTCTGGAGAAGAAGAAAAAGAAAAAGCAACCCACACAAAAGAGACACTCATGCAAAAGAGACTCTCATGCAAATCAGATACAAGTCCAAGCTATTTTAAAATATAAAATTAATTTTCTATTCATTCTTTTTTTTTCCTCTCTCCAATTAGCAGCTAATCTCATTCGTATAGCTGCAGGCTCCAAACTGGTAAATGTTGTGATTCACTAAGAAGTAGTTGGAAGCTTTTTTTCTTATAATTACAAGATATAATTACTTTGGAGCTTTTTTAGAAACTTCCATGATTAGTAAAGCTTTTGGTAATTGTAGACATAGCATTTATATTTTTAATAAGCAGAAAACTTTTATGTTCAAATAAAAGAATTAAATCCACAAAACCCAAGCAATTTATGGCTTAGAAGCCCCTGGAGTACATTTGAAAGATACGAAAGCAGGACTTCAGGACCATCAGTTTTTTACATTGAAAATAGAAAATTAAATTTTGGTTATTTGCATCAAACCGCAGTACATACATGCAGGAAAGGAAGATATTTCCTGTGAGAAAATAAAATAAAATGTAGAAAGACTCAAAAGGTTGGTTAAAACTTTATACGATTCTTTGCCTTGAATCCAAAGAAGAGAAACAGAAAAAAAAACAACCCTTTTCTCTCCCAGTAAGGAGCTGAGGAGCAGCAGCAGACTAAGGGTAAAAGGAGGCCATGCTGGAGTGCAGTCTGTGGCCTAAGGGTAGACATATACTAGGGAGAGAAAAAATTTTGGGGCATGGGATTTCAGCTTTCTCCATTAGTAGCTTATTAGCATTGCCCTAGCACACGTTTTGGCAGTGACAACAACCCGTGAGTACACGCCAGCAGCCAGCACAGGCCAGGACCAGTTCTTGACAGGCATTTTGCCTTCAGCAGCCCTGTCTTGTAAGGCAAGAACCCTTTTGTAACCGTGCAAACAGTTCTGTTGCAGCCGTCCTCGGTGGCAGCCAGGGTTTCCAGGAATACTCCTCCTGCTATGACAGACACAGTCCCAGTGCTGAGCACAGCAGCTGTGCAGGAACAGTAACACTGCGCAGCACCTACGCTCTATTTCAGCATACTCTGAAGAGATCTACAAACCAATGCTGACCTGATCCTAAAAATCAATGCATTACATCAAAGTAACATGCAGATATGAAAACAGAGTTCCTCCCTAAGCTAGTTAATGATTCCTCTTGGACTTTCACCTCAGCTCAGAAATGAATCCACACAGCCATTTTACTTCAGGATCTGAGCTGGCTCAAGGTAAGAGACTTTAAAATGCAGATCTACAGAAGATTTGAGCACCGTGAAGTCCAGAGTTAGGTGGTTGAGCTGGATGCACAAAAGTGCTACAAAATATCATATGTTGAAATAAAAGACATTGAGCACCAGTGTACAGGCAGCACTTCTAGGAGTAGCCACTCCATTTCATCACTTACCCAAAAATTATCATGTATGTTTTCCTTCTTAAGCAAATGGAAAATGATAGAGTGGAAAACTTCAAAAGAAAATAATACTATTATATGAAATTCTTCTGGATTACAGGGCATTTGTCTTGGCAACAAAACCTAGACTTCTAATTCATGCAGGGTTTGTGTGTTTTTCAGTCATCTATTTACTGCTTGGGCAAAAGAGGAAGCAGAGGACAGATTGAAACAATTCACAGTCTGCACCTAGACTTCATAGAATCATTCAGGTTGGAAAAGACCTTTGAGATCATTAAGTCCAGTCATTAACATAGTCCTGAAAAGCCCAAGGCTAAATCATGTCCCCAAATGCCACATCTACACATCTTTTAAAATCTTCCAGGGATAATGAAACAACCACTTAACCAGACAGAGTGTGTCAATGTTTGACAACTCTCCATGAAAATTTTCTTTCCTAATATGCAAATTAACCTCACCCCAGCACAATTTAAGGCCATTTAATCTTGTGCTGTCACTAGTTGTCTGGAAGAAGAGACCAGCACATACCTTGTCATAAACTTCTTCCAGGAAGTTGTAGAGAGCTAAAGGTTCCACCTGAGCTGCCTTTTCCCCAGGCTAAACAACCTCAGTTCCCTCAACTGCTCCTCATAAGACTTGTGCTCCTGAAGCTTCACCAGCTTCACTGTTCTTCTCTGGACTCGCTCCAGAACCTCAATATTCTTCTTGTAGTGACAGGCCCAGAACTGGACATAGCACCCAAGTTGTGGCCTCACCAGTGCTAAGTACAGGAAGAAAATCACTGTCCTGGTGCTGCTAGCCACACTATTGCTGATACAGGCCAGGATGCCATTGGCCTTCTTGGTGACTTGGGCACACCGCTGGCTCACATTCAGCCATCTGTCAAACAGTATTCTCTTTTGTTTTTCCCAGCTGGTAACTTTCAAGCCATCTCCAAATGTGTAGGATTGTGGGGACCGTGTCAGGGGTTGAAGTGTACTACAGGAGGCTCTAACAACTGCCAATAGCTGGCTTTCAATTTAATTAGCAACCTGAATACTTCTTAATTGCATAGACCTCATTTCAGTGCAGCAAATGACAGTTTTACTATTGAATTATATGAGGTGGATTTCTTCAATGTAGTCAAATAGACAGTATCAAACTAATGTGTGATTGCCTTTGCATGAGTATGTTTGTCCACAATTATGTATCTTCTCTGTAAAACTAGGTGACATTCCAGAACTGAGAAATAAAAATGGTAAACTTTAACCTCAGTGTGCCTTGCATAACCCAGAAAACAAAATTGCAGACTCTGGAGGGAATAGAAACAATGAGCAAAACCTAAAAAGGCATATTTGAAGTTAGTTTCTCAGAAGAAATAATGGAAAGATAAGGAGAAAACACTTAGATATGTGATCCAGCCTCTCTAGAAAGAGCATGTTAATCATCTACATTCGCAGCAGACATTTGCAGAGAAATAAATGTAGATGAATAAAACAAGAATTTATTACTGTGGGGTTTTTTTTATTCTCCATCTTTGCACAACAGGGAACAGAAAAGTTATAAAATGCTTTACCTTCTTTCTCTGTATCTTTTTGGATAACTGTTCTTGGCAAAAGTTTCTGTGAGTTCTATGTGTGATAGAGGCTGAGTGTGTCTGAAATTGATAAAGGTTCTACAGTAATGTATACTTGCAAGACAGGTTGTCTGTGAATATATTTTAAAGCAAATCTTATCAACAAAATGTCAGTGGTGTCCTGGTGTTATTCTGTACAGCCAGAGCATATTCACTGCAGTGCCAGAAAGATACTCGCCAGGGATTCAAACTTTAAGCAGACACAGGGAAAAGAAATATGAACACTCTACAGATTCAGATAAACAAAGTTACTTCCCTGGACATTGTAGATTTAAATAAAATTTGGAACTGAAGTTTTCATTTAGATACTGTCGGACAAGGCGCAAATAAATAAGTAAATAAATACAAAAATAATATTTTTAAAATCTTCAGCATGCTGTTGTGTACATAAGTTGCAAACTGCATAGGTTTTCTTAAAAAATAAATGCAATACCTTCTTGCTTCTGCTTTATTTTATATGCGTCCTCTTTCCTTGCAAAAAAATTATCTGTACAAAAGAAATACATATTTCAGCAGGGGACAGTTGATATTCTGCTAATAATAAGAACAGCATAGAAGATTGTTACCTAATTTTTAAATCATTCTGGAATATTTCTGAGAGAGAAGGCTACGTTGGAATGCAGCTAAGATTAACAACTATGCTGTAGGAGGAAAAATGTGAGGACCATCATTATTTTTAGCTAATATATACCACATCAATCAATCACTAGTCTGTTGCTGGGAGCGATCTTATCTCTAGACTTGTCATTTATCCATTGGGTTTTATTTTAAAACTGTTTTAAGTTTAAGAGAAGGAATTATTAAGAAATGAATGTATTTTGCATCTTCTACTATGACTCCCTGAATGCTCTAAGCAAGTAAAAGACTGCTGTTGACATTTTTCATTAGGAACTTTTAGACCATGACTAAATATGACAAAGCAATAGAAAACCTTTTATCTGAAGATCACCTGTTTAAGAGCAGTACATATGAAGTTATCTGAAATAAACCTCAGCAGCTATTTTTGAGAAAAATATTTACATTTTTACACGTCTGCATCAATGACAAATGACATTACAAGTCCATTTTCTGGTTAACTGGAGTATCTGGACTTATGAGTCTCACTCAAACAAGAGGAGATGCTGAAGTTCAGAGAATGGATGGGGGTAAAAATAAAAAAGAAGAGGCATTAGAATGAAATAAAACGAACATCCCCAGATGTCTGAGACACACTAGTGTATTGGATAGTGACATTCTCAAAATGCCTAAATAAGGTCTCTATTGTGCCTGAGCTGTTCACTGTGTATCTGTCTCCTCAAGATCTGTCCTCTTCCAATGTCCGTAAAACCATCATTCCTCCACCAATTTCTATTGAAAATCTCTACTGAACCTGTTCTCTCAGGGTTCGCAGAACTCAAAAAGTTTACTTAAATTGTTACTTCCCATAGCTCATTTCTTAGAATATCTTCCCCAGGAGATAAATTTTGAGACATCCCCAATAAAGGATGATGTTAGGATTGGAGCTGGTCCATCATAACAGACTGTGCTAATTACAAAGCTATGGGAGGTAACTGCGTTCTATTGTTTTTGTGGGTAACTGTGGCACTCTGAGCAAGAAGTACAGAAGCCAAACAGGCCAAAGGAGAGCAGATGTTAGTAGTTTGTCTAGTCCAATGGGAAAGATGCTGTCTTGAGTGGCTGCTCTCAGAATTATTCCTGGTTTGTTTTTGTACCTTCATCCAACAAGTAGCAAATAAAAACTGCATCAGTATCCCAGGAAGCAGAACACCAGTTATTGGGGAAGTGCTTCTATCAGGCAAATGTGCAAAAAACAGAACTCTGGCTTCCAGCTTTGGGGAGTGCAGTCCCTGCAGGAGACATCATTTCAGAAATGCTCTGCTCTTCCACATTTCCTTATTGATTGGTTTGGGCATCCCAGCACTTAGTGTACTGGCAGCTGTCAATCTCACCTTGCTCCAAACTGAAATTAGCTTTGCAAATTCTGGTTTTGGAGACAGGCTCTGAGACTGGGGCTTTTGTATGCCACATGTCACAACACTCAACTTCTTTTATCTGAGCAAGATTTAAATTGCACACTTGCTATTCCACAACATTTTTCCTCAAACTCATATACATAACTTTAGACAGAAAAAATCATTTTCTAATCTGTTTTAAAGGCTTTTTTTCATCGTTTGAGGTCTTCCTAGAGAAACTGCAATTCAATGAAAAATGTACAGCTATACACACACATGTGGAAAGTCCCCATCTTGACTGAGTTATTTAAAATATTATTACAATAAACACAGAACATTAAGAATGAAGTCAGCGTCATTTGGGGCTATCTTTGCATATTTTATAGCTAGATACATACTTCTCTCAGGCAAGAGAAAAAATTCATTAAAATCCTCATTTACTCGCAGGAACTGTTTCACTCTTAGGACATCATATAAACAAAGAAAAACACCCACACCAGATTATTTAACACTCCATAGAAGAGGAATGTCTCCCAGCATGAAATGTTTCTCATCTGAGTTACCATATGCCTCCTACTCCTTATTCCATTTCTCCATCTCCTCTAGCATAAACATTTCCATCCATTAACAACCTTTCAAATTCTTTACACTTTAAATATTGTATAGCAACACATGTAAACAGAAATCTATGTTACTTTTATTGCACTCTTGGTACAAATTCACAGCACCTGACAGCAAAATCTCAGCTCAGTGTAGGAAACACATACCTGCTCAGCTGCAAAATTTTATATGCTATAAATCCTGTCAAATGTTATATAAACCTCTACATTAAGGTAGCAATATTATGCTAGAACATTTCCTCTGATTTCTCTTCCTAATTTCCTTCAAAGCCTCTCTGATATCTAAAGGAATAAAAAAAAAATCAGATGTAGAAAGAAACTGTATTAACTACCTACTATCTTAAATGCAAAATAAGAGCAGCTACAGAGCATTCCTGGGCTTGACAGCCTGGAGCATAGCCAATAAAATGAATGAAGTCCCATTAAAATCAATGTGCCCAATTCCTTCCCAGTACCTAAGTAATGGAGAGCAAATAGGCAAACTGCTGTTTCAGGAGCCTGTTAAGGAGGTACCGAAAACCTGGATCTGAGTCAAGAGGTCAAAATGTATGGTGGAAGTTTGAAAGGTCAGTTAGTTTTCACAAGAAGACTTATTTTTCCAATAAATATTTTTTATATTCCTTTTCTCAAGAATTACAATCAATCCACCACAACCCCCATACTTTTACTTCTGATTTGTTAAAGTCCAGTCACAGTGCAACTGATCCAGAGATTGTCTTTTGGGTCAGTTCAACGTCAAGCAGCATTTCCTCTGTCACTGACAATGAAGTCAGTGCAAGGTGCAGGGTGGACCTTAGAGAATAAGCTCTCTATCACTGATTTCTGAAGATGGTGCTATCTGGTTCACATCAAATGAGCCATCATGCAGAAATCTGTCTACACAGAGACAAGAGGCCTTAAAGTTAGCACCTCTCATCAGAAAGTGAACCTTAATACTGTGACAGTCAGGCAGTTTAACAAGAAAGCAAAATTCAGTACATTTTGAGAATGCGAAATATTTTAACTTTTTCAAGGGAATGATTGTTCTGATGTTTTTGAGTCAGAGTTTTTGTCTGAAATCTTTCATTGTGTTTATTTAATCACAATAACTTTATATGGAAAAAAAAAGAATGAAAAAAAATGCATTTCTTCTAAATTCAAGTTCACTTTAGGTTGGTACCTCCAGATCATGCTTAGATTTGATCCTAAGAGATTTAGAAATCTGTGTTATCTCACAGGTTTAATGTTCTGAAAGTGCAAAGGTTGTGAATTTTCTTTTTTTTGGTAATGCTAAGAAGAAATTTTTGATTACATCTCTGAATTAGTCACTAAAAGCTCTGCATAGGTCTCGGCATTTGTACTGAAATGTGCTGTGTAAAATTCTGTATGTTTCTATTGACCTTGTCAATAATACTGATAAATAACTAAAACAAACAAACAAACCAAAACCCCACAAACTTTTTCTTAAAAAAAACCAACAAAACAAGACCTTGAATATTTCTACCAAACTGATAATACATAAAAGATTAATATTTTTTATAATTTTTTTCCTAGTTTATAAATGGGCATAATTATATGTAAAGTCCAGAATATAAACAATAATCTGTAAACCTGCAATTTTCATTAAATTATGATTCACGTTTCCTTAAAACACTTTCACCATGATTTTAAGACTCATTTTATTTTCAGTTTCCACAAGTCCCCAGTGAATCTTTATCAACTAGCATAATGAAGAGCCCCCAAAAATATTAAAAAAAAATATCTTAAGAGGAAAGTCTCACTTACTCAAAGATCAGAAAGCAAGCACAAGATACTTTTCACTAAGATAAAATACTGCGATCCTGAATAGTTCAAGCAGGAGTTCTCAGTTTTGAAGGGGTTTTATGCTGAAGTAGTGGTAGTCCTATCCTGTAGCACTGTAGCACAAAGCAGTGGTGCATTTTCCCTTGAGCCTTCAGTAAAAGCAGAAACACAAAAACAAAGCTCAAAACCAATCACTATAAAGTGTCATAAAATAGTTTATTGAAAACTGGGGGCAAGAAGAAGAAGTGGCAGTGTCAGAAAAAGCGATGTATGGGGTAAGATGTGTCATTGCAAAGGGCAGTGAAGACCTGTGCCCTGGTATCACCCCCGTCACCACTGCGGAACCATTTGGCCACCACAGACAGCAAGGAAAAAGCTGGGCCAGAAGAACCTCTGGATAAATCAAGGTGATTTGGGCCTTCTTGACAACATCTGAGTTAAGGTGAGTCAACTTTAACTTGATTTTAATTAATAAAAAGTGAGTAGTTGCTGAGTTCTAACGTTCTCTAAATCATATGGAGCAGCTTGGCATAACTTTTCATGGGATTTCCCTCTGTGAAGTACGTGTGCAAATGGTGTACATGTATCATACTCACAGAGCACGTGCGGCACAGAGAACCTCCACCTGCACCGTGCACTTTGCAAAGCCCAAATGCAATGTCTCAGTGGATATCTGCTGTAAAATTGATTGACCTGGATCATGCTTTGTCCGTGATGTTCAGGATGTGTGGAAGACAGCAGATTTCAGTAGTCTTTTTACTGTTCAGGCGAAATATTTTTCATCATCTTTTTTTAATATGCTCTGAATATGATATTATATATATCAGTGCACTCCTAGACATGACTCCTGTTATTATCTTCTAAGATGTAGAATAACAGAAGGGAAACCATAACTGAAAATTTGTATCTTATGTTGTTTTAAATATTATATATATAATATATATTATTATATCTATAAATATCTATAATAATGAATGTATTATGTTGTTTAATAAGCTGTTCGTATTTGTTTATTTATTTATTTACTTTCTGCATTGTGTGCTTAAAACTGCTATTTCTTTTACATTTATTTACTATTTATTTACATTTATCCCTTTTAAATTTTGAAGGCTAATGGAATTGAATATATCCCACTCTAATTTAAACAAATGCCATGTTTTTGCTCCTGTATTGCTCTCATTCACTCTGGTGCAACTGAAAGATAAGAATTAATGAAATCACTCCTAATGGAAATCCAGTATGAAATCAGTATAAATGCCCCTTTTTATAAACATAAAAATAAAGAGTACTCTTAATTTACTCTCACAACTTTTCTCCCATGGCAAAGAAAGAATAATCTTGTTTTTTGATGTTATTTTAAGCGGAATTTAAAAAACCAGCGATGATTAAATCTTCTGAATTGGATGTAATTTGTTATTTTAATGAAAATGCCAACTTTAAATTATCTTTTTCAAGTTAGTTTTATATTACAAAACTTAGCATCTTATTAAACGGAAACCTTCCCCTTAAAATAACATGGCTTGCAAGCTTTATCTTAAGCCATAAATTTATATAGTACTTTGGGTTACCAAAAATGTTAGCCATTCTCTAAGTCTTAACTTGTCATTCAATTATATATTAATGAATGCCCTGTAGAATTATAGTTTATCATTTAATGTTTACAATTTATTTTCTTGCAATTTTAAAGATCATATATTATTGAAATTACTATTATAAAAGTAGCAAGGGAATAGTAGCAGTAATACATGGCCGTCTTGATGTAAAACATTATGTAAATAAGTATATCCCTTTCTTAAATTTTAAAATCAAGCAGCATTTCAGTTGAGTTTTAATCATGCAGTTCAGTTAATTATGTCCTTTATAGTGCTAATATTAGTCTGTACAATTTTACTCCAGTTATGCTGGCTCCAATTTTACTCTGTAGTTCAATTAATTCTGGTTTTTTTTTAATTCTTCCACGTATGAAACAACTACTATTTACAGGAATGAAATAAAAGTGTTTGCAGCAGCTGCAAAGAATGTGCATTGTAGTTCTCTGTCTTTGGGCAAACCCCAATAATTTTAGTAACTTAAGCAAGTCCATCCTAAACCTGTCCATCTAAATTCATGATCAAAGTTAACTACATTTTGCAGATTACACCTCCTGATCTCCTCTTTTCCACAGAAAACCACAAAAGGTGTAGCCTCGTAATTAAGTGTTTGCTTCAATGAGGGCAAATTTTTGTTAAAGACTCTGGTTAAGCTAGACTAGTATTATATGATTATTCTGATTCCTTGGTTTAATTCCAGGTCCAGTTCAAGATTCCCTATACTTACGAATACAATTATATTTGAATATTCTAAAAATACACGTCTAGTAATAATCAATGGGATTGAAGAACAATTCTGTACAATGGGATTAAAGTCTCTGTTTTCTTTCTCCTAAAATTTTAGGCAAAAATTCAGACTTAGACTTCTTCCTGAAAATACCAACTTAGTGCATTCTCTTTTACTTAGAAAGTGGAGAATTCCAAGCAGAGCCATTATTCAGTATAGTGTATATACTGTATCTTATATACTTATAAGAAGCTCTAAACTGTTATTTAGCCTGTAAGCCTTTAAACACTTATATCAGCAAATATATTGATTTTTCAAACACCATAAAAATAGGTACATATTGGTATTGTAAATGCTGCAGTCGATTATTTTTAACACTTCAGTGGAAACAATCTTGTGAACTGAGAGCATCTGACAAATTTATCAGATTGTATACAATTTCTTGTTTTGATTATTTTTTATGAACAATTGATGATAAGACCGGTTTTGAATGTTCTAAGTAAAAATACTCTTAACACTGAAACTCCTCTAAGCAGAGGTTCCATTAGAACCATAGAGAATCATTATACTTTCCTAGTTAGCCTTATGCATGGCGAAATCTCCTGTTCTCTGCCTCTGCACCTTACAGTGTTCAATGTTTCTTTTCCAGGTAGTCAAGTTGCATCTATAAAGTCAAGATACAGTTCAAGTTCAAGACATGCAAATATGTGTATACATAAGGGTGCTATTTGCCTGTTCTCAGGTTACACTCTATTGCCTCTGCAGTAAACAGCTACTGGCCAGCCAGAGGAGTTGTCTTTGGAGTGTCGTGGATTGTATGAAGTGCTCAGCATCTAGTTTAAACACCTCACAACTAGAACATAAATCTTAAATTATGAATATGCCTAAAAGTACATATCTGGTACCATCTGAGATACCCTTGGATATGCAACATCATCACAAACCTGGCAGATACGGCACAGGGCTGATATGAGATCCACATCCTCCTGAAAAGGACTTAAAGTCTTTCTGGGATACATGAGGTTACCTCAAAGGTTGGAAGGGTTGTGTTTGACTACCTGTAGCATACTTCTACAATATAGATAAATCAAAACCAGATGTGTCAGTACCAACGTGAATCTCAGTGAATGTTTCTGACTGTTAACACCTCAAATCTGTGGCTAGATTTTAAGCAATTAGTTTGCTACATAGCTGGAGGATAAGACAATATGGTTGGTTTAAGACCAAAACACGTCCTTTCTGTGTTTACATGTTCATGTCTCAGTGCAAGTTCACATTTGTTTTAGTCATTTTGAATGACTGAGACTTCAACTATTCTATCTAAAGGCTTAAACTTAATTAGCAATCCCAGACATGCAAAAGTAAATCTTCTTGGCTCCTCTACACAAAGTCCATGCAAAAATTTTAAACCTTTATCACTTACTTTTACTGTGGAGAAAGACTAAAATCTATCCTGTTCACCGTGTACCAAATAAGAGCAGTTACAGTAACAGATCTGTTTGGATATTTTTATATATATATATATATATATATATAAAATTTATTATACCTATATATAAACAATATATATTTATACTATTAAGGTATCTCTACTCATCGAGAAATCAAGGGGCCAGCTCAGGATCCTGATCTTGTAAGAATGTTTCAATTCTTTGTAAATGAGGACATAGAAATAAAAGCATACACTTGGACAAAATTAATGTTCTAAAGCAGGGCTAGTAAACATTGAGAACACCTCTGGAGATTACCCCTTTGAAAAGATTCTAGTTCAAAGTAGTATTATACTCAACATTTCTTGCATTCTCCTTTAGGAATGAAAGAAGTTAATGGCTCTTTTTTTCCTAGACACAAGTTTCTCCCTTGGATTTGACAGGATAGAACAAATACTATATTTTGAGCAAATATATTTCAAAGATGACTCTTCAGGGATATTTCTTTTTTGACTTAAAATATTCCAAATATCAGTGAAGAAAACAGAAAAATTAATGGCGGTTCCATGCCAAAGCTTCTCTCTTTGAAGTTAAAAGAAAATATTGATAACATTCCACATACTAATAAACCATTTCTTTTGTTGCCCATTCTATCACAACTATGCCCTGCTCAGTGGATAATGGCATCCATTTCAGGCAATGGGTAGAGATTTAGGAGTGAGCTGAAAGTCCAGCAGTGCAGCACAGGCAAGATGAATCACCTTCTGGAAGGGTACCTCTGTCTTCATAGCAGTAACCACTGCCTTAGATTCTTAATCATTAGCCAGCTGAAATGCAGATTTAACTCTTACTATTTATCCTGATCAACCTAGGGTGAGATTGAGCTTTTAATAGTAGTAATATCTAGTTACCTCACAAATATGAGCCTCCTCTTCCTAGAATTACTCAGATTTGAAGATTACACTAGATATTAAAAGGGGAATGACTCTCAGAATCAGAGAATTCTTCGAATTGAAAGGGACTTTCAAAGATCATGTAGTCTAAAATCCCTAAAGTGAGTATATCCTCAACTAGACCAGGTTAAACAGAGCCCCGTCCAACTTGACCTTGACTTTTCCCAGGGATGGGACATCTACCAGCTCTCTGGATAACCTGTTTCAGTGTCTCACCACCCTCATAATAAAAAAAATTATTCTTTATATCTAGTCTGAATCTACCCTGTTTCAGTCTAAAGCCATTAATGCTTTGACCTTTCACTACATGCTCTATGAAAAAGTCAGTCGCCATCTTTCTTATAAACCCCCTCTAAGTATTAAAAGGCTGTGACGAGGTGTCCCTATATCATTTTCTTCTACAATGTCATATTGAGCATGAGAAGAATAAATATCAATGCTTTTAATTTCAGTAGTCCAGCCTTCTGCATCATACAGGACGTTTACTGTAACTTTGCTTGGGGAAAGAGTCAAAATCTGTTAAATGTCTGACAACGTCCTATTTTATGTCTGAGTAAAATTTTGAACCAAGATTAACAATTGTCACTGAAATTATCTCTCTGCATTTGGAGAAAGTCTTTCAGAGATTAACAGCTTGTCACAAAAAGCTCACTCTGGTAACATTGATCTATAAAATCAGATGTTCCAACCTACGGGTACATTTCACACTCAATATCAAATGTATATAAACACCTGACAGGCCCACGTAACAGTATGGAAAATATCCATATTTTAAAAGAATCTATGAAGAATGAGAAATTAGTTATTGTAGTGGATTGACCTTGGCTGGACATCAGGTGTCCTCTCAAGCTGCTCCATCTCTCCACTTCTCACCTGGACATGGGAGAGAAATATAACAAAAGGCTTATGGGTCAAGATAAGGGCAGGGAAATATCATTCATCAGTCACCATCATGGGCAAAACAGTCTCAACTTGGGGAAAAATAGCTTCATTTATTGCCAGTCAAATTAGAGTTAAAAAATTATAAATAAAACCAAGTCGTAAAAACACCTTTCCTCCAGCCCTTCCTTCTCTCTGGGCTTAACCTCACTCCAAAATTCCCTCCCTCCTCCCCACCAGCACTGCAGGGGTGTAGGGAATGGGGATTTTGGTCAGTTCATCACACACTGCCTCTGCCATCCTTTCCTCCTGGAGTGGGGGGACTCCTCACACTCTTCCCCAGCATGGGGTCCCTCACACAGAAGACAGCCCTTTATGAATTTCTCCCGTATAAGCCCTTCCTACAGGCTGCAGTTCCTCTTCAATTACTCCAGCATGGGTCCCTTCCATGGGGTGCAGACCTGAAGGAACAGGCTGCTCCAGTGTGAGTCCCCTGCTGAGTCACAAGTCCTGTCAGCAAGCCTGCTCCAGCTTGGGCTCCTCTTCCCACTGGTCCACAGGTCCTGCCAGAAGCCTGATCCAGCACAGGCTTCCCATCAGATCACAGCCTTCTTCAGGCATCCACCTGCTTTGGCATGGGGTCCTCCATGGGCTGTAAGGGGACATCCTGCCTCACCATGGTCTGCACCAGGCGCTGCAGGGGAATCTCTGCTCCAGCACCTGGATCACCTCCTCTCTCTCCTGTTCCACTGACCTTGGTGTCTGCAGAGCTCTTTCTCTCATATATTCTCAGTCTTCTCTTCTCTGGCTGCAATTGCTGCTGTGCAGGTTTTTCCCTCCTTAAATCTGGGGCCCGACCTTGGCCAGCAGCGGGTCCGTCTTGCAACTGGCTGGTGTTGGCTATGTTGGACACAGAGGAAACTTCTAGCAGCTTCTTAAAGAAGCCACCCCTAGAGCCTCCCTGCTATTAAAACCTTGCCACTCCATCTCAATACAGTTTTAGATGAATTTAATTAAATTGTGATAATTGTAGTCAGTTTGTCTTTAGGAATTTGGTCTAATCTAGACAGACAGGCTCCTCCAGAGAACGCTACTCATTTTTCCTTTATATATTTATGATAGGATGAGGTGAATTGCCCCCTAAAATCTTTCAGTGTTGATTTCAGAGACAGCCTAAACAACTAATTTAGGTTAAGAGATTTACATTCGAGAAGCCTAAAGTAATACTGGATTAATCTCACTCTATTTGACATGCTTGGCATGAAAATCAACATATTCATCAAGTACTATTACAAATTAAATTTTTTATCTAACAAGGTCATTAACCTTAGTGCTATTGGTTTTTTCTTCTAAGGAAAATACTAATGACAAGTTTTAGAAAATGATACAGATATTTATGCCACTATTTAACTCTCCCTATTCCAAGTTATATCGGTATGCATTTTAACGCAATGACTGACCTGATTTGTATTTTTTCATAATGCATAATCTGTTTTATCCAAAAGTTGATTGTGATACAACTACACAAAGCTAAGCGCAAACAAATTTTTCAAGTTCTTAATTCAAAAAGAACAGTTTTGTACTTCTTACAAAAACAAAGTTCCTAGTGAACTAAGAATGGAGGAGTTGAATCACTGATTTCAACAAGGCCAGCATGTTTAACCAGGCTACCTTTAACAATTAAATCTAATGAATGGGAACAGATTGTTCTTCTGTAACTTTGGATTCTGGTAATTCTGAATTAATGCTGTAGTATCTGAAAGAACCAAAACTACAGCTCGCTAACACACTTTTGTCATGTACATGCTGACAAGTTCCTCTGTGGTGTGAATATCTGTTGCTTTGCCATCAGCCATCAGTCCTGTCTTTTGACTGGAGCTGTTATAGTCATTACCTTCTACAGAATATTTCCTAATGAAAAAAGTCAAAGAGTCTTCTGAAAACTTTTAATAGCCTGCATTGTACAGACAACTGTTAGGAAGTGTTGTCACTTACTTTCCATCTACTCTTAAAACAGTGGCTTTCTAAATTACTTTTATTATTTGTGTGACTGCAGGTGCTTTCTCAGGCCCATATCATATCACATGTCATTGAACTTGGTTTATTATATAAATAAGGCATACAGCCTACTGCAGACTACATCTTACGCTTTTTCACTTTTCTATACACAGTATCCAGTACTTTTAATGATATCCTTAGAGAGCTAGTCAAAGAGATTGGGGGTAGAAATGTGCTAGTGACTGTAGGTTCAGCTGAAGCTCAGAAAGCGTACAGGGTAGGATTTGTGGTATTTTTTTTGCTGGTCCTCACTCAAAAACTCTCTCTTCAGAGTAATGAGCTGAGCATCAAATTCTGCCTCACAATTGACAGACATGTAAAAAGTCTCCCTTGGGCTGAAAAATAGAATCAAAAAGAGTCAAAAGAAATTGTAATACAACAAACATCTTTGTAATCACTGAGTCACCCTGATCATATCTGTAAGACAGAATGAAAATAAAATAAAGGAATATAAAAAATAATTTATATTTCACACTTTTTTCAATTTGATTAATCTTGTTCCATGTAGGTAGTGTTACTAAAGTTCCACAGAGTTTCACTGCTTTTGTGTACATACATTTCTTCTTTTTTCTCTACTGGATCATGGCCACAGAGAAAGAAAAAACAAATACAAAATAGTTGTACGTCTGTAGTGTCTATATACAAGGGAATCTACTAAATTATGAACATAGTGCTGTCTCAGAACATTTGACTACTCTATAAAATACCTAATGGGACATATGGCAAAAATTTTTATGGCTCAACAACAGTCATTATTTATGACTCTAGAGAAGAAGAAATATATCTGACTCTAAACACAAATACAAATCTAAAAGGCTACATTTGAAGAATTTGAGGGAATACCTGTGCCTTAATACAGAGTTAAATATCCAGCTTTAGTATTGAAAAATGTGAATTTAGCACATTATGGACATTAGCTTATCAAAAACCGTAATCAAGCATCAACTTGTTTACATTTTATCAGATATTTGATTAGCTCAGATACACAATGGATTTGATATACAAACCACTCTGGATACACTGAGTCAATAGTGGCAGAATAAGCAACTATGACTAACATCCTTCAACAAGCAGTTTATATCTACCAAAGTAATTTTACAAAGGAGAAATAAAGACATTTCAAAAGGATTCTTCCTCAGTCTGATTGTCTTCTGCTTTGAAAGTAAACATATTATCATTGTGTAGCATCTGGAGTCCATTATGTTTTAATTATATTTTATACAAGTGATGCTTCCCCTTAAAAAAAGTACTTGATAGATCACTATCTCTTATTTATTCTGCATTGATCATTGTAGATTTGGCTTTTTTCGTTTTCAGACCCAACTAAATAATACCAGTAGAGAAAGATGATAAAAGTGGTGATGAGAAGTCTCAGAGACTCAATTTGACATTAAGATTACATTATGTAATATTCACTGAGAAAAAATCTGCAGAAACATACTGAACAGCAAAGTCATTTGGAAACTGATAGAAAGAAGGCTCAAAAAAACTCTGGGCAAGCATTCAACCACGGTGGAGACAGAAAGTACAATACAGAATTTCCAGTCAGCCATTGCAAAATACTGCCAAAGGAAGTGGGAGGATCTCATTTCTCCAAGTTTTCATATGCTTTCTGGAAGACTTGTAATAAAAATATCATTCAGTCTAAGCTCTTGAATGGTCTCCATTGGCCCTGCATTTATAAAATTACAATTGCACAATCATTTAAAATAACGTTAAAGAGAAACTTTATGGTTTATCCCCACTAAGGAATAAAAGCATAAAGATAGGGGAAAAAAAAACAAAAAGAGATCACTATAAAACAAATACTCCTGAAAGGACCTATATTTACTAATGTAGATTGAATATCACCACCAGCTACAATAGAAGGAATAGTTGTCAGTTAAGTAAAACTTAGGTTAATAACGCAACCTCCTGCAATATTTAATGATAGCATAGCTATGCTTCCTGTATTCCTGTGATCTATTTTTTGTTTTAACAGCAGGAGGCTTTGAAAGTCTCCTTGAACCCAGCACTGATATTTAGCTATTTCCAGCTGAGTATGTAATCTGAAAGGTCTACAGTTTTGTCTGACTTTAATGGAACTTGCTGAGTTTTTTCTGGTCTGAATGGAAGTTTCCTAGATACACATTGGTGTAGAAGGACAAGATCCTCTACATGGTCTAAAACTTCATTGCTTTTTCACCAAATACCTGCACCTATGTGATGCACAATTTCTAAAGTTAATGAACAAACTTGCCTTCCCTAGTGTCTATGGCAGTGCTGAGAGAATCTGTTTCCTCCTCCTTGCTGTAAGTTGAGAAACAAAATTGAAAAAAAAAAAGTGAAGTGGAACAGAAGGTTTTCTCCCTCTGACCAGTCACATTATCAGACTCCCTTTCTATTGCTATATTCTCCAAGAAAGTTGTTCCATATTCAAGTGAGAAATGGGAATTATGGTTTTAAATCCTCATCCCAAGTGCGAAAATGAACAATGGTTCGCATTTCTTGGCAGTGAGCTCTACCTTTAACTAATCTGTTAGCCAAATCATACTGTCTGCCATAAAAATAAACGTACCACACAAAGAGAAAGTTCTAGGCTTTTCCTGGTGCTTTTATTCTCTTATACAAATTTAGACAGAGTCTCCTCAGAACCTTGCTTTTCTGCTCTGACCCTTCAGTAGCATAGATCCCGTAGTCAGAGAGCCCATAGAGACAAAGGATTAGTATATTTGGTCTTACATGTTTAGTATCTTTGCTATATCACCTCAATTCCCTAAAAGCAGTCATAATACACTGGAAAAATGAAATAACAGCATACAAAGGTAGTTTTTAAGTCACCTTCAGAACGTTTTCATTTATTCTGTATACTTATCTATCTATTCAAGTGCCACCACAAAGAATAGCTTCTCTCAAATTTGAAGAGGAGTCATGCATGTAACTCCCTGCTGCAAGGGACGGAGGCACCCATTTGTTAATGCAATCAAATATCTGAAGGTTGCCTGCTTGGGTTCATTCCTGTGACTACTATACTCTATTCTTATTCCATGTGGGCACAAATGATACTGACAAAGAAAAGGTGGACAGTATCAAAAGATAGTACCAGAGCTCTGGGACTAGTAGTCAAGGGTCTGAGGGCTCAGGTGGTGTTTTCCTTGATCCTGACATCAACAATGTAGGGTGTCAGAACAGCACTGATAGGACAGGTCTGCCCATGAGGTTTTGGGTTCTATCATCATCAGGGATTTAAACTAAGAATGATGGAAAAGGGACAGAGTAATCAGCGGTCCTGTGACAGAGCGACAGACAGAGTCCCTGAGAAAAGGTCTCTGGTGATGTGACAAAAAGGGATTACAAAATCAACAAAATGGGTAGTGATCAGTGGCACAGAGCCTAGTTGGAAGCCAGTAACTACGGGTGTACCTAGGGGCGTATGTAGGGGCCAACAGTGGGTGAAATCCTGTTTAACATCTTCATTAAGGGTGGGGATGGGAAGGCAGAGTGTACCTTCACCAAGTGTGCTAATGACTGAAAACTGGGAGGAGTCGCTAATTTGCCATCCAGAGGGTCTTCAAAAGGCTGGAGAAATTAGCAGACAGGCAGGAAGCTCATGAAAGTCACAAAGTAAAAGAATCCTTTACCTAGGAGGAAAACCACCATGAAGGCCACATGTTGGAGGCCACCCGTCCTGACAGCAGCTTGGCAGAAAAGGACCCCAGGAGGTCCTGGTAGGTACCAGGTAGAACATGAGCTCCCAATGTGTTCTTGCAGCACAGAAGCCTAATGGTGTCCTGGGCTTCATTAGAAGTGTTGCCAGCAGGCCAAGGGGGATGATCCCTCCCCTCCATTCACGATGCTGAGGCCACACTACGAGTATTGCATCAGGTTCTGGGTCCCCCAGTACAAAACAGGTACGGACACACTAGAGAGAATTCAATGAAAGGACACAAAGATGATTAAGGAACAAGAGCATCTCTCCTACGAGGAAAGGTTGGGAGTATTGGGAGTGTTCAGCTTGGAGAAGAGAAAGCCCTTGGGGGGTGTCATCAATGTATAAACATCTGAAGAGGCTGTGCAAAGAGGACAGAGCCAGGATCTTTTCAATGGTACCCAGTGACAGGACAAGAGGTAAAAGGCAAACATTGAATTCTGGAGGTTCTCTCTGAACATCAGGAGACATTTTTTATTTACTGTGAAGGTGACTGAACACTAGCATATGTTGCTCAGAGAGGTTATGGAGTCTCCACCCTCAGAGTTATTCAAAAGCCACTTGGACAAGATCTTGGGAAGCTGACTCCAGGTGATCCTTCCTGAGCAAGCAGTTGGTCCAGATGGCCTCTAAAGGTCCCTTCCAGCCTCAGCCGTTTTGTGATCATGTGATTCTGTGATACATGGAGCAGCTTTCTCTCTCAGTTTGGACAGAGAAACGAAATGCATCTATGATGACACACATGAACCCTACCTTCATTGTTCCATTCTTGTGCTAAAGTTTTTTTGTTCAACATAAGGAATGAACACATAGAACAAAGAAATAAATCCCCTGCTCTCTCTCTCTTTCCTATTCTTTTCTGCACTAATATCTTACACAGGAAAAAACTTTAATTTTAGATAAGACAAATTTGAATTTCAACTGCAATGTAAAATCAATACTATATATTTGTATCTCAATGGGAAAAAAAAATAAAATCTAGAGGTAAAGACTGGAGTTAAAGGTTCTGATCAGCCAAATTATTAAACTACTCAGGTACTTTTTCTAATTATAGTTCCTTAGATAGTCGAAATAGCAGGGAGAGATTGAAGCTTTCCCTGTTTCTCGTGCAATATGTTGCATGCAATTAGTACCTTTTGAGAAAATGTCACTTTGCATTCTCGGTTTCAGATGCTCAGATAGTCTGCATGCAGATGGCAGATTAAGACCTTCATAAAGTTAATCATATGAAGGCAGAGGAAAAATTTCTCTTAGAGACTGAGTTGAATATGTAAATACAGAAAGACATAATTTGCTTTGCATGAAATGGAAACCTTTTTGCTCTAAGGAAAACTCCCAGAAAAAGCTTAATATTTCAGTAAGTTTCTCACAAATTATCTACATTTCATTTAAAATAAAGGAAGGCATTTGAGGGTCACGATATTCACAGTGTTTCAACTTACGTTAGCATCAATAATTTTTGAATTCTTGCAAAATCTCACATAATGCACACATAAAATCATGCTGGTGAATCAATAGTCCCAATATTTATGGATATCAGGAAATTTCACATTTAGTTGCCAGTTCCTTTTTAATTACATGTACAATTTATTATAAAATTGAAAGTATACATTATAAAAATTAATATTGAAATGGGATTGTGAAAAGTACATAAAAATATAAAACATTCTTCGATTTTGTATATTTAACACTGGTTATGGAGCCAAAATTTGACAGTTAGATATTGGTATTTATCAGAGTAGAAAATTATTTTTGTTAAATGAAATATGGGATATAAAAAATTTTGTTCCTTTATGGATGCACTATGTAAATTTTAAGAATTTCCTAAGTTAAAGCCAAACTTACTACTGTCTGATGAGCGTAATTCTTAAAATATCACAAATCCAGGGAGAATTAAGTAGTAATCCAAAGCAATGATGTTCACTAAGCCATATTAATTTAACTACATAACATTCATGAATATACAAAAATATGCAGCCAAAAGTTCTTAGAAACCAATTTTAACACCTAATCTAGTCAGAAAAACTATGTTAATAAACAGTCTTAGAGTTACAAGAATTATCCATATTTGTACTTAATTTTCTTCTGTATCGTTTATCCATTAAAACTGTTTAGGTAGACCATGAGCATTTAACTCTGGACAGTCAAATATAGCATAATATTTTCTCCTTTGAATAAATATCAAAGATAGGAAAAAATGTAAACTCAATGGTCTTTTATGTTGAGCACTGTAATTTAATAGCAAGACAAATTAGTATAAACAGCCACATAATCAGGCATTCTATATTGATGCACATTCCTTTCAGTATCCTCTCACATGACTACCAGTGTTAATCCATGCAGCTTTTCTGCTTTCACCACCACTACTACTGCATCAACATGTCACCTAAATAACTGCAATTAAGCATTCTCTGTAGCTGCTGATTACAGGATGCTGATGAACATTCCCAGTGGATTTAGCAGACTCGTTCATAACAACGATAATAATCATCTCATATCATAATGTCTGTGCTTCTGAAGACTTCTTAAATAATCTAAAATTTTAATTGTACAGACTGTTGATTAATTCAGCCTGAAGTTCAACAGGAGCTTAATCAAAAAGGTTCAAGTATCACATCACTGACATCTATTAAGCAATATGGTAATATGCATCCTAGGAAATAAATACTTAAGCTACTTGGTCTTTCAACCAAGGTAAACTTTTACAAAGGTCCACTGCCCTCTTGAAAAGAGCATTAGAACTTCTTATGTCACTTTCTATTGCAAAGAAAGAAACAATTTTTTTCTTTCTTTTCAGTGAGGATTTCTTCATTTTGTTGAGTTCCTTGTCACTTTGCGTTGAGAATAATGACATTCAAAAAGCCAAAATGCAGAATTTCAATGTCTCAAATAAAGCTGTTATTATTGTTATGGTTTTGAATACTAGTGGATCATATTTTTTTTAACTGAAACCAGGTGAACTCAACTGTGCAGTACTTATCTGGACCAGTGTACTGTCTGTGATGATCTCCAAACTCCTTACAAACTGTATCCATTACATTATATTTTCTTCCTTTTATTCTTGCATAGAAAAAATATTCCATGCAAGGAGTGGGAATGATCCCATTACAGATGGCTTTAGAGGCTACATTCCTTTGAATATGTGTAGATCAGCAGAAAGAAATTTTTAAATTTTGTTTCCTAATTGTGGTCCATGTTCAACACAGTCAAATCCTTTGTTAAATCACACACAAAGATGCAATCTATGACAGTTTTCTCTAAAATCAGTAAGGGACATTGTAGGGGTTTGGGTTCTT
>VWPU01014931.1:0-32500 GCA_013398955.1 Callaeas wilsoni
CTCCCTCCCTCTTTCTTTCTCCCTGTATCACATCAAATAATATTCAGTGCATTTTGCAAAGTTACTACCCCAGCCTACCTTCAGCATTTCTTCCATTTCTATGGTCCATTGTTTTCTCAGCTGACATCATCCATTTTAACTCTTCCCTCTAACTCTGGACTATTGCAGGGTCAACAAATTCCTGCAAACATTGGTGTGAGTCTGGTGGTTAACTGCCTGTCAACTCTCACCGAGCATGGGAGCTCTATTGCACGCCTTCAGACTGTGCAGACCGGGCAAACAGATTCTGCAAATCCTAGTTAAGAGACAGAAAATATCACACACTTAGAAAGAATTAAGGCCTCATCCTCTTGAAAGTCTCCTAGAGAATGCTTTAGTTTTGGTTGCTCTAGATCAACAAAGTACTGCTAATTGATGAAAGTTCAGTCTAGAAACTTAGATGTCTTTAGATTTGAATTTTTGTACTTGTAACCATCTTATTAAAATAATTCACCAACTTTTCTAAACACAAACATATACAAACTGTAATAAAATGTTTAAAGAGAGGACTAATGAGCAGCTTATTCATATACAATGAATACCCAGAGAAAAAAAAAGATAAATATAAAGAAGCTATTTATTCATAAGATACTGGTATTTATGTGAAAAGACAAGCCAAACAATAATCAAAAATAATAAGGCTGTGCTGTCTCCTCCTTCCCTTTAGGCTTCAGTCGTGGCATGTGATGGATTACTGTTTAAAGACAACAAACAAGGTTGACAGTTTTTAGGGACATACCCAGTTGCTTTCTATTTGCATGTACAATGCCTGGGATGTGAGAGCTCTGATGCTGTAATTTTCTTGTGAAAAAAGTGGAGGATGATAACAAATACAATTGGCTATATTACGGATATGTGCTCTGTGTGCACTAGATGTGAAACAACAGAAAACATGCAGATGGGAATGAGAAAATTTCATAATTTACAATTTTTAGATTAGAGGTTTCCGTGCTGAAGGTGTGTGGGCATAAACAAACTTGACATTTTAAGCAACCATTTTTTTTTCCTGACTTTTTAGCCCAAACCAATAGCCAGTAGTCTCAACCTTTGATATCTGATATATAAATAAGTTGGGAGCTCTATCGCTCCAAGAGGTGCTAATATAAATTTCTTCCACAAGCCCACCATTCACGTTTCCTCATCAAAGTGTTTTAGGCCTACTATTTTGCTACTGCTTTAGAATTTATTAGTATTATGAGTGGTTCCTTGTAGAATGCTTTATTCCTTTTGCTATTTCTCTATTTTCAAAAATGAAATCACTATTTATACTTTTTCTTGAAAACTGGGGAACATATTCCATTCATTTCTACCACCCCAGATGTTAGTTTATGCTGATCTAGTCTTCTATCGCTCAATGATAAAAGTAAAAATTTTTTATAATAAATATTGAGTAGATAACAAAATCATCATTCGCTTTTCTTAAAGAGTTATAATAATGACCTCACAAAAGCAGAATAAAATAGAGCCATGAATACACACCCTGGAACAGATTTTCAATACTTGAACAGCATCATCATATAGAGAAATATTTTATGACACTCAGAATATTTCCTAGTAAACAGATAAATGAAGAAAAAAGAGGGAAAAAGGGGAAGAAATTATGTATGGAGAGTTAATAAAAATGGGTTTTTAGTCTAGCTAAGTAATCCACAGTGCTGTAGCTACTTTCATTCTTTCCTTCAACGTTTTTATCTGAAGCCATGTATCTGAATTAAAACAAAACTATGAACTCATTCTACTAAAAACACAATCAGTATCCAGCTAAAACTTCTCTACTCTCTGCTTAACTGTGAGGGTTATTGTAACATTTCCACATTAAATCATAGCTGGGAAGGAAGAATTTTATGTAAGATTGTGAGAAATGCAAATAAAATCTGCAACCTACCTGCTTCACACTGCAGGAGTTGAAACAGAGTTATAGCCAAGGTAGGAAATTTTATGGAGCCTCTCCTGTAAGATAAGTATCTTTATTTCTGCTATTCATACGTCCTGTTTAGACTACATTTTTTTACTGTGTGTATATTGATTCTATCTTGGTATCTAAGTGTCCAGGGAACCAAAACATTTGCTGCAAGTCCAAAACCTTGCTACTGTCTTTGACAGTTGCTTGAGTGCAATATTGTTGAATTTGTTAAATACTGTAAATGAAGCCATAAGCACTAGCTCTTTTTTTTTTTTTCCCCTGAACCTGCTCTATTTTAATGTCATTGCTGCACATCCAAGTCTACCACTGAGGCATTAGCATTGTTTTCATGTGGAAGGTGACAATGAAGCACAGGCCTCTTCTTGCTTTAATATGCATTATAGATGAAGAATGTGTCAAATCTTCTCAGTCTCCATTGTCTCTGATCTCTATTTGAGAGATAGCACAGCCTGTGAGAGAGTGCACAACAACTTCTCCAAGGACTTTGCAGTCCTCCTTTATACCACACATTTTCAGAGAAAAACCTCAATCCGAAACAAAAAGAAGAAAAATCACCAGTTCTGCCTGGCAAACAAAGACTGTGGTGGCTAACGGATGGCAAGTATACGTTAGTGGAGTGTTCGTTTCCCACATTCCTTCAAAGCTCACTATTCAGAGCCTTGAATTACGATACTCTACCTATGAACCCACACATCTCATAATTATCAGCTGATTGATACTCCCGCCTATATCCAAAAACATTAGCTAAAATAATTTTCAGCCTCTGCACCATATCAGCAACAGCTTGCCCAATGGATTTAAAAGAAATCTTCAAAAGGATTTTCTATCTAAGTCACTTATTAATTTAAGTCCTGTTAAAAGGTAACCCAGATCTGTTCCTGTTGCACTTATGTCCTCTCTAGTTATGATAAATTCCATCTGTATTAGCACACCTGTGTGAGAGAAACAGCATGCAGAGGTCTACAGATGTTAGATAAAGTGTAAAAGGAAACGTTTCAGGTGGGCTTTGTCTTGATGATCTTAACAGCTATATTGCTCTCTCTAGAAAGATGTTCCATGACAGTTGAATGCTTCATGGTTGAAAATTTTTTCTGTAAGAGAGGCCTTTTCTGCAAGAGAGGTCAGTTTTTGTTATATATACATACCGCCACATTATTTATTTTACCTTTTGGTTGACATAGTGGGGTCCCAAGATATTCTTTTTTCAGGAACAAGTATTTTCTTTTTTTTTCTGAGGAAGTGTCATATATCTGATTCTGCTTCCTGTCTCAAGCAGGGAGCAGAAGAAAGTTTCAAACTCCCAATCTTTTTAGGAAATAAGATCCAGAATTGTTGTAAAGCACCTGATCAGCAAAAAAAATATTTGGTAAAGACTTTTGGTCACCACAATCGAACTAAATCCTGATTAGATCAAGGTGTATAGCTTTCAGAGAAGCTAGGCATGCAAATATATGAAATGTATATGCAATAGTGGAGTAGATGTCTGTGAAGACCAATAGGTGAATCTCACACTCATGGTATGGGAGTTGACAAAGACTTAGTTTAATTTAAGAAGTTTCTGATGTAGACTATAATTTGAATTTTTTGTCAAGACACTTTGCATTTTAATTCTATACCAACCTTTCTTTTTACTTTATTTCTTCAGGATCATGTCTAGATAACCTGCCTTCCAGATTTTATCCAAAAATTTTCAAGACTGCAGAAGCTTTTCCTTCTTGTAAAGTTCGAGTAGTGAATTCTATGTCTTTCTACTAATGAACAGAATAATAATCAGTTAGTTTAAAAATCTTACAGGAAGGACTGAAGTTCTCCCATGGTCATTGTAAGTCCTTGAGAATGTGAATTTGTACTATGAATGATATATGATCTACTGAATATAATTGTATTATGAACAGTGGCAACTTCTCTTGAAATAATGCACTGCTACTGATGACACAAAAAATTGTTTTTGAGAAGGTCTGTTCCTGCCTAAGCTTAGGCAAATATTTCTAGAAAATAGCAAACCATTGTAAACAAGAGAATAAGAGGTAAGCAAAAGTCAGGAAACCAAGGGAATATTTTCCTGTTTCCTTCTGTAATTTTTAGAAACAACTGCATATTTGGCATGACCTAGCAGCCACAAAAAAATAGTGTAAAATCTATTTTGTAGAAATAGGTTTTAATATCTGGCATATATGAGCTATTGTGCATCTACAAGTAAGACCTGGAAACAGATTTATTGTAGAAAATTTGTTTTGAGTGAGCTCATATAATTTGAGAGTTTCAGTTTTCATAAATTTTTATTAATTATTCATCTCAGACATTATGTAAAAGTGAATAATTCTAGGAAAAATTGTATTCAGCCTTTCTCTGAGGGTCTTCATATCCAGAAATGCAAGATTCTCCAGGGAATATTAGCGAAAATGAACTATAAGATCAAATTTTCAAGTTTTCTATTAAACTATGAAATTAGAAGTTTTGGAATGGACATATTCCGCTCATATTTTTGCAATTAACTATGCAAATCTTCTCTAAAAACTTTCCCCTAATGTGCTATGTGCCAAAAAGAAAATCCAAAGTTGTTCTGAGCACAAATAGGCAAAGGTATTAAAGCACATCAGACAGATGATGTTTCCTCAGAAAGATGAGAAATGGAGGTTCATTACTCATCTCCAGTTCCCACGTTTACCATCAATGTGCAACTTACAGGAAAAAGCTAATAATACAAAACTTAACCTTGCTTGCTTCTCTAACATGAAGAGTATATCTTGTATATCTTTTTTTCCTATCTATCTGTCTTATAAATATTGAAGTCTATGGGTGGACATAGATGTTAAGTGAATGTTAACATCTATCTTATCATTAACTATCTTATTCATGACAATTCTGATTCCTGTTACCACATAAAGATGTCTTGATCATTCTGAATTCCTGTTACTGTGTAAAGAATCACCAAACCAGGACAAGAGCAGATTTCCTTCACACATTTTCATATGGGGAAAATACAGGAAAAGGGTGGGAGGTGAAATTCCCTGAATGTTGCACCTGAGACCACAATTTGAACATTTTATGATGATGAAAATGGCTCTTCATCTTCAGTAAAAACATTTGCTTTTTCAGAGTTGTTGAATACTCAGATTTTTTAGCTAACCTCATTAGGAGCTGAAACAATCCAGGCCCTTTCAAAGTCAATACCATAAGGGTACAATACCCTCTAGAGGAATGGAAAGCAACATGCATAACTACAGTATTCTTGTGTATTTAATATCTAGCACCAGTTTTGTTCTGAATATATATTTATTTTTTAAAATGGTATTTCTGAACTAAAGTAATAACTAATAGTGATGCAAATACATTATATTGCACTAAATACCTTACCCATTTCTCCCTTTTCTACTTCATTTGCTAAAAATGACAGAGATTCTTTTGCACTGGAAACACCAGATGGTGATTTTCTAAACTACCCATGACTCCTTCTTTATTCTCCTAGCATTCAGTTCATTCCTTTTTGATGGGCTTAACTCTTTTGCTACTACTCAAAGTCTCTATATAATCAGCTTGGACTTCTAAGATTAGTATCCTCCTCTTCTGTGAAAAAAAATAACCAACACTTTCAATATTGTAGCTTTTTACCTCCAAACTCCATTACCTTTTCCACCAATATTTTTCTTAACCTCAAGAGTGATTTCTCTTGAGACATGTGAAACTGCACAATCACAGCCAACATAAAGCCAGAGGCACACTTCTTCCACAAAAATACTATCTGATTTTTTCAATCTTCTCCATCTTTCTACGTGGCCTATTTTTCCTGCCTTGTAATTCTTGCACTCTACATGTTTTGCAGAGCACTTAAATATTTTCTACACAGCTGAGTCTGAATTCTTCTTGTCCAGCAAATGTAAGAGAGAAGATTTTTCTACAGATCTGTGCTCCTGCACAGATACTAACAGGAATTTCATTGAGGTTATAAGTCCTTGATGGTTTTCTACAATACCATTAACTTGTGCTTGACATAGGTTCTAACCCTGGCGGCAGCAGACTAAGAATTACCTTCTCAAGGATGATTTTGAAGTTACAGCACTTACAAAACAGCTGTGAAAATACATGGAGAGTTCAAACTCAACACTCTGGAGATGCAGATCTTCTACATCTCTTCTATACTTCCCTCCACAGGCTTATTATCTCTGCAGACGTGGCCTAGTATAGTGTCTGAATTCATTTATTGTTTCGTGTATATAAATAAAATAAAGTCTAATGTTCTCTAGTATTGAGTTGGCTAAGGAAGAATTTTACTACCTATATCTCTGCAATGTCTATCAATACCTTTAACACAAAATGGAGGAAAAGGGTTTTGTGAACCATATTTGATCAGACTAGAGGTATTTAAAAAGCAGAAAAGAGTAAATCCAAGGATCTGGCGAGGCAGGAGACTAATATTAGTATTATTTTTATAAGGTTGAATATATCTTAAATAGTGTTATGCTAACATGACAGCAGTTACCCACCTTAATTTTTTTTTAAAAAAGGAGAAAGGAAAGAGTTCCTTGAAAGACCAATTCAGATTTAAAATTAATTTATTTTTCACAGGAAAAAAAAATCATTTTATACCTTTATGTTATTTGTCAAACTTCTGTAATCTTGCTAAATGTTGAGGTGTATCAGGAGAACATTTATTTAATTGGTGACTATGAGTACCACTGACACTCTAAAACAGGTGTTTGTAATTTATTTATTACAACAAACAGCAGCAAATGAAGTATGCTAAGCAATGCTTTGGAGAGAAAAGAGCTAATGTCAGGGTGATAGGGTAGATGCAAACCCGTATTTATTGGCTTGGGATGCTTTGTCTAATTTGAGATTATGTTGATGTTGTATATTTGATTATGGCATAACTCTTGAGCTATTCTCAATATTTCTTGGGAGTTCAAAGTAATGGAGACACCAGCAACCTCCTCCGAAGAGAGAAACTGTGTCTTTTGCAATTAACAGTGCATGAAAATATTGGTTTTGATATTTACTCCTAGATCCTGACTGCCAAAAAGTGGCACTAATGAATGAACAACTTCAGTTCATGCAGTTTCTTAAACTCCAGTAGAAGCGAACACATAAGAAAAACATCATTCAGCCTTCTTCTCAAACACAAATTAATATTTTTTGGAAATGCATCCTGAAATCTCAAGACTGTAGCAAAAGCCTAATCAGTTTTGGGCAAGATTTCATTGCTGAAGCCCGCATAGCTTCAGCAAGAGTGAGTGACTGACAGTAATAATGTACTGAAGATGTCTTTTCGGATCAGCTGAGGTACAATTAATGTTAGTTCAATTTTCCTTCCTCCTCTTGTCAAGAGAAAGGAAAGCAGGGACAACAGCCTGAATCCTGTCTTCCTGCCACTGCTCCCACCGCAGTGTTACAGGTGTGCTGGAAAATTTTCAGCTCATTTTTACCGGTAGTTACAACCACAAGATGAAACAGGTATTACAGGTTTCCTGCTTCATCTCAGTGGCCCAGCTGGTAAATCTCTGGTAAAACAGGACCATCACTGGCTGCCCACTTGTAGCCTGATATGTGACTTTTAGAGTCTCTTTTTCAGTGCCTAGGAGTGTTTCAGGATTTCAGGATTATGATGGGCTTAATGAATCTGAGTGAATATCTTTATGAAAGATAGCTGACAATTAATCTCAGGTGTGTTTGCACATACCAAGGGCTGATCTTTGTTACCTCTCCCATCCCAATGTGCCGGAGGAAAGCTGGTCAAGGCAATAATTTCAATCTGGATTTCTTACTATGGCAGGCGTGGAAAAAGCTGGCATTTCTGATGGGATGATCTTCCTCTTCCAAAGGAGAAGGGCGATGGTGACCATTGAGAAATGCAAGGAAAGAAAATTTCTAGCTAGTTCAATCTGTCTCATGGGCTTCAGTAAAGTTTAAATTAAAAATATACTCTTGTTATGGTGCCTGTGTTGCAGATGCCTGTATGTTCATCCATTTTAGTTTGAAGTAGAAGTCACAGTTTCCTAACAAAGTTTTGAATAAAATGAAATCAGAAGCTAAACATTGATTAATACTTTATCACGTGAGATTTTCCATATGATAGAGATTTGAAGTTTTCAGCTTAAATGCGCATAGGAGGTAAACTTGTGTCCTAAGTCTCAGCTCACTGCAAAGATCAAGTAAATGCTGAAAATCAGGATTTGCAATGGCTAACCCAAACCACCTACACCTCTATAATGTCCTACACCAGCTATGCAACTGTAGAAATAGACTTAAAGAAGTAATCTGTCCTTTTAGCTAATAACATCAAAATGAGACCTTTTTCTTCACTTTGCCTGGACCTCTAACCTTTAAAGGTGAGTTAGACAGCTGCACAAAACCTGATCTCATTTTCTGCCCCTGGCAAGATTTTTTCAAGTTCATCTTCTTTTTTTCCCCCTTCTCTCAAAATCTGATGAAAAATGAAATGTCATGAAAACAGGCTCTGAGGCTAAAAACCCTCTGTCTGTCTCTGTGACAGATGTCAGTTTGAAAGGTTTCAGGTCACCTGTCAGAACTATGTCAGTATGATCCATACAAACATCTACTCAACCTCTAACACTAACATTGAGTTCTGCTTTTTAAAATACCCCTTGAAAAAGAATCAAATGATTTCAAGTCACTGCCTTTTCCCCTTTCTTTTAACTCTGATTAATGAGCCAAACTCTCAGGCAAGGAAAAAAAAAGGAAAAATGGGTGGGGGGAAAGGAAAAAAAGAGCCTTTAAAAAAGGACAGTTTGACCTTTTTGTGCCCCTGGCAGTGAACCAATCAGCATTCTCATAATCCAAACACAGATGCCTGGAGCTAAACAAATCCTATACTTGTGAACAAGAATTCAGTTTGCTGTCAAAATATAATGATGAGCAGCAAAGTGCTGCTCTTAAGAAAAATATTGTGAAATAAATTAAAATGTTTTTCATTAATAAAGGGAGTCACGTGAGTAATGTCATACATCACTAATAGCATCATTTGGGAAGAAGTATGTTGAGGTATTTATTTATATTTATTCTACATGCGTACATTTAAACCGCAGTACCTCATCTCTACATGAGACATAATCCCATAATATTTTATGACACTAAAACCACTGCTCATCTAATGCTGCAATTCAGTACTTTGTAATGATTAATTAACAGGCTTGCATATTATTTTGTTCCTTGCTTAGTGTCACAGTGTCTGCATTATTTCTCACAGGCATGATCTGCCCTTTTAAAGTTTAAGCCTCTATTTTGTTAAAGAAAATTATTGCAGTATTAAAGAGAAGATCCCAGCTGCATGACAGTTTTCATCAGTGTGTTGTTTTAATAGTCTATGAAATAGATATGATTAGAGCTTTCTGCCAATTTCTATTTTCAAATGTCCCACATAGATCGTATCAAGTAGGTTCTTGATGTTGATGGGCATATTTTTGGATGTTTCTTAAAAATCTGTAATGTCAATTTTAGGCTCCAATATAACAGTTGGGGAAAAAGATCTGGACATCACACTGATACACCAAAGATGCACCAGATCCACATTTAAATGTAACCACAAAGTAATTCAGTACTATATTTTTTTCAGGGCTAAATATGTGATTTAATTAATGCATGAAACTCATGAGAAAGAATATGTGGTCATTCTATGCTGTGGTATTGTGGAACACTCTCCTTACATGTAGAATCCTCTTTTAAATATTTTTCTAATAGGTATTTGAATGCTGTTGCTCCCTACATGTCTGTAATCTTTCCTTTTCTGATGTGTGCCTATAGGAAACAAATTTCATCAGATTTCAGTTCCTCCTTGTTTTTTGCTTTTAAATGCTTAATGATGGCACTGTGCCACTCACCAGCAGTTAGTTTCATTAATATTAAAACTGAGTCATTTGACAGGAAAACAGTCAACTTGATATTAAATGGTTACAGGTCTTACAAAACAAGTATCAAATTCATTTTGGGCCATCCTAAACAGACTTGGGAATAACTGGAGACAGAACCATCCACAGAAAACTATCAGTATGGTTTAGATGAAGATAGCCACAAACATCCTGAAATACATAACTGTATCTGATCTCTTTGTGACTCATGTTTACATTGTTTTTTTATTTTAATGTATATTTCTTCAGTTTTTATTATTTAATCTTCCCATTGAACATTATTGTTTAATACAATTTCAGAATGGAAATAAAGAAATTTACATGTCATATTAGACTGCAAGGTGGACAGTATGAGTATTTCAAAGCCCTGACTGGAATGGATAGTTTCTCTGAAAGCCCACCAGCCACACAATTTTTCTGGTTACAGTGGCCACGATTCAGACTGGATCAGGACTGAATACCTTAAATACTTACTGTTGCAACTCCAAGTCCACCTTGCAAATGAGGGTAAACCTCTTCAAAAAGCCATATACCTTGTGTCTGCAGAATTGTAAGTAATAATTACAGATATTTCCTTTCCAATCTTGTCATAACTTCAAGGTTTGCAAATGAACCTGAAAGATGTAATTTCTTTTCTTGTGCCAAAAACCCTACTAATGCTATAGGTTAAATACTAAGAGTGTTTAACAGATAATAAACCATTTAACATAACTTCCTTGCCTGTAGTTGTTTTCAGCACTTACTTTGTGACACTCTGTTCCTCAAAATAAAACTGTGAACTAAAAGGTATACACAGTCATTATCACACAGTAAGGCCTGTTAGAATCTAATAAATTAATTACATCTGTAAAGAAGTCTTTCACTTGCTTCCCTCCTTTAGCATTGACATCTGTATCTGGCCAGTCAGCCAGATACTGAGAGGGCATTATTGCAGATAACAATCAGAAATGTCGAAGCAGTTGTTGGTGTCACACTGGAATAGCATATTAGCATTGCCACAAACAGTCTTTCCCTTGTAAGAATAGTGCTTTGATGTTCAAACCCCTAGAGAGAGTATTAGGGAACAAGCAAAACAACAGCAAAACCCAAAAAACCAGCCAAAACCCAACCAGCCAACCAACCAACCAAAACAGAAAGGAAGGTGAAAACAGCAACGATTGTGAAGATTGATTTCCCAGTTGAAATTAAGAATTCTAAGCAGCACTAAAACTAATTACTTTGTAGTAGCAAGTAGGCAGCAGATTTATGGTAAATGACAGAATGTTTGCAAATTTTTCTGACTACTTGATTAGAAAATGCACCAAGTGCAGGCATCAGTCTAGTGTGCATTATTTAAGTGGTTGGTATCTGGTGACGGTCTGGAAGCCGGAATCATTGTGGTTGCCTCTAGGAAAATCACACTTTCTGGGAGAAATTCTTTCACCTTTGTGTGCCAACAGCACAGATCTCTCCTCATGGCAGCTTAGGATACACTGGAACTTTGTGACCTGGAAAATGTGGGACAACTGACACAAGGTGACCCCCTGAATGCTGGGGTAGGCCCAATTAATTTAAAATTTTGCTTGGCCTTGTCTCTTCCAATTTTCTAAATCCTCTGGAAAAATGATTAATGCGTACACTGCCAAAGCGAAAATATTTTTGACCCTATTAAAGTCGACCAAGGGTAAACCAAGTGTACGCTGGCATTGTATCAAACTAGCTTTATTAAATTTGATTTGAGGTTTGTATGAGGAAGGGACAGACAAGGACATTATTTTGCACAGCAACTCCCTTTTAAATGAAAATACTGTGAGGAATACAAAGTACTGGTGTACTTTGATACAGAGCTGTATTTAACCTAGCAGAATTTTACCGAAAAAAGGATTGTTTTTGAGAAACCTTAGTATTTTCTCAGTGGGAAAGTATATTGTTGGTAAAGTTGATTTATTATATGATGAGCATTGTTTCCCTTGAAGTGGAGAGATTCAGACCTTTCCTTACTTCTTGCCTTTTCAGATTTTTATTCCCCAAATTATTCTTGTCTTGCCAACTCCAGCAGCTGGGAAAAGGGTTTGAGGATATGATGTACAGCAGATGTAGGCACCTCAGACATAGAAAGTGCTATTTTCAACACTTTTCCCACTTTCTACAGCACTCCTTATTGTTGTTGTTTTTGTCAGCGAAGTGCTTCAAAGTTCTGCATAAACCAAAAATCACTATATTTCTCAGCATTTATTCTGGTGCATTAACGATCTTTAAATACAAGACCCTATTCTCACCTCCCAGGAACCTTTTAAGGCTGCAAAATGAATAAAGCCCAAATGTGATCCCTCACTGCAATTAATATAGCTAAAAAAATAAAGATCCAGAAGTAAGAGGACTTTGCAATTTTTTGAATTGAAAAGAGTGAGAGCTGCTCTGTTTTTCAGACCCCTAAAACCTGACAGAGGATATCAGATGCCATCCTGTCCTTGATTCTTCTTGTCCTGTTTATGTATCCTGTTGGCAAGTTTGGCTAGTTCAACACAGTTGGTCACAAGTTTGTCAGCTCCCAGTCCCCTCTTGCCTAGTTCCAGCTTGGAAACTGCAACTACATTAATTTAATTTTTGGTGGCTTGTTTGTAGGGAGGGCCTGCTAGCTCTGATGCAGGATCTCCGAACTGACTCTTGCTTGCTGGACTGAGATATGTGCAGGAGCCACTGGGCACCTTGGGCTGCTGGTTATGGGGTACAGATTTAAGGCTAAGATAACACATTAAGCAGTCCATCAGAGGATTTTTCTGCTTTGTATCAGCTGACAATAAATCACAAACAAAATCCCTATAAATGTCGTGGTACAGCCTATGCAGAGGAGAACATTCAAAGCTTTTAGAGCTTTTGAGCAATATAAGGCTCATAATTGCAAACTGTTATGTACAGACAACCTGAAATAATTCTTCAGCCACTCAAGAAGGAACTAAAGCAGAAACTGCACAGCCTAGACGGCCTTACTTAGAATAAAACTACAACTACAGTGAGAAAATAACCAAACTACTGTATTTGAGGAGATGGAAAAACTGGTGCACATGTATGACAGCCTAATTTTGGTAAAATTTGAGCTCAATGGAGACCAACAACAACTTGTCAGCAGATAAGCATTAAATGATTTTGATGAAATGATGAAATTTTGCTTTGCATTAAGTTTGATACATTAAATGAAGAGTCCCCTGAATGTCCTTGTGGAACTTCCTCCAAACGCAAGTTTGGCATCCTCAGAAAGCATTCCACCACATCTAGATATATAAAAATATGTATATATAGATATATATATATATGCATAGAGTTTTTAATTTGGACAAATCATTTTCGTCTATACTAGTTTTAACCTACTTACATAGTCTCAGAGAGACTTGTCTTCCTCCAGGCCTGTCAGTTCCTCCAGATATGTCAGTAAAAGATAGATAAAAATCAGGTATGATATGCAAAGCTTGGGGTTGAATATGAAACATGTTTTTTTCCAAAAGTCAGAATTTGTATAGAGGCCTTATCCATTTATAGCTAAGGAATCATTAATATAAGCAGATCTATGAATGTCTACATAGTGACATAAATTTGAATTTTCTGGAACTAAGGATAGTGTAAGCTTGATGTGAAAGACCTTAGATTTAGGCATGTGAAGGAGAAATACAAGGGTAGCTCATCCCAATCTAATAGATGAAATGGTTACAAGGATTGTTGAAATGAAAACAAAGAAGTGCATCACTGCTATACTTGAATTATTTCATAGTTTTCCTGTGAGTAGACCTGGTAACTTCTCCAGTAAGTTAGTTTTTCTAGAACATAGTAGACTGCCTACAGCATTTTTGAGGCCATCATCTGATCCAAGTATTAAAAAAAAGTCCTTCATGATTCTGAGCTAATTTTAATACTGAAACTTCAAAGATGGATTCACCAAAGGGTGAGTGGACTCATAAAGTGAGGAAGTCTATTTTGCTGAAGAGATGCAGTTTCCAAAATGACTAAACAAATCACAATTATTTTTTCCGGTTTTATTTCACCTCCATGCTTTATGCATTTATAAGACAGCTATCATTTTGTACTTAACTATGAAGCATTTTGAATCAAATTCTCATTAAATTTCTCCATTGGTAGATTGAAAGAGAAACACAGAAATACCTGTAAATGGGTTCGACCAAATATTTTACTTATCTGTAATATAAACTTCTGATTAGAGGGCAATATCTGTGGTTGAAGTTTTGCAAATGCCACTCTATAGATACATCAAAAGCATCTTTTCTTAGATTCTTTGTCTGGATTGCTTCTAGGGCTCCCACACCTGTGGCCTTTGCCACCACCTTGCTATTTTACTTTTCCTTTCAGCCTTTTCTGGAGAAGTCAGTTCTTTTGGTGACAATTACCCATACAAACAAGAATTGGACTTTTCTGCCAGGATGTCTGGATGTTGTTGAGCTACGTGCTTGATGATTACCTGTCCACTGTCAAAGACTGTGGGATAAATAAGTAATGGAGGGATCTAATATCCTGTAAAGGGAATATGAACAATACCTGTGTACAGAGCAGGTACATTTGAAAGCTCATGTATTTTCATTTGAAAGCTATGTATTGTTGAACATCAGAGAAGGAGGTTTTGTGTTTGACTAATAAAACACCACAGGAACTGCAAACGTCATAAGCCAACCGTTTTCTGGTGTAAACAGAAAATGAGGGATCAGGTTTGAGATTTGTTATAGTACTGAAGCTACTTGTCTTACAGATTAAATCCCAGTCTGCTGATTATTAGACACTTCATATTATTATCCTTAAGAAGAAAAGGTGGATATGCTCTGTCAAAGTCATTTTAGTGCCGAGTTTGTGGGAGGACTGCTTACTATTTATGTGGATCTAAGGGTCAAAAAGTAAGTACAGGCTTAGTTTAGCTTAGATGTCATTGTGAAGATTTACTTCAACAAACAGGAGAGATGGTCGGGCATGAATAAGATGAATGCATCCAAAATGTGCAGTGTCATGAGTACTTCTGCTCTGCATTTCTCCACAAACTTCAGTGGAGCTAGTACTCAAGATGTTTTGGTTTCAAGGCTTCTTTCATCTTCAGATTAGTTTTTTTCTGTTTTTAGTCTCTTTTTATAGTTCTCCATTTTCTGCACTAGGCACCTCTGATTCTTGACTGCATAATTTTTTTTGTTTAAACCAAAACCCGTGAGATTCCTATATCCCTTAGGATGAGAGAACCAGAATCCTCTCACTTGTCAAAATAAACATTATCTTCAGACGTAGCCTTGTGGTGACTGTGTTTATCAAAACACCCATATCAGACCAGATCTGTACCGTTAATAGTTCTCTATATTCCTGCATGGACTGTTTCTTCTGGAAGAATTTGAGCTGGCTCTACTTTGTGGTGTGTTAGGTGCAAACACTAGACTGGCAGTTTTTTGAAGACTATAGACAGTAAGGGGAGGAGAGCAGCTGAATATCAGTTTACAGAGAAAACAGAGTAATTTTAATGGAAAAAAGTAATAACAGCTCATTTGAGCACCTGGCTAAATGCAGAGGCTTTAGTTGCTGAATAAGATATTAGAGATGGGGCTGTGCATGGATAGCTAACCATATTCATTGCCTAAGTGGGAATGCAGTCGTTGTTCATGCTGTCAGCTGCTGTGGGGTGAGGTGAGATCTACAGGAGAGATAATGAGGAGTAGATTGATAGTGCCTCTATGTTGAAAGGCCTGATAAAGACTAGTACAATCTTGAGTTCAGTTCAGCTTAGCTCTTTTATTAATTTTCAATGAGGACCAGACATGGAGTTTTCCAAGAAAACTCTGTGTATAAGGTAGATGAGTGGAATAACTGCAGATAATATTCTCTTTTATGACTAAAGACAGTTATGTTTCTATATTAAATAGAACAGCAATACTGTATCTAGAATGGTAGATTTTGTGTTTTATCCTGTGTAATGTTGAAGTTTTCTAGCTAAGGATTCTGCAGAGGTAAAACCTGCAAAAACTGGTGTCCAATTAGTATCATAATTCCCATATTTCCAAAATTAAGTATAAAGATTGAAGTGATTAGTAGCTATTTCCTGTACTAGGCACAGTAGAAATTAAGTCTTTCATAAGACCACCGTTCCAAAGTGATTGAGGATTACCTTTTACACAACATTTGCTCCCAGGTCTTACTGTGCTATTGAAGTTGCATGGTTCAGATAAGACAGGAATTAAATTCTCTGCATCCCAGAGATTCAGTTGCAATTACAGCATCTTTATAAGGCCCATCATGGTAATGTATCTGACTGGTTCTTTCTCCGTACAAATTGCTGAGGGAGACACTATCTGGGACAGAAGGTTATTTAAGACAAGTGTCTCCTCTACATCTCAGCTCTGATGGAAGCAATCTGTTTGGAGTTATTTTCATTTCTATATTTCTCTGTTTCTCTATTTAAGTGTCATGACCGTTCCAATTTAGTATTTTGTGTATTGTGTGGGCAAGCAGGTATTCTGATCATTATTAGAATGTACATTTTTTTTGGTGTTTTCAGTTCACAGCAGAATTGTGACAACTTCAGGGTAAACAGCTTTTCACCCTCAGCTATTGTTCAAAACCTTTCCCACTAAACTATTATCTATGATTAACACATGTTAATCATCCAAAGATAACTCAAAGATCAGTAGAATTTAATATCCTAAAGCTTTGTATTTATTTTTGAGGTACTGCACCACACCAACACACTTCTATCATGTCACATTTTGTTACACAAACTTACAAAGAGAAGAAATTTAACAGGAAGTGACATGGTTTAAGTGATGCATTGACATGCATAATTTAAAGACTGTAATCTTACTGGAAGCAGACACCTGCAATTAATTCAGATATTGAGAATTCAAAATGAAACTTCTTAAAGCCAGAAGGAACTTACGATGCACATTAAGCTCATGAACTGGTGAATTTATCTGTTTGTCTAGAAGAACAGCACAGTTAGAGCTACTAAATGTCTTCCAAGCACTCCTCAGTGGAGTACCATTGTTGTTGCTCCGATGAATCTATAAACCACTTAGAAATTAATGTCTTTTCAGCTCATACCCTATCCATGAAGACAGAGCTTGATTTGAAAGCAGTTTTAAAAGGAGATATCTTTGCTTTCCTTTCTCTTGCTATTTTCTATTAACTAAATATCCAAATTGGTGACTAAATTAATATGGAAAATTACAGTTACTTTGTATGGTGCTGTATTGGTGAGTGTATTGTGTACCAAGCAGAGATAATGCTTCATGGATATGACCGTAAATCATAATTCTGTATGAGCAATTTTACAAACATAGGATGTTATATCTTACAAATACCTCTTCAAAAACAATTTTAATACAATGAAACATGAAGGCTTTAACATATGCCTACCTATTTTCTAGATTTTTTTTTCTGTAGTAACATAAACGTAATCTGAAATTCAGTATTTTGATAATCTCTAATAATTGGAAAATATTGCTTTGTTTAGCTGTGCCCTACTATGAAAGCCCTAAATGAGCCAGCAGCTTGAGTCCTGCATGCTAATAGTAATGAACACAGTGGTAGTAAGATTGAAGGAATTTTTATTTTCTGTCTATTCGAATGATTCCACACATGGTGGATATAGATATCTTTGCACGTGTTGCTTAAAAGAAAGTAAGAAAGCTACCAGAACAGCTTTGAAACATACATAATATGAAAAACATAAAAGAAGGGCAGCAGCGAGAGAATTCAACCTACTATGTCACCAGTAGTTTCCACTGTAAATTTATATTTACTAATTTTGTGGATAATTCATCACTGATTAAATGTTAGCCTGTATTTATTTATAGTTTGTGTATTATTTTTCACTGGATTACAGACAATTAATCAAAAAGTAAATAAGTAAAGCAGAGATTAGGATCTTTATTTAAATCTAATCATCATGTGAATGTTAATGCTTAAGGTTCTGTAAAAACTTTTGGCTTTTTCCTCTAAGTGTAAACCCTTCTTTTCCTGAGACCATGAATGTTGACAGGAAAAGGAAGAAAAGTAAAACTTGGAGTGTGCCCTGGCAATAAGAGATTACTATGGCATCAAGTTATCACATGTATTAAGGAAGCCAAACAATTAAATAATAGTGTAGGTGTGCCAAATGCGTAGCAAACTCTGATATGTCTCAGGTGGACTGAATGGGTCACAAACAGAAATTCAGGTATTCATTGTACAGGAAAGTGGAGGTACTGTTGCCAAGATCCGTCCTTCTGAGCTGACACAGTTTCACTTACAAAACTCCTGGAAAAGGTCTTTCCCTGAACATTGGAAATACATATATATTTGTCTTTTTAAAAAAGCACTTCAGCTTAGGCAGTCTGTCTGATGCTCCCCATTTTGACAATTATTCATTTTTCTTCATCCTCTCATGTCTAGGACTGTTTGAATAGGCAACCTTTTTTTATTTTTTCTGGTTAGACTACTTCTATCAGCCAATAATGGGGTTTGAATTGTGAGGCTGGCCAACCTACTACAACATACTTGCTTAATTTTCCCTGAAGAGTTTGGCAGTCCTGAAAGACACGCTCAGTGTAAACGAACAACTGAGAATGTAATTAAGAGGCATGTTAAACTATAAAAAAGGGGTAGTAACCACAGTATGCTTTCATCAATTAAAGCACTTTCTAATATCAGCCAATTACATCAACCTCCTCTGGCCCTTATATTTCTTAGGCTTTGTGTAACTGCTCCCTTTATCTCTAATGGGATCCTTATAATGCTGACCATGTGGCTTTAGAAGAACACCAAAATGCTAATCTAATCCCCAGTGTTGCCCAAAGGCATTACATGGGCCCTGACATGGATCCAAGATTGGTGGCACCCTAATTCAAATAAAAGCAAGAATTAGGGTTGATCAGGTGTCTCGATGACAACAGTACAATGAGCGACTGGGGGAAGGTGGGGGCAGGTTTGGGGGGGGGAGATGGCAGCAGCAAACGATCAGGCACATTTCAAAAGTAATTGGTCTCCAGGGAGGGTGCGGGTTGCTTCCTAGACCACTTCTACAGAGCCCTTTGCACCCTGCCAGCTGGAGGGAAAGTGCAGCCACTTCCAGAGAATAGCAGTGGGGCTAATGGAATTGCACACAGAAAATGAAGGGCAGGCAGCCCGAAACTGAAGGAGTCGATTAAAACGAGACTTCCTTCCAGATTTTCCTTTTAATTCTTCTTTTTTTTTTAAATTTAAATTTGGTCTTATCATTATGCTGACTTCACACAGAACTAGGTTAAATGCAAAAAACTTAGGATCCCTAAAACAACTAGTTTAAAATCAGAGGGGTACACTCCCATCCCTGTCTTACTGCACATGTGGCATGAAACCAAATAAATTAGAAGGAAATTAAAGATTTTTCAGGATTTCTTTCGTGTGTGTTTTTTTTTCTAAACACTGACATTTATAAAAAACTTTTGTACTGTAGATTTTGAGACATTCTCCAGTTATATGACAGCACCATCAGCCCTACTTTGCACAAAGGGGAAATATGCCAAGAGCTGGTGTTTTGTCCTCAAAGACACTGGATGCAACCTCCAAAAATGATGTCTTATGTGCTCACCCCACTAGAATTCATCTAGACTTTAATGAATAAATTAAATCAAATCTTTGCTGCAGTTCTAAGTGGAGAAAATGAACATGCAGTGGAATAAGAAACCAAATAACCTAGGAAATATTTCAGCTTGTTTTAGAAATTCCTAGTAATTCTCTTTATCAGACCTGCCCTGGCTTCTTGCTCTGACAAGTCAGGTGCTGGCAGGTCTCTTAACTTTAGCTAGTAACCACTATTAATTAAGCTTTGCCAATGTGGCTAAAACACAGCATTTATTTGGTGGAATTTAATATTCTCTTTCAAGACCAGTGTCCCTGTTGCTGTGTCCCAGGCAGCTCGTCTGATCCAATCTGAGCTTTTTGGGAATTAGGGCAGAAAATTTCATGTCTTATTGGGAAGGTGACTGTAAGATTTTTCCTTCAGAAAATGGTAAGAGGACCCCAAATTTCTATTCCTTCATCCTGTATCTTTTCATGGCTTTGCAAGTGACAGAAATGTGCAACAGGTGATTAAGTGCTGAATTTTTGTTTTCATCAGCTGGAAAGACATAGAAAGATATTACAGTCCTTTAGAAGACAAGACTTGCTCATAGACTAGATCAACTTCTACAAAATCTTTTCTGAGTGGGTAGCAGAAATACACTTACATACTTAATTTTTGTCATTAAGCTTCTTTTTATTTCCTTTAAGAATACAATTCTTCAGTTATTTGACTTCAACTTTTCCACATAAGAAAACACAATGTTGTATTGTGTTAATTCACATGGAAAGCTATAGTGTAACACAGAAAATTTCTAGAAGCAAACAGACAGTAGGTTTTGTGTGTTCTCGCTTACAATCCATCCTCTGCAAAACCAACTTATTGTTAGAACAACCCTTTTTTTGTGGCCTGGGAACACATCTGACTCTTACCAAAGTATTTCAACATTAGAGTCCAATTTACTGAATTGTGTCCCAAAATCGTTTTTGTGTCCATGCTATTCTGATGAAGATTTTAATAAAAATTTTACTGCTGTGATTTTTATCTCCTTGCTGAAAGAAAGCTGGTTTATGACTGCCACCGGGCTATACCTTTAACCCTGATGATCAGGTAGGTTAAACCCAGACACACTATCACCGTCTTATGTTGACAGGAACAATGGAGACAGGAGATTTCGGAAGAAGGGAACAAGTTTATGGCAAGAGATCATTCCACAGTGGCTTCCTGCTCTTGTGCAAGTCAAAGGACTGCCCCTTCAGGCAGGGCAGAACCTCAGCCTGCAACATTGTTGTTTGTTTCAAGCCTTTCTCAGTAGATGGCATTCAAAATAGAGGCACACCAGAAAATTAGACACATCCTCTTGCAAAGAAATCCTCTCCCTTTGCATGGACAATTTAAGTGAGGAATTACTGTGCACATCCTGCTGTTTTACTTTCGTCCTCTGCTGAAGGCACTAGCCTGTTGTTTTTGGAAATATATTCTCTTACTTCTGGAGAGTGTAACAACTCTGATTATATTTTTAACTGCTTTATGGATCACACAGCAGACTATAAAGTGTGTTCTCAAAAAGACAACTAATTTTCGTTTTCAATCAGCTTCTCCACAAGATTTTTCACATAGCCAGCCTTCACACCACTAATTTCATTTTAGACCTGCAATCATATCACACATCCCTTTGCCTGCTGTGCTAACGTGTTTTCACATGCTTATCCTTTATTTATTCTGGAAGAGAGGCAAGACTCCTAACAGCTATCACTCTTGTGTTTTGCAAAACATTTGAGGCAGGACACTGGTTCTACATTAAAAAAGATAGAGAGAAAAAGGGTTTGAGGAAAAAGGAGCAGAGAAGAAAACAATTCAATTGTGAGTAAACAGAAGCTGTATTGTAAATGCACTAGAGGTGAGTTCAGTGGCACTTGGCTACTGAGGAGAGGAACCTAGCACTGGAAATCTTAAAGAGACCCTGTGTAAATAGGTTTTCAAACAGGGGAAGGTTTTAGTTGATATTCAAGCAACTTGAATTCAGTGCAGGTAAGATTCCCTTGTTAGTCTGTCAACGTTTTCATTTGAGCTGTTCTATATGAAAGCATGGAGGAAGCTTTCCGCATTCCAGATGCAGTGGATGGTACTTGCCCTAGTTTGGTGACCATTTTGCCTGTGCAGCCAAAATGACTGGTAGAGAGGAAGGGCTATGCAGTGAGGCAGCTTCATCACACATATGTAAGATGCAATTGTCACCAGTGATAAGGAGAATATGTATTCCCATTTTTTTTCCAAAATGGCAAAGGTGAGGATTTTGTGTTTTATGGGAAGTGATAGTGCTGTGGTGATGTCCTCAGCATCTCCTTTCTCTTAGCAGAGTTATCTTTTACATGTGTCCCTGGCTTTCCATTTGTAAGAGTGGAAGAAGCAAAGGGAGCACTTGGAGATCAAAGGACCAGTGTGCAGAGCTAGTGGTTTGCACACCAGTGTAGTGCTCCTGCTCCCACCCTGAGTGCATCATCACCAGCTTTGCACTCACCAGCTCTTGGTCTGTCACTCTAACAAGCTATTATTTTGCAGACACCATCCGCTCTAATTATCCTGGTGCCAGCAGCAGTGACACCTCTGCTGATGGCCACTGTGTCTGGTATGTGTCTTGCTGAAATGCCTGTCTTGTTCTTTTGCATGCATGTGTCTCAGAGCAATTGAAGACAGAGCATAATATTCAGCTACTGAAGTAAGGTAAAGATATAAAACATATTATGGAGAGAAAATTGAAAAGAATTGATCGACTGTTTTTGCAGGGTCATTGATATTAGCTCAAGTGAAGACCCTCTTTTGCTCCTTGTCTTGAACTGGAAAAATCTCCTGTGTGTTGCCACCTTTCTCAGCCGAAACAAAATTAATCCAGAGGAGAAGTGGGAGTGACACGAATTCTTTTTCTCCAAGTTTTATTGTTAATTAAAAAAAGATTATCATAAATTTTGAATTACTTTATAAGTACAATTTAGCCTGTACCCACAAATTAGAGAGAAAACACTTGAAACATCTTATTTAGCTGAATTATTCTTCCTCCACAACCATTCACACTTCTGCTTGATAGTCTTTCTGAGCAACACCTCTCTGAAATGTTTTTAAAGGTGTTTCACAGCAATTGATATTGTTCAAGGTTTTCCATATTTTTCTGTTAAAGATGCAATGAAGTGATTGGGCTAAGGGGCAGTGTTGGAGAGAACTTCAAATATGCTTTTAACAGACGGCTCAAGAAAAGTGGCTGCATAACATGTTGAGAAGTTCAGTAAGAAGGAGATAATCACTTCAGAAATTCAACTAACAGCCTTGAGAGACAAACACCAAACACCATGGATACAGAGAGGAGAGGATGAGTGAAAGCTTGACACAGCCTTTGAGAGAAAGTTAGAGTAAGCCAGTGATCTGTGGTAGAGTGAACAGAAAATCACCCCGGAATTAACTAGGTGAAAAAGCAGCAAATGATTGGTAATTTCAGGCAGCAAATACATAAGCATCAGGATTTTGCCCCTGATGGTGCTGAGTTTTTTTGCAGAAATACTTGGAATTAACTCCAAGCAATCAGAAGCAAACAGAAAAGCAGTGACCTTATCAGAGGAATACAGCAACAAAATACCAGAACAAAAGAGAGATTAATGGTAATTTCCAGTGATTAATACGGAGTTTGGAAAAAAATAATTATTTAATAACTGTTCTCAAATATTTCAAGGATATGAACAGAGAATATGTGCTAAAGCAAAGTTTAATGTGACCTTAAGGAGCTATACTACTATTTAGACGTGGTTTAAAATAAAAAAAGGGAAAAATATCCCAAAGAAACAAACAGAAGGAAGCTTCCTGACCAAGGCGTTTTAGAGTCTGGAGTGCTTTTCAAAGAGAAGCAGAAAAGTCCCATTGATTTAGGTACTGGACTTTAGCTAAAGGGCAAAGCAATAGCTAGTAAAGCATATAGGCCACCCTGCTCAGGACTTCTAATGATCTCATATTCTTTCCCAAATGTCAATGGTGTAATTCTTTGTTTCATAGCCTGAAATCCTTGGACTACTCTCAACTATAATGAAGGCAACTGAAGTGAAATAGAAAAAAAGTAAGAAAATTTCACAATGGTATTGGGGGTGGGGGTGGGAGTGGGGATATTACCATTTTCAACTCAGCTTAAAGGATTTTAAGGTCCACTTCCTTTTTTTCAGACTAATTAATTGGTCACTTCCTGACATATACAGATTTCATAAACATTAATTAGTTGAGGTAATACTTGAGCTTCTTCCCCTTTCCCTAGGTGCAAGAGTGGAACCAAGAATTTTCTGCATTTGGAACGTGCAGCTCAGGGGCTTTACATTTTGCTTTTAAAGAAAACTTTAACATTTAAAATATCTTTTTTAAAATTTAAATTCTATTTTTTCTTTTAGCATTGGATCAGTTACTGGTTGATGTCAAAACCCTGCCTGAATTTTACTTTGAATATTGAACTGTTATTTAGTTATTATTTACTGTCAGTATCTATATTTTATATTGTAGCTAAAGCATAGCAATGCCAAGATGTAACATCCACCTCACAGTTTATCAGCAAATGCTTTTAAAAAATCAAAACAGCAGACGAAAAAGAAAGCTCACTTACCTCGAAATATCTAGAATTGAAATTTTTCTCACTTGAGTTCGTAGTTACCATATTGTTCAAGATGCTAAAATACATGCTATGAATTTTTTCGGAGAATTTAATACCACTTTTATATTTCTCTGACCCCCTCCCCATACAGATGTCCATATACTTTGGGAGCAGAAGAAGTCTTTGAAAACTGAAAGGTCAGCTTTGGCTTGTAAAGCATATGGTTTGATTAGTCCAATTTGCTGTTTGATTATGGATTTCACGTAGCCATTTTTGTTGTGCTTGGCTTTGTATTTACATTCAGCACATGGAAACAGTTATGCTACTTATGTAAAATACAATACGCAAAACTTTTCCTGAAATGACCAATTAGTCTTAGTGTTTCTGTACAATTTCCCTCTTGAGTAACAAATAAGAACAAAATCACATATTGAATGATATTCTTAGAAAAGTATGTTTTAATTGGTTCCTGTGCACCATCATGTTTTCCAAGATGGCAGTACTACGAACCAATATTAGTATCTATTCAAAGCAAAGCCGATCACAGCTGGCAGGTAGATTTTATTAGAGAAGAAGTAAATTAAGCCACAAGGGATAAAACTGAATAGGTTGAAGGCTGACTGAACCCCGAGTGTTATCTACCTTCCTATGTTAAATTTGTCTGGCTTGCAACTTTAACTAGGTTGTCCTTGAAAACACTAAAATGAGGCACTGTGTTTATCATGGAGGACCTCACTTCCAGAAGGCATTAATTGCACCAGAATTCATCTGGATTTCTGTTTCTGCAAGGATCCCAGTTCACTGATTCACCCTTCTGTGTTGCACAGAAAGTGTTGACTTTTCTTTTCCGTAAGTAACATAGGTGGAAATGAACTCCTTAAAATTTACAGGTCTACCTTGACTGTATATGTGCCTCAAATTTTTTCCCTACACTATCAGCTGTCTTAATAAAAGCATGGCTTTTCCCTAAAAACCTTTCTCCACCTTGCAGCATATGTAGGGACTGAAGCTGGGTTGTTCAAATTTAGTTTAGAGCAGTACTGATGAGAAAGCATTTTCTTCTGATAAACAATGGTCTATGGGTTTTGCTAAAAAGAATAATCTATAACCTATGAGCTGGAACTAAGCTTTGATGACACATATATTTTGAGAAGGATCCAGTATCCTTCTGTGCCAGTACTGCATTGTGATGTCCCTGGTCATGTCCTCTGCTAGTCAGAAACCAGACAAAGGAGCTGGGTCAGAAGCAAGCTTTATGTCCTGTAGGTTCTGATTAATTTGCTCATATAGACTTCTGCATGCACCTCTGTTTCTGAGCTACAGAACTCAGCAAGCTTAGGAAGAAACAACTAAAAATTTGGTGCTGCAACATCTGCTGATTTAATGAAAATGAAATATCTTTTTGTAAAAAAGGCATGGACTTAATTGATGTTTTTCAAGGTAACATATATCCTTTCAGTACAGTTTTTTGTTTAATGTTAATAGAATAAAAAATATGTAATGCATAGTCAGGTAACAAATATAAAACTCTTATGATCTCTGCAAGTGAGGTTACAATCACTTTTATTTTTTGGCCTTGCTGAATGCAGGTACCTAAGACTAGTCTGAGACTTAAAAAGTTTAAAAACTTGATTTAATTTCAATTCCTATAGATAAGCACTGAAAGCTGCTCCTGTACAGGTGAAAGAAAAAGCACAATGTTGCAGAAATAAGGATTTTTTGGAACACCTTTTTATTTCTTCTTCACGTTTTTGTACATCCAATTTGAATACAAATAGAATTATGGGATGCAAAGCTTTCTTCTTGTTTGTTTTAATTTTGTTGTGGCATAATATCAGTTAATTGAAAAACTTAGGAAAAGGTCATGGAATACTTGCATCTTAAAAGAAGTATTTGTTAAAATATTGAATAATTTATTTTTTAAGTAAATTCTTCAGGTTCTCTTAATGAGGATTATTAAATGATGTCTATTTATATTTTCCTTTTCTTAAACCTGAAAGTACTTTGTGTGCCTTTCATTATTTCCCTGCAGATATGAAGCTCATTTGAAAGATTCAACTTCTAGTTGTGCAGGTCTTCCTCAATGCAGAAGTGGAAAGAAATATTTATCAAAAAAGAAAAGAATGTATATAAATCAGTGGAAACTGGTGGGCAGCTTAAGGGACAGATCTGATTTCTTTTACAACATTTAAATTAATCTTTGCAGTTAATTGACTGCATTTAAAGTTTTCACTGTCCCCTTAACTTTCAGGTTTTGTGAGGATAGAAGTGCTTTATGCAGAAGCTGACCTATTTTATTTCATTTTTCATGCATATTTTAGCACAGGAAAGTTAGAGGCATCCTAATATATTATATACTGTAATTATGACGTGGTTGTATTTGTGTAGTTTCAATACAGAAAAACTTTTTTTTCATGTTCTGCTTGAACCAGTTGCCTTCAATAAGAACTGAAATGACCTCCTTCTTTCAGAAACTATTTATTACACTTGCAAGACCTACATATTCTACTTCCATATGCACTGCTGCTAGTTATTGAAATATGCTGGAAGCAGGCTGTTTTCATTTAGCTGTGGTACAGTCAAATACAAAAACTAGCACTGCTATAAATTCATTGAATCAGCAAACAACCTTTAATAAAAATGGACTCTAAGGGTGTACATTGACTTCAAGCTATGGAAGAAACCATTTAAGGTGTAAAAATGTTCTAGATGTAGTGGTATGAGAATACAAAGAAATCAAATGAGAACCATAAGGTAAGGAGAAGTGATATTTTTATTATCCAATTTATAAAACTTGGAACAAACATTTCTGAAAGACTCGTGACTACCAAAACATGCTAATTTTATCTGCACGTCTACCTGACATGCCTAGCTTTCCATGTCTGAAAATTTCCTAGTATTTTACAAGGGTATGATTTGTCCTGAAAAGAAATATTTTGTCTCTTTCCAAACTTTTCCTTTTCTGGACTCTTAAAAAAGTTTAAAAGAGTAAATGTAAAATTATGTAAATTAAGGTGATATTGCAAGTATAAGCCTGAAAAACAGTCTATAAGTTTATTATCTCAGCTTTTACTTCCTCAGGTTTTCAGCTCTTATTTCCCACGCAACTAACACACCAGTTTCTGCCCAAACAGAATCTTGGCTGCAGGCATCATTCTGGAGATGATCATCTAATATATTTAGATTAGATGTTGGGAAGGAGTTCTTCCCTGTGAGGGTGGTAACTGGCACAAGTTACACTGAGCAGCTCTGGATGCCCCATCCCTGAATACGTTCAAGGCCAGGTTAGATAGGGCTCTGAGCAACCTGGTCTAATGAAAGAAGCAAGTGGGCTGGAATGATCTTTAGGGGGCCTTAGAAATGATCTTTAAGGTCCCTTTCAAGTGAAGGCACTCTATGATTCTGTGTCAGAATTTTCTCAGTCTACATGTCTCTGAAGCACTAGAACCTGAGAGATTATTCAACTTGTCTACATTAAAAAGGCCCACTATTGAGATGACTCTTTTGTCAATTTCTGCTCTTTCTGCTATGCCATTTCCATGTGGCACTAAGCAGATATTGGTAGAGGTTCTAGGAAAGCAGCCAAGATAGAAAAAATGGCTTGATTTACTTAAGAAAAAAATTTTATAAGAATAGTCTCCTTGTAATATGGGTTTGTCAATAGCATTTGCCTTCCCTATACATTCTGCTGCAATCTCATGACACATATGCAAGAATTTGCTGGGGTTTGAAATTGTAATCTAATCTAATCCAATCTACGTTTCATTGATGCGAAACTCAAATCATTAGGCTATCAAAGCTGTCTCTTTCACAGAATTCAGTGCTACTCTTCTAAGTATCTGACTGTTTTGAGGACTGAATATGATTGTATTTGGTCTGCCATGTCTTACTGTAGAAATTATGGCTCTTTTATGTTAGAAGGGAAATGTGTCCATGGCACAGTGCCTCACCTGACAGAAGCTCTTCTGTGTCCTGCAAACTTGGGCTTCTTCTGAGAAGACTGGGGAGAACTTTCCTCTAAATTTCACCTAAACATTTGCAAAACTGTTACAAAGCCAAGTTTGTAACATATAGAGGTGCTAAAAATCTTAGAAGACTTACATCTTTCTTTTTTTTCTCCTTGCACATTTGTCCTATTGAAATAATAGTGCCTCAAAGAAAATTTTGGTTTGAGCTCAGAGAAAAGCTGAGAAAAAGAAGTTACATATTGGTTTATTAGATTGCTCCTGGCCACAGAAAGTGTGAAGGATATACTTTCTGTAGGTATTATTTTGCATTTTCTGGATCTGTTTTTTGCAATATTTCCCAAGTTTGTATTTGAGCAGTGCCCACTTCAGGCTGGTCTTTCAATATCTGTTGTTTGTAACTTCTTGTTGTTTTCCAAGTTTTGGATCTGCACCAGCAGCTTCCTGGTTTGGCTGAGGAAGCTGGTTAGATGAAGAAAAATCTCCTGTGACAGGATTAGAACTGGTTTGGGTGTAAGGGGAAGAGGAACTGATGTTCCTCTGGCAGAATGACAAATATTGTGATAGTTTTATGGGACTAGTAATGACAGCTAACCAGATACATAGATTATTTTGCATAAAATTAGGATTATGAGTGCTTTTGCTTTGGTTAGAAGAATGGGAATATGCTACCCTTATTTTCTTGTTAAGAAATCCTGATAAAAACTCCGGTATATAGTTATATAGCTAGCATAGGTAACATTTCTCTGTGCTTGGGAACAACTTTGAAACATTCCATGCTTCTAGTCTTTGTAGATATTTCTACCAAATTTTAAATGGCTAGCCATTTACTGACTGTACAAATAATGCAATAAAATTATTTAGTATATTCTCAGAAACTCAAAAAATGGTAAGCGAAATAATTCTATAGCACTACACTGAATTTACCAGCCTTTCAAAAATTCCCATAATTTAAATTTTTTTAATTGAAAATTCTGTTCTAAATATAGACGTGAGAAACGGGAAAGTTATATGATACTTCTAATATTTGATATAAGCTCAGTCAGGTTTATTTTTCCTCTGAAACCAAAGTTTCTAGAAAAATCAACTGTACCAAGATTTGTATTTTGTAGCTGATTATATATTCTTACTATCTGGAAATTGGAGTGCAATAATTATTTTCCCAGTGAGTCTGTCTACTCAAATGATGGCTCTTGCAACCTTCGAATAAAATACCTTCCAAAGTGTTTTCTGACATAAAATGTGATACCTCTATAAAATGATCTGTGCTATTTGCCAGGTGTGCTTTTGGCTGTATATAAACTTTGAAATTATGTGGGTGTCATGTTGCTTTAATAGTCGTAATCCTCTAGTAGGAGGGAGACTTTCCCCAAAATCTTTGATTTCTTATCTTAGTTTGTTCAAATGGAATGCTCAGCAGGGCAAAAGTGATTGTGAAGGACAATCAATATTGGAAAGGTGGTGTTTATATTATGCACATGTAGTAGAGTTTGCTGCCATTTGTAAGGATTTTTGGTGCTTCTAATTAAATGAAATATTATAAAAGTAGAAAAAACATCAATTAAATAGACAGAGGGATTGAAAAATATTGAGAATTCCAAAAATCGTGAAAACAATGCCCAAAATATATGAGGGTCAGCTGAAGTGAAAACATTTAATTTCTAGCCTGTATTATTACTTTCTTTCCCAGGTCTTTCTGGAGCATGTGTACGTGTAAGAAAAGCAATAGGCAGAGATAATAATCATATTGCCAGTAAGTTGAGGTATTGCACCTAGGATTAGCTGGGGCTTAGCAGAAGGACAAGGTCATTGCCAGGGCTCTCCAGTTACTACTGGTATCCCTACCTTTTCTAACGTGTCAAATGACGACAAGCTTTTGAAAGCTAAATCCAGCAACAGCAGCTTCTAGATGGGCTGGTAGTAAATGAGTGACACTGAGTCTGAGAGTTTGACATTTTTTGGTGTGATAAGTTCACAATGAAGATGACTTTCATTTCCAACATAAGCTATTTATGATTAGAATTGCACCTATAAACTGTGCTGCAAGATGCCTGACCCTGATGAAAGAGAGGCTTTAATAAGGTTAATGACAAATTCCCAGGAATATTTGGGATAATTAATAATTGTTATTATGTTACATTTTCAGTAGCTTTTGTCTCACTTTTTAGACTCAGCTAAATTTATAGTGTTCCTTTAATTAATGGAGATTTGGGGTGCTAACCTGTCAAAGGGCTGTATGGTTTGGTTCCTAGCAATGAGATGCAGTGAGTGGAGAGAAACCCTGTAACCAGAGGGCTCACAAGATGAATGTTATTTTTTTATTCTTTAACGTAATCTGATTCCTGCTTCCCCAATAAACAAAAAATGACTTGATAATGCTCTCTTTTTTGGGGGCAGTGAAGGTGCAACAGGAGAAAAAGGAGAGTTTGCATGCAGTATGGCAGTTTCACAAGTAAGATTTACAGAATATCCTAGAATTTGGCTCAAAACACTTAAGGAAGCTTCAGGGTATTCTACCAGTAAGCCATAGAACAATTAATTTCTTCAGGAAATTGTGTTTATTTCCTATTGTTCATTAAGATGATGGATTACTTGTTCTTACTACATCTAGCTTTTAGAATTTGGAAAGGTTGATGAAGTTCAGCCCTTTCTTAGGGTCATTCCTTTATCCTGGCAAATTCTGTGGCAGGGTATGAGTGCCCTGTGCTCCCGTTTGGTGTGGCCCATGGCTGGGTATCATCCTAGAGAACATGCCGTTGGGTGAGTTGAAGGCAAACCAGTGGGAGGAATTAACTCCACACAAATAAGTTGAGAGAGATTCCAAGTCAGAACTACAATTTAATAGAAAAAATTGCAATAAAGGCAACAGCACAGAAACACAGGTTTATACCAAGAAAATCAGAATACAACCTGACACCCTGTTGGTCAAGGTACCGGCAGCAGTCTGATTGGAGTGATGGATGTGGTCCTGTTGAAGCGGTGACCCTGTAGAAAGGTCTGGTCCTTCTCTGCAGGTCCAGTGGTGGTTCTCAAGAGCTCTTCTTCACTGAGAATCCAGTCATGGTGGTATCATGGTGTTCCAAGCTTCAAATTACATACAGATTACATTCAGATTCCCCCTACAGGGTGGGGGATGTCACGATGGAATGATGTAATTCTATGAGTCATTCTATGAGACCTTGATGGCCCGTTAGCAGAGACACCCTCCCCCTTCGAACCCTCACCCCCCCAGGGTGGCTGCTGCTTCCACAGAGAAAGTTATCAGGGCTGAGTCATGGAGAAGATAAAAAACACATTTTAACAGCTCTTGTATGTGGTAGTAGAATACATACTTGGGTTACACCTTACATTGTAACCTAAGAAAATGGATGAGATACCCCAGTCCATGTGGCATGCTTCTAGGCTGTAGTGATCACTGTGGAGTGCTGCCTTGGAAACTAAATTCACTTTTTGAATGGTATGGTCTGAAGATTTTGAAGCAATTTCTCCTCCGGGAAGTTTTCTGAAAGAAATGTGAAACCATAACTCTGGGGATTCGGCAGTGTCATGTTTTAGGAATGGTGCTCCCGAGTTTTAATGTTTCCACTGAAATGTCCCAGACCACATGCTGCTCACTCACTTTCCCCCTCTCCTACCATGTTGGGATGGAGAGGAGAATTGGAGGCATGTAAAAGTAAAGATCATGGGTTGAGATAAGAACAGTTTACTGTAAACAGCAATAAGATAAGAAAAACTTCTAGTAACATCAATAGTAACAGCAGAATGTGCAAGATAAGCAAATGATTCACCTGCAATTGCTTACCATGCAGAATCTGGTGCACCAATTGCACATTGCTAACAGGGAAATTGTCCCTATCACCATGTGCATGGTGTGAGGTGGTATAGAGCAACCCCAGGGCCTCATTGAGCCCCTCCTGGCTGCTGCAAAAATTATCTCCATTCTGGCCAGAACTAGGAGAGGCAGCAAATTTGGCAAGCTCTGTCTGTAACTTGCAAATGTTTGAAGAAAAATACACAACAGAAAAAAGTCAGCATTTGGAGTTGCTCTTTATAAAGCAAACTGAAGCATATGAAAGCAGTATAACGAATTTATCACTCCCAAAAATTGTAAAGTGAAGTCATTTCCTTGCAGTCCTTCAGAAAAACATCTCAGCGCTGATCCCCATTCCTATTCTCAAGCCATTGTCTTTCTGCAGTGAATACAGCATAGTGTCATAAACCCCCCTGCATTTAACCAAATGTTAGGCTGCATTTCTTGCAAAGACTTAAACTGCTTTCTCATCCTCTACTTAGTCCTTTGGTAGAAACAGCTTTTGATAATTTGTTACCTTGTTTTTCTTATTTCTCATGTGAATACTTTTCTTATAAAAAGGGTCCCATATGAGTACAACATTGTAGAAGTTGTATGGACAATACAAAGAAAAGAGACTGTCTTCAAACCTGCACTGACTTATTTAATAGAATTGGTTGGTTGTGATTTAAATTTAAAAAATCCACCTACCCAACCCACCTAAATGCTCATTTATTTCTGTTCGGTTTCGGAGGTTGATTTTACAAACG
>VWPU01014931.1:35000-39782 GCA_013398955.1 Callaeas wilsoni
TTCTAACCTCTTCAAAGAAAAGACAGATTTGACCCCAAAGCCCTTATTTATAACAACCAGTCACAAGGTGATCATCCTGCATGACCTGTGGAATATACTACACACTATTTTTAGACAGCACAGAATGCTCTCAAGGTCAAGTGACAAAGCCCATGATTAACAAAGAATTCCTGCAGAATTACTATTCAATATTAAACCACATAAATGGTCCCAAAGAAAAGAAAATCAAGAGAGAGTAGATAGAGGTTTGACTTGTATCTTTACTGTTCTTGGCCATCTTGAATTAGTGACGTTTTCACTCTGAAAATAGAAGAAAGGAATTATAATTTAAAGGTTAAATGAAATGTCTTGGTTTTATGCTTACAAAAATGTGTGCATATATATATAAACGTACATATTCTCTCTTGTAATACTGTAATTTTATACAAATATACTTTGTCAATCTTTAATTTTCCACAGAAAATGGTTATTCATATCCATGAACTGAATAATAACATGATTTAAGCAAAAAATATACACTACAAATCAGTGGTCTAAATGTAAATTAAACACAAATGTATAAATATATGCACATTGAAGATAAAGAATGTAAAAAAGGCTTTTTAATTTGCCACACAGAATTTGAAAAGAGTCTCTGTAAATAGCTCATAAGACACTTGTGTAACAGAAAAAGACTTAGGTATCTGTGAAAAGGACAGGAAATCAGAATGAATTTCAATATTTAAACATGGCCTGCTCCTGAGTTTAGCAAAGCACTTAATGAAATTCAAATACCTTAAGAATTAACTAATTGTTAAACAAGAATTGTCGAAGAATTTAAGTATTCAAAGTAATTTAGGAATCTTTTTGTTTTCTTTGAGATTTTGTAAATTACAATACATATTTAGCTATTAGGAGTATTAAGAGGTAATTTGATGATTAAATGTAGTGCTGCATGATTATTTCACCCAACAAAGAGAAACACTAGTCATTAATTAAAATTATATTTTTATAGTGAATCATTACAGTAGGACCTGAAAAATTACAGTAGGACCTTTAAATTCAGAGAGAGAGAGAGACGCCCCTCTCGGGTTGTTTCCTCCTCAATTTGTGTCCAAACCAGCACACTTATTCACAGTGGTTAAGAGTTTATTATACAACCCTCCAGCTGAGCTTTGCTACAGTTGCTAAACTCACTCTGCCTTTTTATAGTCTTGTGAATCTGGACAATTTTTGGTTTTTTAATCTCACTTTTAAACTTTTGGTTAGATCTGTAGAAAATCTGAAATGCTGAGCAGAGAGGTAAATACTTTTGTCATGAGGAATAATAACACTCTGTGTTCATTTGAGAGTTTTAATATTTCCATTTTAAATATTAACTTTCAAGAATTTAAACTCAGTAATAGAATGCATTAATTTTACTTAAATGAGCCATCAACATTCCGAACAAAGAAACTTTTTTTCTTTTTATATAAGGAGATATATATACACCCTTTGTACAAATGGTACGTAATATATACATAAGGTCATAGATGAAAAGTGTTATTTTTAAGTAGAAGAAACTACCAAAATAAAAGCATGCTTTAAAGATCTACCTAAAAGTTTTTAAAGTGCTTATTTTCTAATATTTCTCTTCACATGCATACTTCCAATTTGTGACTATTATCTGTTATTCTTGTCTCAGTTGTACAAGTTTTTCCCAGAAGTGTTCATATTGTGCTGTGCTTTCAGCAGATCTCACCAACTGAATACGGTCAGCTTTGTTCTTTCTACAGCCAAGGGAAAAATAATGGTGCTGATCCAAATTTCTTCAGAATCAGTATTAAGCTCAGTGGTGTGAAGCTATTCTTTTTAAGGTAGTCAAACAAGATCCTGATTGCTCCTGCCTTAAGAAAACCATGATACATTTTGGAAATTGAAGACACTGGATTAAAATTTTGAGATAGCTCTCTGTTATTTTAAATTTTCCTTATGATATCTTTTAGCTCTGATGCTCTGTCCTAAAGCTTTGATAACGCAGTGTTCATACGAATGTTGCGATTCAGTCTAAGGGAAATCTTTAAAGCTGTCTTTTGGTACTCTCAGCACTGGGGCTTTTTGTGTGTTCTTGGTTTGTTTGTTTAGGATTTTCACTGTTGTTTTCCTTTCTTTCGAATTATGACATACTGAAAGATAACCGCCTTGAAAATGGAAATGAAGTGACACATTTTTAGAAGCTTTTTTTTTCCTAGCAGTTTCAACTCTTACAGCTTAATCCCTTCATATGGGTAACCCTCCAGAAAATAGGTATCTTTGAAAAGCTGGCAATATCTAGATATACTGAGATTAACAAAAATGATGTTGTTCCATATTGCATATTTTTTATAGTTTCCAAATAGCTATTTAATTCTTTCTACCACGAACGACTCCACATATCAGTGTGCCGCATGATTAGGAGTGTCATATACAGTCTTAAAAAAGGGGTAACAGTGAGAAAACGTTCATGCTGAAGATGAGAAAACTTTAGACATGTTCAGAAAAACGTAGTGAGGGTAACTAATTTTTTAATTATTTGATTAAATGGAAGGTAATTTGGGATTTTTTATTTCTATCTCCCTGCAGGAAAACACAGCAGCATTTAGTGAAATCAACAAAATTTGAAGCAAACCAAATTTTTTCTTTTTATAACGGAGTAAAAATCTATGTGAGCATCAAAATTGGCCAAAGCAATGATTAAAAACCTGAAGATATTTTCAAAATTTGGCATTTTTTACACTTGAGATAGGGACCAGCAGTAAAGGTGAGTGTTTTTCTGTAGATAAGTTCTTGCATCTTCTTCACTTAAATTGTTCATAAGTGATGTCACTTTGAGGGACAGAAAACAGGGCTATATAAACCTCTTGTGTAATCTGGTATGACAACATCTACATTCTCTAACTGAAAAGTCTGTGTCATGATAAACAGTGTTTTCCAGAATTACGTTTTATTCTGGTGGTTTTCTTGGGGTAGTAGAAGTAGAACAAACTATTCAAATGCAATTCGAAGCCAGAACTTTGCTTTACATGGTCAATACATATAAACTCAATAAAAACCAGTTCTCTATTATTATTTCAGTTTCCATTATATATTAGCATTTTTACCAAAGATGAAATAACCCACATCACTTCTTAAAAAGTACCATTGAGACAGAAAATTCTCCATCAGAGTTATAAGAAATATACTCCAGAAATAGTTTAACAATTCTGTTTACATTCAGAAGCAGGAGTGGCAGATAACTAGTAAAAGGGATTAATTTCTGAAAATTATAATTGTTCAATATTTTGGAGGAATGAGGAACAAGAAATGACAGTTTCATAACAGATCATTCTAAATGCACAAATTGAAACAGAAATATTCCTATTTTATGTAAAAGATTTACATTTCTTTGAAAATAGTTGATCCATGAAAAAATACGTCCCCTGGAAGAGGGCCAAGGTTTTGGTGCAATGGGCTTCTTGGTAGCATATAGTGTGAATCTACGTTGCAAAAGGAAAGTTTTAACTTATGCTTTTCCAATTTGGGAAGAAGAAATGTCTGTTACGTGTAGAGGGATAGTACTGTCATATGCGGTCTTAGATGAATTCAAAGAGAAATTAAGTCCTACCACAGAACAAATCATGTGCCTATTTGTGCATAGCCCTGAGCTGCTCATTTTGTAATTTCATTGAGTTAATGATACTGAATACCTTACGACTGTCAGCTCCTTGAAGGATCAGACTCTGAGTGCTGAAAACTTATCTTTACAAGCACTTCTTACAATATATCTTTGAGTGACACTGAAGTAAAAAAAAAGAAGTTACAGCCAAACATTTTATTCTGCATGTGCTTCAAAGGAACTGCTAATGAGCTACTCAGTTTATCTGAAGAAGAAGAAGAAGAAGAAGAAGAAGAAGAAGAAGAAGAAGAAGAAGAAGAAGAAGAGGATAAAAAATTTTTGCCATCTACCTCAAATTATTTTAGAAAAATGCAGGCAAAGATTGAAGGCCTTAAAATTTTTGACATTTGCCCTTTTATCCCAAGGAAATTTTTCCAACAGTCTTTTTTTTTTTTTTTTAAAAACTAATGTGTCAAACAGAAGAAAAGCCCTGTGATGAACTTGAGATATGGCAAAGCCTTAGTAACTGGAGTATGTGCTATTTTTAGAAGAGTTTGTGGACTCAGAGCCCTGTGCTGTTGTTTCCAGCTATAAGCTGGCTGTGTTATTCTATGTTTTCTTTAAGTGTGATTTCATCGAGCTCTGTCTTCTGTCTGGGTGATGTATCTCAGTGCAAACAGCTCACTGTTAGCCATTATGTACCTATTAGCACTGATTGCTTTCTGATAGCGCTTCACCAGTTGGTTTCACTCACTTTGACAGGTTTGGTGCTTTGTTTAACCTTTAAACTAGTGGAGCAATAACATTGCTGACAGAATTGGAGAAATAATTAAGGAAAACTTAGTCAAGGCATAAGAAAACAACAGTAACAAGGCAGATCTTTCTCATAGGTTTGAGTTGTCAGTTGATATAGGAAAAGGATGGGGCAGACGTGGCTAGAGCACAGTACAGCATAACTATTTTCCATTCAATCTGCAAGAATCCAGTTTAAAGAGATTATTACTGCTTTGCTAATTTTATTTTTTCTCTCTGTAGTTACATACAGTTCTAGGCCAGGAAATTTTTTTTTCTCTGTTTTTTACAGAATGTATAACAATAGTGAGAATACTAGCAGCTTAGGGAGAATTTCTGGTTTGATTTATAAGGGAAAAAGAAAACCTCAGTATTTTTAAACATTGTACAAAAAAAAA
>VWPU01014932.1:0-53289 GCA_013398955.1 Callaeas wilsoni
CTCCGCCTGGTCCCGAGCGCCGCGCGGGCTGCCCGAGAGCAGCGCGCAGGCGCCCCCTGCCGCCCGGAGGCTGGCGGTGCAGCCCAGAGCCGCGGCGGCAGCGCGCTGCCCGCTGTCCGCTGCCCGCTGTCCGCCTCTCGCCCTCCGACTCTCCCCTCCTTCCGTTCTGCTCCTTCCGTCCTCCTCCGGTAGGGACACACAGTTTCTCTCATCCATAAATGCATCTCAGATACAATATTGGCCTAATTTGTGTTTCATTTCATCCCAGATAATCCGTTTGAAAGAAGCCCTTGCAGTTCCCCATAGCAGAACGCGACACTTAGCAACTAATTTTTAGAGATTTAGAAAAGATTTCTTTCAGTCTGACCTAAAGTCACATTGGTTTTGTGAGAAGTGGAGAAAGAGATTATAAGTATGTTGCAGACAAACAAAAAATGTTGAATGAGGATGGACGGCTTTACGGTTGATGAATGAACCTTCTGAAGACGCTATTTCTCAGAAATTTGTCATGTTTGGCAGAAAATACTGTTTTATGCCTTTTTAACCTTTTTTACCTTACAGCATTGTTTGCAAATCTTGTGTGCTAGAATGAGGGCAAACCAGTGGGAGGAATTATCTCCATACAAATATGTTGGGAGAGATTCCACGTCAGAACTACAATTTAATAGGAAAATTAGAATAAAGGCAATAGTACAGAAGTACTGGCTTAAACTGACAAAGTCAGAATACAACCTGACACCCTGTTGGTCAGGGTGATGGTAGTAGTTCAATTAAATGGTGGTTACAGTCCCCTTGGAGTGATGGATGTGATTTTGTCGAAGCAGTGATCCTGTGGAAAAAAGGTCTGGTCCTTCTCTGGACATCCGGTGGTGGTTATCTAGTTCTTGTCTTCTAGGAATCCAGTAGTAGCCCTCCTGTGATGTTCCAAGCTTCAGATTATATATAGGTAGGAATGTTCTGTTCCTCCCCCCACAGTGGGGCATCTCACAATGGGATGAAGTAATTCTATGAGCCATTCTGTGAGACCTTGATGGCCCATTAGCAGAGATGGCCTTCTCAGGGTGGCTGCTGCTTCCCCAGAGGGAATTATCAGGGCTGAGTCATGGAGAAGATAAAGAACACTGCCCCACTTATTTTAACAGATTAAGTAGACGGTAATAGAATATCTACTTTTGGTTACAACTTCCACTGTAACCCAAGACACCTTGTTTTTCCTCTCTTCCTGAAATCGCAAATGAAGTAGTGTATTTCAGTGGTGGTGTTCTCAGAGGAGCAATCTTGTCAACTCTGTTGTAATGGTCTTTGTGTAAACCACTGTGTATTTGATAACATGGCTTTCTGCCAGCTCTCAACATTTAAACTTTTTAGTTTCATTATAATTTCTTAAACCATACATAGTATCATTTTACATTTTCACAAGTCTAACATCTGTTAGCTCTTCGGGGAATAAATTTGGAATGCATTTAGTCACTTTTCTAGGCCTGTTTGTCATTTACAGGCATTCAAGCTCTACAGACTGTTAAGAAGTGTGGCTCCTAAAGAAAATAGCTGGACATGAACACTAGAAATACTCCACCAAAAAAAATGAGTCAAATGATTGCATGTTTCACTGAAAGTTTGGAAGGTATTGCAGACTCACTGAAAGACAATGAATTTTCAGCTGCACCTAATTCTTCCTCAGTCCTCCTGGAGGACTTCAACCACTCTGATATTTGTTGGAGGAACAATATGGCTTGGCACACAGAGGCCAGGAAGTTCCTGCAGACCGTTGAAGAAAACTTTTTGATGCAAGTGATGGAGGAGCCAATGAGGAAAAGGAGTGTTGCTGGGCCTTGTACTAACAAACCAGGAGGAAGTGGTTGAAGACGCGAAGACTGGGGTCAGCCTTGGTTGTGGTGACCAAAATATGGTGGAAGTCAGGATCCTGCATGGAGGCAGCAAAGCAGTAGGCAGGTCTAGGACCCTAAATTTCCAGGGAGCTAACTTCAGCTTCTTCCAGGCTCTCCTTAGAGGAATCCCTTGGGATAGGGCTCTAGGAAAGAAGGGGATTCAAGAGGGCTGGTCAGTATTTAAGCCTCACTTCCTCTAAGCTCAAGACCAGCATATCCTCATGATCAAGAAATCAGGCAAAGCAGATAGGAGACCTGCATGGATAAGCAGGGAGCTCCTAGTTAATCTCAAACTCAAGGAAGAAGTTTCTGAGATGTGGCAAAAGAGATGGGCCCAGGGGTGTCCTGATGGCGCTCAGGAGTACCAAACTTTCAAGGTAAGAGAAGAAGGTCAGAGAAAAGAACATTTTCCCCTGGTCATACAGCATTGGGTTAGAGATTGGCTAGACGGAATTAATACCCATAAATCCATGGACCCTGATGGGATGCATCAGTGCAGAGGGAGCTGGCCGATGTTGTTGCAAAACCACTCTACCATCTTTGAAAAACTGTGGAGAATGGAAGAACAAATTGACTGGAGGAAGGCCAATGTTTCTCCCTTCTTTAAAAAGGCAATGAAGGATGACCCAGGAAACTACTGGCCAGTCAGCCTCACCTTCATCCCTGGAAATGTAATGGAACAGGTCCTTCTGGAAGTAATGACTAGGCATGTAGAAGAAAAGAAGGAGTAGTCAGCATGGATTCACCCAGAGGAAATCATGCTTGGCCACTCTGATAGTTTTCCATGATGGCACAGCAGGATGGGTCAACAAAGGGAGAGCAGTGTTTGTCTACCTTGACTTCATCAAGGCTTTTAACACTGTCTTCCATAATATTTTCATAGCTAAGATCAGGAATTGTGGGTTAGATGAACGGACAGTGAAATTGATCAAGAACTGGCTGAAGGGCAGAGCTCAGAGGTTTGTGGTCATTGGAGTAAAATCAAGATTTTACTGTCAGGCCTGTCAGTCAGTGGTGTTCCCTAAGGATCAGCATTGGGTCCAGTCTTATTCAACTTACTTTTCAACAACCTGGACAAAGGAACAGAATGTATCTTCAACAAGTTTGATGATGATATGAAACTGGGGAAGTGGCTGATACTGATAATGGGGGTGCTGCCATTCACACCGACCTTGATTGGCTGGAGATCCGGGTGGAGAGAAACCTAATGAGGTTCAACAAGGGCAAGTGTAGGGTCCTGCACCTGGAGAGGAATAATCCCAAGTACCAGTACAGGCTGGGGTTGGCCTGCTAGAAAGCAGCTTTACTGAGAAAAACCTGGGAGTCATGGTGGATGGCAAGCTGACCATAAATCGGCAGTATGCCCTGGGGCCAGGAGGGTCAATAGTATCCTGGGGTGCATCAGGAAGAGCATTGCCAGCAGTTCAATGGGAAGTGATCCTGCCCTCTGCTTGGCTCTAATGAGGCCACATCTGGAGTGCTGTGTCAAGCTCTGGGCTCCTCAGTACTAGAAAGACAAGGAACAACTGGAGAGAGTCCAGCAGGGCCACAAGGATGATTAAGCGGCTGGAGTACCTCTCATGAGGAGAGAGGTGGGACTGAGGTCTGTTTGGTCCAGAGAGGAGAGGGCTGAGAGGGCATCTTGTTAATGTACATAAGTATCTCCAAGGTGAATGTCAAGAGTGAGGTGCCAGACTCTCTTCAGTGGTGCCCAGAAGCAGGATCAGGGATAACGCCCACAAAATAAAATACAAGAACCTCTACCTCAACATGAGGAAGAACTTCTTTACACTGAGGTTGGCAGAGCACTGGAACAGGCTTCTCAGGAAGGTTGTGAATTCTCCTGCTCTGAAGAAATTTAAAACCTACCTGATTGCGTTTCAGCGACACCTCTTCTAGGTGGCTCTTCCTTGGCAGGATGGTTGGACTTGATGATCTCCAGAGGTTCCTTCTAAACGCTACAATTCTGTGATTCCACATTTCTGTAATTGTGGCATACCACAGGCAAATTCTTGGAAATTAGGTGAAAGATTTTGACTAAGTTGCATTTTATTTTGAAGCTTAACTATATTTGAAAGTCAAAACAAATCACATAGTACAAGTCCGTATGACAGAAATGTTTATCAGCACCCTGACAGAATGGCTTTATAAAAATATGGCTAAAGTTACCAGTCATTCATAAACTGCTACAATTTTCTGTTGCTTTTTACACGTAACCATGACAAAGCAGTTGCGTACTGGGACTTTGTGATTAAAAAGTGAATTTAATAAGAGAATGTGAAGTTATACCTGTTGATTTAAATACTACCAGTGACTCTTTTTCTGACTGATGCATTGCATGGATGTAGCAGATGTAGTAGAACAAGTCAGTAATTAATATTTCTAGGATCAACTGTAATAAAATAATTAATTTTGGAAGAAAATTTGAATTGGACTTTAATGTTTGTATCACACACAGACAAAAGGTTCTCTTGAATGGAGAAACTGGAAATGAAGATTTATTGCAAAAAAAATTGTAGGAAAATTTAATAGTAAACTATTAGACTAGAAGAGGAAATTAGGCACAGGCAAGTGTTTGCCTGGAACTGCTAAATAATGTAAAGATGAAGTTAATTCATCAAGCTAACAATCTGAAACTGTCATACAAAGGCCACGATTCTTATTATTTTGTCCTTAATCTATTTGTTAACCAAAGGAAAGAGTGCCAGAATGCTTAGATTCAATCATTCAATAGCTTATCATTGTTGTTTTTGATCTTGTCAGGATTTTGTAAGATGTGTTTGTCATTGTCATTCCTTGAAGAAAAAAATGTTTAGTACTTTCTGCTTGCAAATTCCATGTTCAGCTAGTTAGTTTTATTTTATCAAATAATATTTCAAGAAACTACTAGTTGAAATATCCATGGCTATTTGAAATGGGTAAACAGAAACTTGTCACTGTTTACGTATTTTCACATAAGGGTGCTTGAACTGCAGTCATAAGCCTTTGTTCTAACATATTGCCTTAACTAGGAAAGTCCTTTGAATTCCTCTCAGACAAAAGCCTTTAGTATTACTTTATAACAACTTGTGACTGAGAGTTTTAAAAAGAATATTTAATTCTGCCCAGCAGCTCAAGCTGTACTTCAAGTGGGTTTAGAACTGCTTGATATATAGAGATAATGTAGTGTTCTTCAGTTTTCTGTAGTCTGATTCAAATTGGACATTTACAGCAAAACGTTTTGCTGAAGTCATGGATCTCTGTCAAGCCTTTACCTTGGCCACTAGACTCTGATGCAAACAGCTGGGGTTGGCTGCAACATTTTGGTGTTTGGTTATTAAAAGTAACTTTTTCTTTTACTTCTCAGTGAACTGCCCCAGCTCACTACGAACTCCCAAACACATACACACAAAGCTCCAGCAAAGCAACCGAAGGTGGGTGAAATCAGCAGTTGTCTGAGGCAGATAAGAATAGTGTGAGGCTTGGTCTGTTCTGTTGCTACTGAAAAGTTTCATGTCTCCTGGAATATTAAGTAACTGCAGCAAAAGAGAGAGAAAAACTTAGACAAGTGCAAGCAGTAAGGCCTAGGCAGAGTCTTGGACTTGGCAAAATTTTCTACAATATCTTCCCGCTTTTATAAATTTTAAGAGATTTTTACATGACTTAGTTGGAACTGGTTGTTAAGTTTTGCTAACACTGTAATTTTGTAATGTAGATCAGTTACAACAAAGCTCTCTAAAACTCTTCAAAGCTAGGCAAGGTGAAAAGCTTGTGGTGGTAGTAGAAGTGAACACATAGATGGATTCTTATGAAGATAAATTACTGTAGAATTTCTTATGCCTAATCTACTCAGTAACATGCATCAAGAAAAGATCTTTCACGTTCAGGAGTGCCAAAAGGGCACAATGTGGAAATTACAGGAGAATTGCTAAGCATGCTAAGTGACTTTAAAATATTGTCTAATGAATATAACCAGCGGGAATAAATTATCTTCCTCTTTCTGTTATCCTGAATGGCTTCTCACCAACACAAGTATAAAAGTGGTACTGCTATTCAAAGGGGAGAAAGTATTTGCTCAACAGCTTCAATAGAGAAAACTATTTTCTGGAGAAACATGCTGTTCACATTTACATTGTTGTTCCTACAGGTCAGTGAAGTCAAAGCTATGACTAATCAGCTAGCAATGAGGGAAGTATCAGTTAATTTCTCTGTCCTAACTCTTAGGTAAGTGTCTGAAGCATCTAAGCTTTTGCATTCAGGATATTTCAATTATCCTGCTGCATTCTGGTAACAACTCTATGTGTAACATGCAAGGTAAAACAAAATAACACTATACACCAAAAAATGGGTCTAATTTTTTCTGTGCTGAAAGTTATTTTAGTTTACTTTTCATGTCCAGCTTTCTAGGGTAAATTTATTTTTTATCATTCTTTATAAGACCTTTTCTCTCTGATATAATATTCACAGCCTAAACACATCAGTATGTAGCCAAGGATTGCTTTTATTCCTGACTTTTTCTGTGGAGTAAAAATAAAATCAGATCTTGTGAACTGATCAGATTGAGATAAGCAAAAACTAAAAGCAAATGTAATCCAAACTATACAAAATACACTTAATATGAGATGTCTCATACCTTAGCAAATTTCTTTTTCAAAGATGGCTAGCAATGAGGCTCTGCAACATCCTAAATTAAGTAATTACAACAGCTCTGTCAGGATGCTTCATCTGGCGTTTCTCTTGGCAACAGGAAACTAACTTTTTTTTGCAAGCTCTACAGAAAACGGCTTTGTCATTACCATGCGGTTCCTCTCTTGGTTGTCAGACTGATGTTTGTGCTGGAATTTTGTTATGTTCTAGATTAATAGGATTTTCAAGAAAAAGGCTCTCAAAACTATTTTAGGACATGGTACTCACCACACATCAGATAATTCAAGAACATTTCATGGGATGTGATCGAGAACACTGATATCAGGAACTCCCTTTTATGTTGTTCTTATGTGTTATTTACTGAAATTCTGAGAAATAGGTGTAAAAAACCCTGGAGTAAAAACTAACCCCCTTATATATTTTGTTGCCAGTTACTCTCTTCTAGATCAGTGAAATTTAAAACTAAAGATCCTTCCAGAATTCCAAAACAACAGTAGCAAAATAGTCCTTAAGAGAGCTATTAAAAATGTATTTACTTTACTAGCATAAAGTTTGTGTGTTTTTTCTATCTATTTTTTTCTGGTATTTCTGTTCTTCCTGAACTATTGCCAGAAAGTACTAACAATGTACTAACTGTGCAAAACAACTTTAAAAAGGACACTCTTCACATGTGAGTAAATGACATTGCTTATGTTTCTTCATTCCACAGAATTTGACTCAGCTTTCAGGATCTTTAGATTCTGACAGAGAAATTGTCTCAAATATGAGTGCCTGATTTGAAAGATATATTTCAAGTGAGAAGGATTTTCATATGGTAATCAGTCCACTTTCCAAATCTTTTAAAATCTGGACTAAATCCAAAGAAGATTGTTTTTATTAATTCCTCATCTTTTTTATTTTATTAATCCAACATATTAGTTCATCATCTTCTACATTTACTGTCTTATTCTGTAGAAAATTAAAAATATATGTTTTAACCATGTCACCTGGAGCAAATACGTTGTTTTGTTAAGAAATGGAGATACCTTAATATTCCAGAGCTAAGCTTCTGTGACTTCTGATTTGCGTATTCTGAATTTCTTAGTGGAACTAATCTAGTGCTTAGAAATGAATTAAAATTATTAAGAACCTCTGGCACTAAAGGAATGTTCTAAAATAAAAACTCAGCGTATTTAGTCAGTTTAAATCTTATACAAATTTATGTAACTGGGAAAATGAATCATTTTTTAATTGTGATTTCTGGAATCTGACCTTTTCTCTATTTCTATTTTCACATGCTTCTTTGAGGAGCTATCTTCTTTCTGAGACAGCGATAGCTGATGAGCCTTTTTCCCTCACCATTGTAAGTGAATTTGAACTTACACTTTGAAATACTTCTGGACAACTGGCAGCAGGCTGTATGTCCTTCAGATTTGAATGGTTCTGGCTACATCTTCCTGATCAAAACTGACTTTCAGTTTCTGCATACTTGTTCATGTACAATTATGTTTTTCTGTACCAGTCTTCATAAACTATTGAGACATCCTGCTGGGGTCTAGATCATGAATGTCTGTCCACCAGTATAAAGAAGTTCTTTTTATGTTTTACATGAACTTATGCAAAATGTAGTTGTTTTAAAGCTTGCTAGCACACAAAAGAGCAGCAGATACCTAACTCGAAGTTTTAAAATGTTGTCTTCAACATCTTCATGACTTACTTTTTATAGATACTGGAGGACAGCCAATACTGAAAAAAAAAATCAGAAACTGGAAATCTGTAAGAGAATAAGCAGTACTAAGTGGTTTGAATTGGATCTGTATGGCAAAGTATGTCTAGACAAATTGAATGTGCTTTGATAAGCTGTAAGGACTGACCATACTATATGCAAAAAATATCGTAGGCTACATACAGCATGAAGAAAAGTCACTCGGCTTGAAGGCTCTGGACAGAGTATAAATGTGATATTTTGATTCACAAGCAGGTAGCACAGTAGGTATTTGAAGGGGCTAAAGGAAATAAAGACCTTATTTACCACTACAATACCAAATGAATAAGCATATTCTCCCATATAGCATCATTGTGAAGTGGGTAAGAAAATGAAGTGAAGAGAGGTGTATTAACATGGAAGGGTGCAAAATGGGTTCAGATTGCTATCAAGGACCCTATCACCCAAACTGAGCAGTTTCAAATGTATGTAGTACATTTTATTAGCATTAAACCTTCTTGACTGGGTCATGTTTTGGAACATCTCCTTCCACTAACATTATCTTGTAAGATAAACCGTGGTTTTAGATAGCTGAGCAATCATCAGTAACAAATAATGGTAGCTATTTTCACAGTTGGATTTGTTGGTTTGTTACCTGGGGTTTTCTTAAATAAAGGTATTTATTTCTCAATAATATTTACATAATTCATTAAAGTAGATAAAAGTAGGAGACAAATTCTATGGCATGTATAATGAATTATTTTGGCTAGTAAAGGGTCTTGTGAATGACATGCATTCCACAGTGCTTGGCTTCAAAACCGGCGCACATTGCCTGAGTGGTTTACTGAGTGGTTGTAGATTACAAATTATATTATGGCTATGGTATTTACTGGAGTGTTTGTTGGCTTAATAAGCATGGGGCTGATGGCAACCAGATAATATGAAGAGAATCTAGCATAAAGGCATCTGGATTGCTCTTGCTTGAAGAGACCTTGTCTATTCTGAAATTCAGAAAGACTTTGCATATGAATGAGACTTACAGAATAAATAGTGTATGTATGTAATAGAATAAATAGTCACACTGTCTTGGGGTGATTCTATGACCATACTGTATTCCCCATTGCTTGCTTGATCTCTAGTGTACCTTTGAATTGAAAAGCTGATTCTGTCCTGGCTCCACATTGGTGAACTGCTCGCCATGCCTCTCGCTGCTGTTCACGTGGTCCCCACTGGCACTGCAGCACCGGGCCGCACTGGCCACTGGCTGCTCTCTGTGCTTTTCCTCCTGCGGGGTGCCAAAAAAGAGAAAAAAACTGTTGCCGCTTCTTTTGCCCTTCTGTCTGCAGCATGGCTGGCTAAAAGCAGCTAAGCAAGTGCAGTTCTTTGCAAGCCATGCCGAGATGGCAGCGACCGCATGGCACCAACCCAGCCGCGTGGTGCTGGCCAAAGGCAAGTGCACTCACGAAAAATCATTCATTCATTTTCCTCCGCTACAGTTGAGCAGAGCTCATGAATGAATGATTTTTCGTGAGTGCACTGGCCTTTGGCCAGTGCCCAACCCATGATACACACATTTGCGAAAAACGCACTAGATCATGAAATAAGAGAAAGACTTTTTACCAGCATAGTTTAAAATAAAAAATATTTTACCATCTGGAAGTCTTTCTACACTTTAACAAATCAGATACTGGCTATGATTCCAACAAGTGAGGAAAAAAAAGGTCTCCGTTCAACAAAATATTTGTGTTGTGCTTGATGTGTCTTGTGTCTTGTCCAACTTGGAAGAAATATTTTTAACAAAAATGCAGAAATTGGCTATGAAACACCTACTAACTGTAAATGGAACAGACAGGCAGTTGTAAATAAGAAGTGGAACACTACCACAGAGATCGTGGTTGAAAATGCTCAATAGGTCATGTCAGTGATGGGTGTCATCACTTATTAGTATGTGTCCACTAAATCTATTCACTGTCTTCTGCCTTTCCCACTGTGTTTGATAATGACACATGAGGAAAATGCTCCAGCAGTAAGGTTAAAGTATGTTATTGATACAAATTTTTATTTTTCTGTTCACTTGAAATAAACTGGGATATCATCAAAGCTTTTGAGTTTATTCATTTTGAATGCCATCTGAAACAGAGAGAAGGCTAAGAAAACATCAACACACATGTATATCAGTGATATTTTAATATGTTCTATGGATAAGACAGAGATTGAAAGCTCGAAAACTAGGTTAAAAAGGTATTTCTTGTGCTTTACTTGAACTACTTCCCTGATAGTAAGCATGATGTACTTGCTGAAAGTGGGAGGTATCCTCTCTTTCAAAAGAATTTTGAGGTTTGTTGGCACCTCTTTTCTTAGTATCTAGCTCTTAGTTGAGCTAAAATTAAGATTGTTTCACTATTGGAAACTCTTAAGGGGAAAACACTCCACCTGAGAAAGTGGAAAGGTGCACTACTGGTTTTTTACATAAGCAATATAAAAATTACTCAAGTGATTTGTATTTCAAATACATGTCTACAAAATGCCACCTATTTCAACTTATATTTTATAAAAATTACTTCATATACCTATGTTAAGCCTTGAGGGTAAACAATTTTCTGTTAAATATTTTTAATTGTTTAAAAATAAGATATAGGATGCTTTGACTGGTTGCTTACTAGCAGTTTAAATTACTTCTATTAGATTTTGTGATTCTTCATAGCTGCAGTGTTTTTCACCAGGGGAAAGGTAATATTTCTTCTGTTTTCTTTAGCCTCATAAAATTGCCATTATGTTATTTCTAACAAGCTACAATATAAGTAATGAAAAATACATTTAGTTAAGATTTTGGTAGGTTTTATTTAAAGCTCTGTACGTGAGAAAAGCAGAAAAGTAACTGAATAGAGCAGAATGAAAGAAAGGCACTAGGTCCTGAACAGCATTTTACAGATGAATACAAAATTCCAGAAGATGACAAATATTTCTATATCATGCAATGATGATGAGGAGCCTATGTTATGTGCCTTCCTCTCTATCACAGTCTAAGACTTAAAATAAGTGTTCTTGGAAGAAGAGATTCATTTTGTTACCAAAAATTTGGTAAAATAAGAAAACTCCTTAACACCAATGTAGCATCAAGAAGCAGGAATTCTTTTATTCAGCTAGATGCCCAGGTGGATAACACCTCCCAAAGCTGTGCGAGCTGAGTACAGGAAAGTTTCTGTTCATGCACTGTATTTTACATATATATTCATTGGTTGTCCCAGAAAATGATAACATATTTCCCCAAAATCATTCATTAACTTATTTCCCCTCCCCTTTATGCATGGGTTCCTCTGTCCTGGGGGTCTCTCTAGTGGTCCCTAATGCTCATAGACCCCAATGTTACAGCTGACATACTCGAGTTGGCAGGACACTGGGGCTCATGAACATCCAGATCTTCTTAAGCAATGATCATTGTTCAGTTCTATAGACCAGTGGTTTTGGTAGAGCAAGCATTGTGTTAGCTCAACAGGTGTAGACAATTTATGATCTGGTAACAATTTTATGATACTGCATTTTAAGTAAAACTTTTTCCATTTACGTATTTCTATAAAGCTTTGTCAGGAAAAATTTGATTCATAGAGAATCTTCCAATAGTTAAAAATTCACACATACTGTCCAGCAAAATATTGATATTAATAGATTAAGAATCAGTAATAGAGAGCAAGTGAATTGCTTCTAACTTGGTCTCACAGAAGATAAAACTTTGAATGAAATTTCACTCATGAAAAGGGTGAAATGCCTTTACTCTTACAAGAAAATGGGTCTTTCATAGCATAAATCAATACCATATTATTAGTACCATACTTATAATTATAACAGTATGAAAACTGTTTTTTCTGTTTTTTGAATCTTTCATGGGAAATTTCTCCAGAGGTTTTTCAGTGTTTACACTGAATAAAGGAGATACAAGAAAGGGAGGAAGTGGGATGGAGGACAGAGTAATTAAGGGGGAGAGAGAAGCTGAGAATAAGTGATTTAAAACGTCTCAGAAGCTACTTATGAAAAGGCAAGCTGAAAGGGTAAAGAGTATCAACTCAAGGTTTTAGGATGAATTACAGGCAACTGAGAGGTAAGAAGTAGCATCTCCAAAATGCAAGTGAGACATCCTTTAAATGCCACTCTTTACCACTGAGCTATCATTTATTTTAAGGCAAGAAAAGAGCTGTCTTTTCTTTTGGCCTGAAGTTATTTTCAGCAGAAAGATTGACCAAGACCTAGATTCAAAGAGAGGGTGGTGCGAGGATTAAGGTCTTGCAAACAGATATTTTTGGTGGAAAGAAAATTCCCCGGAAAGTTCCAGCTTGTCATGGTCTCAGAGTTGACTGATCCTTGTACTCCACTGAAAGGAAAAGTCTAAGTTGCTCTGAAATAGCAAAACCTCACTGTAAGAGATTAAGAGTGGACAGAGGATGAAGGTAAGTTCCATAGGACCAGAAGGTGATAATAGAACAGTTCCACTGGCAGGTACCTACAGTGATCATGCAGTTCGACTGCCTGACAATTCAGGCCTGACCGAAAGTTAAAATGCAATATTTAGGGCACTATCCAAATGCCTCTTTAACCTTAACACTCTTGGGTCTCAATCGATCACGTCTCCAGGAAGCCTGTCCCAGGTCTGAGTATCTTCTTTGTAAAGAAATATTTCCTGCTGTCAAGACTGAACCTCCTTTGGAGCAGCTCTGAATGACTCCCACATATCCTGTCACCGGACTCCAGGGAGAAAAAATCAGCATCTCCCTCTTCAGGAAGCAATCTCCCTCTTCAGCCCCTCAGCCCCTCAGCCTCCTTTTCTCCAAACCAGACAAACCTAGAGTCCTCAGCTGCTCCTTACAGGACAGCCCTTCCAGCCCTTCCACCACCTCTGGATGCATTCAAGTGCCATAGCATCAGTCTTAAATTGTGGGGCCCAGAACTGCAAACAACACTCAAGTTAAGGCCATACCATCATTAGATACAGGGGGAAAATCACCTGGTTTAACTAGCCAGATAAATTACATTTGATGCATCCAAGGGGGCTGTTTGCTATCTTGACTGCCAGGGCACACTGATGACTCGTGTTAAGTCTACTGTCAACTGGAGAGTAGGCTCAGCAGAAACAGTAATCATGAATTTGTAAGGAATAAAAGATTTCAGACGAGGATATGGAAGGACAGGAAATTGAAATAGGTATAAGAAACCTTGATCAAAATAAAGCTTCAGACATAGCTGTTCACAGCATTCTCACAAGCAAATAAAGTGAAAATTGTCCAGATTAAACTATTCTAACAATTTGGAGGCGCAACTGGCTTGAAAATTATGTGCCTGAGTAATTACATATAGTTTACTGTCAAGTTTAGAGGACTTATATGCAGTCTAGTCCGCTATTTTTTCTTTTACGTAAATAAGCTCATGCTTCAGCTGGAGAGGAAAGAAGTTTATTCAATCTAACCTTGAGATGTTAATGGATATAGACATCTAAGTTCAAAACTGTGTACTTGAAAAAGCATGGAGCATGGTCATCTCTGATTATTTGAGTGCCTCTGCTTTACATCCATGTCTTAATTTTTATTCTTCTGCAACATGCCAATCCTGCACTGCCAGCCCAAAGCCGACCATAGCCTTGACTGAGCTGATGTGTGTGACACTTGCATCATTCTGAAGCTTAATCAGAATTCAAGAGCTAACTATTTTTCCTGCTGTGTCTTCAGAGAGGTCTGACGCTGTAGATTATCTTAAAGAATCAACATGAGCAAAGACAGTTCAGGTTTCACATAAAGAAGTTGCTGCTTTTCTCCCAAGAAATAGGCAAGGGACAAAGTCAAGTTTAACCCCTACCTACATCTCTTGATGGTGAAGAGATTCCTTTTATTTATGTGTTTCTTTATTTTAAGCTTGAACAATATTTTGGATGAAACACAGGAATTGCTCTGTAAGCAAAGACTAACACATATTTTTCATTATCTTTCATCTTTCTAATGCTGGCGATCTCTATTGCATAGTAAGTCACAGTTTCCCTGTGGACTCGCTCAAGTCAAGCGAAAGATGACCTTGTGTGACCTTCTGTCCATGTTTTTGACTGGGTTGTGATTGTCCTGAGGTACAAATTGTATAAAATTCTATAGTTCTAGATTCACTTGGGAAAAAAGTAGATATTGTTAGATATCCAAATCCTTTGCAGGTTCTGGCCAGTGCTACAGCGTAAATTATTTTTTGAATCTTTCTTTTTCTGTTGTATTAGTAATTGTCAACATCTTTCTGAGTCTGTCACAAACAACATAACTATTATTAGTTGGCATGTGTGTTATACTGTTGTTACAAATGGAGATGAATTTAGACAAGTCCTGCCTTTGACTCAGATTTCTGGCAGTAACCCTGTTTGAGGCAGCCTGCACCCCAAACGGTTCTCACTCCCAAGTTCTTAAGAATGGCTGATTAGGTCTATTACAAAATTCATTATTTATTGAATAGACATAAGCTAACAGACATAAGGTTTTAAACAGACTACTTACTACACAGGATAACACAAAAAGGACTGGTACTCAAAATACAGTGCAGGATAAAAAGGTACCTATATTGAGCTAGCACAGAAATAGTATAAATTTGGAGTCAATGTGACTTACCACCAAATCAATGATGACGTACACATAAATTCCTATCCCTCAATTTCTGGAAAAGAAATTGCGGAGTTGAGTCCAATTTTGGGGGAAAGCCCTACACATTTCCAGGTTGTGTGTAGGAGACTTCTGCCTCCATGAAAGTTTAGTGTAGCTTTTACAGTTTTTAAAGTGAAGTGTCAGTCAGAAATTCCAGCTTATGTCCCCACATCTTGTTCTCAAGGCAAACTGTTCCTCGAAAACAGAGATGTTTATTGTATTCCATCTCTCTGGTGTCAGAGATAACTTCTTACCAGACAGGCCTGATGTATCTCACTCCTTCATGTGAAGGGAATAATGCCCAGAACTATGTCACCTGTTGATGGACAGAACAGATAAGCTCTTCTGTGGTAGGGGAGAAGTCCTGCTACAACTGTCTTCAGAAGATGATCCTGCTCCTGTTAAAATCAATAGAACTTTCAAACAACTGCGAACTGGACCTCATGGTTGAGAGAACATGCAGCAGAGATTATGTTTTCTCTGTAGCTGCCTAAATTTTATGCCCTTCATCTAACATGTTACCACATCACAGCTTCTAATAGATGAAAGCTAATGCTGAGTAGAAGGGCTGGTCTAGTTCACCCAATGTTTCTGAAACCAGTTCAGCTCTGCCGACACCAAAAATGGAAAGTCAAATCTAAAACACGGACATGTTGCCTCAATTTGAACAGCAGTATTTGAAGAGGCCTTGTAGATATTTCTTTCTATAATAAAGTCCAGAAGATGCACAGCAATGTATGTGATCTGTGGTTCTCAATAGAAACTGCTACTGTAGAGAAGTTACAAAGCTGTAAATAGTAATTTGTGCTGGAGAATGTGCAGATAAAGAGTCTTTATTTTTCAAAGCACCTGAACAATACCTTTTCTCAAGACATATATATATATCCACAAATAATAACAATATTAGCAAATTTTAGTAATAAAGAAAATTATGTAATTTATGTGCCAGCATGTAGTCTCTGCAATATTACCTTTTCCTATTAACTAAAAATATTAATAGGAATCTACTAAGGACTGTTTGCTCTAAAGAAATCACTCTGCTTCTCTCTTTCATGTCTCTCCTGTTTTCTGTTGGTAATATTACTCTGCTTCTTTCAACGCTATTCTATACTTGACAGACATGCTAGTGACATACATACTATGATATGCTTGCACAAGATTCAATAAATTTATGTAATCCACTGACCCAGTATGATGTGAAGTCGAGCTTTATAAGTTCTTACTCACTGGTTGCCATTCGTTGACAGATTCCTCCTTTAACTTGCACTGCAGAAAACAATGCTGAAAAGGTATATGCATGCTCTGGGATATTTTCCAAAACACCTCTGTAGTATCTGAAGTACTCCATATGGCCTGCATTAAACAAGTTCTGCAGCTATGCTAACTTTTATAACTGTAATTGGGTGAGTAGACCAGGGATACAAGATTAAAAAGGTAAAATTTCTTGCTCATTATGAGCTTATTTGTTTCTCTTTTTTTTCTGTCTGTCCTTTTAATTCTTCTTCATTGCCTGACAAGATCTTTTTCAGTGCTGTTGTGTCCTTCAGCATCTACCACATCTGTTCACAGCTATGTTGTTTTCAGACAGACTAAATTGCTTTAGCTTGCAAGTGTTGAAAAAATGAGTTTTCTTGCCTTTAAGCATTTAGGAGGCTCCTGCTTAGACCTCTCATATCTTAAACCCTCCCCACAGCACTAATACTTCTGAGTTCAGCCAAGAATTCAGCCAGCCCCTGCTCTTGCCCTGTGCCCTTAACCCATGTGGCATGGGGTAGCAAACACGATGAACAAGAGTGAGAAAGCTCCTATACTGAGATAGAGATGGAGATCTCTTGCTCACTATTATCACAGGAAAAACAGATCTGACTTGAGGAATTTAGTTTAACTTGTTGCCAATTAACAAAAATATTTAATTTCTTATTTGAGTACTGAGAAACAAGAAAATAGAAAAAATAAGAAGAAACATTAAAACACTCTGGGGAAACACACCTTTCCTCCTTTCCTGGACTTGGCATCACTTCCAGGCTCTCTTCAGTCTCCTCACAACCTAAGATATTGACAGGATTTACACCTCCACAGTTTACACTTAGTCTGTTCAGTAAGACAACATGCAGCACATGAATGTTTGTGGTCAGTGTGTAGCAGTATCCCCCGATCCTTCTTCTTTCTCCCTCTTTTCCTCTGCTCTGGTGTGGCTTCTCCATAGGCCACAATCCCTTCATGAGTATTTGCTGTGCCATGAAACATCTCCTCCTCCCCCTCCTCCTCCTCCTCCTCCTCTTCCTCTTCCTCTTCCTCTTCCTCTTCCTCTTCCTCTTCCTTCTCCTCCTCCTCCTCCTCCTCTTCCTCTTCTGGTCTTGGTTTTCTCACCTTTGCTCTCCACTTCTTTAATTTTTACTTTTTCGTCCTTCCTCTCCTCTGTGCTCCCCCATTACCATGTTCTCTCTTTCCTACTCTAGCATTTTCTGCCCTTTTAAATTTCTTCACAAAAGAACTTCAAACTTCCCTGGCGGGCTTAGGAGGCACCTTCCTCCTTGCATAGTCTGCCAAGTCCTCTGTGTATCAATGTGTAAGAAGCAGCTGCTGCTGCTCCTCACCATGTGGTGGGCAACCTGGGTGTCCAAACACAGGAATTTTGGCAGACTGAGAGGTTTGGTTTTCCCTGGAGGTTTCCACCCTGGACTTTTCTTTTAACATATGTTCTTACATCTACCCCATCTCTACTCACTAAGATGACACGAAAGTCTTTATGCTAAGACCCAGACCAATGGTAGATCTTTCTTTGTTGAGGGTAGGCTGAGATGCTGAGGGAAACAAGTAAGAATGGGCAAGCATGTGAGGACATTTCTTCAGAATAGTCTTTTGTTTCAAAAGAAGACAATTACTAAAGAAACACATGTTAAAGAAAAAAGAAGAATAAAATCATCTCTTACATAAATTTCTTTCCAGCTCTATGGATCCAATAAAGGACATTTAGGAAAATATCTTGTGGTTCTGCCAACAAGTGAAATGTTATGCCCAGACTTCTACTTTTGTTTCTTCTTAGACTGTGTAATACTCAGTTAAGGTTAAATTGAATTGCCACAGTGTTACTTACACAGCCAGCAATAAAATGCTTGGACCAATTTAAGAAATTTTTAAATTTCATTTCCTTCACTTTTTGAGAGATTTTGTGTCCTAGAGGCATGTGTCTTTGACTTCTAATCTAAATTTCAGAGACTAAAGTTCATGTTTCATGGTTTGCACAGGCTCAGTAAAAGGCATCATAGTATCTGAGGTGTAGCATAGTGAAAAGATGAAGGAAGTAGCAGTTGAAAGAAGTAAATCTGCATGCCTTAGTAAGTTATGTGGACTGCAAACTCAAACACAATGACTCATACAGTATCACATTTTTCAAGTAGTTTCAATCATTTTCATATTTGGGCCCCGTCAAATCTGGTAATTATCTACTCATGCCATATGGCTTAATACCAGATTTTTTTCCCATCTATTTCATAATTTTGGGCTTGAAATGGTAAGGCAATACACATCTGAACATTAATGTTGATAATTTTTAGAAGAAGAAAAAGTTTCTACCAGAGAAAAAGTCAGTAAGCACCTGTAGATATGAGCAGTATGGTTTTGACAAGGATGTACAACCTTTGGGGTATTATTATGCAGTCCTAGGTCTTCTCTTTCCACTTGTTCCTCATTTTGTTTTCCAGCAATACCCAAGGGAGGTACAAAGCCATTATGTATTGCACAAGGTTTCTCTCAGAATTAAAATCATCATTAATTACCTAGTGAACCCCTTATCCAGAATAAAGGATACAGCATAAAAGTGCTGGCAATAAAAAGACAAGTATAAAATTAACAGATCCATCCGTGAGGTGATATTTTGGTTTAAAGAAGCCACTAAATTTATGCGGGCTGATGCCTATTTTCCTTTTAATTAATTTCATATTTTTACGGTCCAGTTTTTCAAGTTATTAGAAATGCCTCTGCCCAAATTAAGGTGCAAACAAGACCATATGCCAAAGTCAATAGTATGGATTTTATTTGATAGTAAGTATGAGAGAGAGAGAGAGAGCAAGAGAAAGAGAGAAAAAGGAAGAAAAAGAAATAGAAAATAAGTGTGGGGCACAGAAAAATAGTGACAGAGACAGACGAAAGAAAGTATCACCACTCCATGGATCCCACCGGTGTCCCAATGATCCTCTCCAGGTGGTCTTGGTGGTGAAGGTCCATCAAGAAGCAGAGAATCTAATGGATTAATATATGCACAGGCCAGGTGAGAATGCTCAGGTACCTCCCCTGGGGAGGGAGCAGTTTGATGCAGTCTCTTGCAGCAGACTCAGGATCTGTTGCATCGCGTTGCATCGTGTGCAGTCCTCTGGTGCAAGATCACAAGAATGAGTCTGGTGAGCACTTCGGGGGTCTTTGATGGATTATGACACCCTCTCAGCTGCCTTCCATGTGAATGTCCAGTGGATGTGGCCTTCCTGGGGGTTGGGGGTTTCACAGCTGGGCTGGTTTGTGTAAAGAAGGATGGGTGTCCAGTGCCTCTGACCAGAGGTTACACCACACACCCAAAACCTCCTTCTGCCACCTCAGCTGGGGTGGAGGGAGTCTGTGTAAACCTGGTCTCTATGAGCTGTGGTCTCCCCCACTCCAAACGCAGCCAGGGGTGATTTTCTGCTGTGTTTGGCTTTCTTGTGGATGCATTCCTTTCCCTCAGCCTTATTTGTTTCTCCCTAGACCCGAGATAATTGAACAATAGTGTCCCCTTTATCTTATCTAGGTGGCTTCGCTCACAGTCCAAAGTTCCAGTTGGGCATCTTCAAGGAGGGATGGGCTTCTGTGGTTGTAGCTTCTTTATACAGTTTTTGCTATAACAGGCAAAACTCCTTCATAACAATGTTGAAGGCATGAACCATTTCAGTCTCTGACACATGTTGGAAAGGCTGACGTTTTTCACCTTACATTAGCATATTATTAATACCAGAGTTCAAAGAAAACAACTCATGAAAAAAAAAGTTCAAAAACTTTAACTTTTGTCTAAAAATCAAGGAGAAAAAAGCATCCTTACTTGAGGAAGAAAGAAGGGACCTAATACACTGGATTCATGAAAATTTTCATTGAACTACCTTCCTGAAAAACAAAAACATTTTTCTTCCTCCTGTTGTTGAAACTTCTTTCCCTTATATTACTTTGGTTTTATTCAGAAAAATATAAGATAAGATAAGAATAATATTTTTAAATAATAAATGACAAATGGGTAAATAGTATGAAAATTCGGGGATCAAATGTTTACGGATTTTCTTAGTAAACCAATATTTCATTTCAAAAAGGAAATTTTTTTCTTTTTGTTTCTGTTACTTTTTGTTGGTGGAAAAAAACACATATCCTGTTTTTTCAGACAGGTAAGCACATCTAGAAAGGATAGTCCTGCTTGCTGATTATTGATAATGAGATAGGGTCTGATTCCACAAAAGCCTTAAGCTTATAAATGATGGAAAAATATGGTGACATGGTAACATCGACTTGCAGGGGATGTTCTGTAGGAAATAAAGAGTAGGGTAGGGTTTACTGTAGAACGGTTGTACTGCATGTTTACTCTGCAGTGCCAAGCTGCCCTTCTAAAAGAACTTAGCAGCTGTCTGATCTTCCATCTAGAGCTTGGGGAAAAGGGGCCAGTGCCTACTCAGTCTTTAGTCAGACTGCCCTGAGAGCACCCTGTGCCTTTCTTGTGGACACATTAACGAAATTCAGATAAAGATTTCCCTGCTCCCTCCAATGGTAATGACTCGCTCAGCTTGTGCAGTTACCTAAATGTTTACATAAGTTACAAGCTGACATTTTCCTTTGCCTTAAGCTGTACTCATGAATCACAACTGATGAAACTGAAAATGAAGATTTCTAATGCAGCTAACATATGAGCTGTTCCTTTTGTCATCATTACTTTCAAGTTTCTTTTCTTCACTTTTCAGTCAGGCAAAAGAAATATGTTTCTGCTTGCTCTCTCATTTTATTTTGTATAGTACTGACATTATTACAAAAAAAAGCCAAAAAACCAAGCAAACAAACAAAACAAAAGAAATCCAAAAGGAAACAAACAAAAAGAAACCAATTACAACAACAAACAACAAAAAAAAGCATCGAATGAATGTTTTCTTCCTGATCATATTGTTTCGCATTCTAAGGAAAAGACATGCCTTGTTTGGTGCACTAGTCCAGAGTCATCTAATTCAGTTGCCTGCATTTTCACTGTTTCCAGTTTTTTATACTGTGTATGTGTGCTCTACAAAACTGCTAAGGGAAGAGAGGCTTCCTGTTTTATGATCCTGCAGAAAGCTCTTCAAATGCCTGTGGTGGTACCCTAAAGCTTATGAAAAAACTGATGGAAACTGTAGCATACACAGTTCACCACTCTCATATTAACACTGATAAAAACAGGGTAGGAGAAGAAATTAAGGAATTCCACGGTATTAAATTTCTTTTTTGTTTCTTCTCAGTACCTTTAATATAACCTCAACATTTTAGGGATTTTATAAATCAATAAAGTGCAAATTGTTATCCCTTGCTATGACTGTTAGCAGGCAACTTAAACATGGCTATATAAATAATTTAGATGTAATAGAGATGTTACCAGTCTTATTCATAAGGTGATTGTTGTGAATCCTGATGTCTTAGTTTGAAAGACACATGTCTGCCACGGAAGGTGGGAACCTCCCTTGGAATGGAAAATACAAACCCTTTCCCTCTGAATTATTATAACTTCGAAGTTAAGGGGTTTTGAGGCAAAGATATGGGAAAATGAATAACAGTTCTTTACTAGTATGCATATGTATAACAAGGCAAACAAACAACTACAACAGCGACAGCAGCANCAGAAAAACCAGAGGGCCACCAGCAGCCTTCTCCCGGCTGTCAGGCGCTTTCCGCTTGGTGCAGTGCCGGTCGCAGCCAGCAGGGGCGCCGGTGGCTCCCGGCCGGGCAGGGCGGGTGCGGTGAGTCCCCCGCGCCTGCAGGGGGCGCTGTGCCGCGAGCGCGGCCGCCTCTCCACACGGGCAATGGCGGCACTGCCGGCGGGAGAGCGAGAAAAGCGGCTCCTTTACAAACCCCGGGCACGGCCAGCGTCGGTGCCCCTCAGGACGGCAAAATGGGCTGTAGCGGGAACCTCGGAGCAGCGGGCTGGAACGGCGGAGGCGAGCGCACCCAGGGTAGCAAACAAAGTATCAGAAACTCCGCAGCTGTAGCAGGAGGCACAGGGTGTCCTGGCGGGTGCAGGCTGCTGGGTTACAGCCTAGTGAAAAACGCGGAGCAGTGGCAGAGAAATGGCAGGGCTGGGCAGCGGCAGCCCGGCTCCTGAAGGCAGATGAGAGAGGCTCCTCGGAGGAGGAGGGGCTCGGGGTCCCAGCTTTTCCCCTGAGGCACTCAAGTGGACGGTGAGGGTCCTTTCCAGTGAGGCAGGGTGCCAGTAATATCCCGGTCCGATGGCTGCTCATATGAGCAAAAGGCTCACTTATAGTAGGAGAAAACAGTAACAGGCTAGACTCCACAGTGACAGCAATAGCAGCAGCTCAGCCATTCCCTCCGATCTCGAGAGCGAGAGGGAGCAAGGAGCCAAGCCCAGGCCATCACCCCCCAGCCAAAAATTTGCCATATCTCTGCCCTTCCTAAAGAAAGCCCCTTCAGCTATGAGTGCAGCTGCACCCTTCCCCACACCTTGGTCACTTCTTTTGTCTCTTAAGTACCAGTCGTTATTGTGTCTTACCAACAGATAGGAGAAAATTCCCTGAGAGACAAAGAAAAATAACAATCCTAACCTCCAACACCTGGTAAGGGTGATCAGTTGTTTCCAAGAGTAAACACAGATACAGAAGCATTAATGTGGGAAAAATCCAAAGGAGTTCATAATGACCTAACTTGTTCTGATAGAAGGTGTCAAATATACAATGCTGCAGTCAGATTTCCTGACTCACAGGTGCCAATTGGTTTCAGGATCTAGAGTATATTCAGTTCCAGGACAGGTATTTTAAAGTTATGAGCAGATGAAGGACCAGGGCCCAAGCTACAGCTTTGATCCAGAATGAAGAGAACATGTTAATATACTTACAATGGGCTTGAATTGCAGCAAGGGAAATTTCTTCAATACCAAGAAAGAAATTTCTAATGGTAGGCTAATTAAAAACTGAAATGGAAGGTGGAAGTAGTTAAGGAGTTCTAAGGAATTTTTGTTCCTGGAGACTTTCAAGAACAGGCTAGACACATGTCTGTTGGCTTGATTAAATTGTAATTCAGCCTATCTTGGGACTGGTGAACTTGTACTAGGAACATCTTCAGGATTCATTTTCATATAGCCATTTGAGCAGACAAGAAGAGCGAATCCAAAGAACCCAGAAAAAGATAATCCACAAGTGTCAATTGTGCCAGTTTAAATAGCAGTTACCAATATTTTCTGAATATATGCATAGGAGAACACTCCAATTAAATGTTTGGTTTTTACTTTCTTTGTCTCTATAAGAAAATGCAATGAATAAAAGCATATTAATTACAGTTGCTGTAAGGTTATTTCAGTTAATACATGAAGAGGAAGAAATATTTATTTAATATTTTCTTTGTCTCCTCTACAAAGAATCAGAATGGAAAAGAAAGAAGAGATTTAGTATCTAGTCATTTTGCAGAATGCAGTGACTTACTGCAGTTTACTGGCAGATATGTTTTTATTTTTACTTGTGTGCTTCTCAGCCTTTGCATCCCCTAAAAACATTATGACTTTCACTATTGTGATTAAAGACAAGTGTAAACAAAGAAGGTGACTTTGAACTTAGTGTCACAAGGCAAATGGTTTCACTGGCAGCATCCATCAGAATAGCTTGGATTTAATTGTCTTCAGTTGAGCTTTGGACGCATCAGTCTGAAAGGCGGACTAAATGTCTGTTTTTAAAACTTAGGTGAAACGAAACAAGAGTTTGCTAGTGTAATTGAATCATTATTGAAAGAGCAGGCAAACTGTACTCCCCATACACTTGGAGTTAGGTTAGATGCTTGTTTCTTTTCTAAAGTGCAGACCACTAGAAAACAGGTCATCTATGATCAGAAGTACGCTTCAGTTCTCAAAATAAGAAAAACCAGAAGATGCAAGCTATCAAGAATGAAGTAGTAGCCAAAGAGAGTTTTTAACACAAGCTAAAGAAAACATATATTTACCATTTCCTCAGTATTTTGATTTCTAGTATGCCTTCCCTTTCCATGCTGAAAATGATTTGTAACTCAGTTGTTTGCCTCTGTAAGAACTGTTGATATGACATGTTGTCTAACTCTCTAGTCTTTAGACTGACAGTAATTGTAATAGAATATTTTTAATTTGTTTGTGTGATTTGTGGCTGTCTTGACCACTATCCAAGTGCTTCTCCTTTGTGTCAAGAGAAATAGTCAATAGTACTGTCTATAAATTAGCAATTGTGATATTCAGATAATTACCAAATAACTGCTAAAATGTGGGTGAGAAGTTGGAGATTTTTATAGACTAGAGAACAATAAGAGGACAACTTTTACTTTGCTGTAGTGATCCTGATAGGAAGACACGGACGAGTTATCTGCACTCAGTTAACCTGAGTGATCCCAGGCCTGTGCTGCACTAAACTGCATGGACAGCTTAGCCTTTAGTAGTGCTGCACAAATCTACTGGTACCACAGTAAATTTAGCCAGCTAATTGTGGCAGAGCTGTCTGCAAGCAATTCCAACCAGCTATGAGTGATTGCACCACCTGCATGGCCCTGCCTCTATCAAACAATCCAGCAAAAATTTCTCATGCAGCCAGCCTTTGTGTTGTGCTGTCCCTGGCAATTTGTCAGGAACTTTCCCAAGCAAAAACGGCCGCAAAACCCAGTCCTTCACTAAACTAATTCCCTGACAAAGTATGCATACACACTTTTTTTCCCCCAGTTAAGATTCTTATTGTGTGAGATTAGATCATTTGCACTTAAATGAAAAAAAAAGTAAAAACAAACACATTTTTCATAGATAATGTGTTAGACAACTACAATACACATCTCTGATGACACATTATTCCCTTCTGGTTCTGTAATATTTATGTATTACACAATGTAGCTGGAGATATCTTCTTTTTTATTAAGGACATTTTTCTTTTTTTTCACCATAGTCTGTAAATTACAGTACTGTCTAAGAGGCAGATGATACACTTCACTGCAACTTGTAAAGAAAAGTGACCTGATTTTTTGCAAAGAATGTCTCCGATTAGACTTCAGCTGAGGGCTTTCCATGTGGTAGAAACATTTGGCAGATAATTGAGAGAGCTGTGCAGAAGAGGAATATTCAAGAAGTGACTGTTTGTTATGCTGTCTTCTGAAGTCATGTCAGCCTGATGAGAGCACATTATGCTGAGATATGACACGCTGTTTTTGTAGTATTCTTTTTCACTTTCTTGAGCCTCACCTTGAGCGCAAATTTTTATATGCCGGTTTGGACATAAATTTAGGAGGAGACAACCTGAAAAGGATGTCTCTCTCTCTCTCTCTCTCTCTCTCCTGCCTGCCAGGCAAGCAGGCCCTGGCAGCCTCTCCCCCCACAGGTTCGGGAAAATAATTTCTCAAGTGAAAGTGAAATAAACCATTTATTTAACAAACAGAGTCCCCAGCAAGCGTGGGGCAGAAAAAGATATTGATATTTTTAGGATCCTAGGGCGATTCGGTTTTCCAATATGGGCGTGCTATGTGATGAGGGCAATCTATTTGCTCTGTGTAGTATTGGTGGCATGATCGGTAAGAGGGAGCTTTTGTTTTCACCATCCACCCCAGCACTGGTAGTCGGGGTGCCAGGAGGAGTTGTGTTGTAGGGTTTATTATTTCTGAGGTGGCTTGAACTCTTTTATAGGTTGTTAGGATTTCTTTTTTTGTTGAAGTGTAGCTGGCTTCAGAATTTTGTAGTTTTGATTTTAGAATTTTAGCAGTTGGCTTCAAGTTTTACTGGGCACTTTTTGCTAAAGGTTCTAGGGCAGACTATGGTTCCTGGTTGCAGAGTAAAGTATGTTCTTTATTTCTAGTTTAGTTTTGGCTGGGCCAGGGGCTACTGCATGAGTGATTTTTTGCTTGATCTGATAAAAGGTTTGATGTTGTTAGGCCTCTAATGGAAATTGGTTTTTTTGTGGGTAACTAGGTAAAGAGGGCTCACAATTTGGTTGTATTTAGGAATATGTATTTTCCAAAAGCTTACGGCGCTTAGAAAAGCTTGTGTTTCCTTTTTCTCAGTTGGTGGAGACATTATTGTGATCTTGTTGATGACCTCAGTGGGAATTCGATACTGTCTATCTTGCCATTTCACTCTTAGCAACTGGATCTCTCAAGCAGGTCCCTTGACTCTGCTCTTTTTGATGGCGAAATTAGTTTCTAGGAGAATTTGGATGATTTTCTCGCCTTTCTCAAACACTTCTGCTGCCATGTTTCCCCACACAATGATGTCGTCGATATATTGCAGATGTGCTGGAGCTTCACCCTTTTCCAGTGCAGCCTGGATCAGTCCATGACAGATGGTGGGGCTGTGCTTCCACCCCTGGGGCAGTTGGTTCCAGGTGTACAGCACGCCTCTCCAGGTGAAAGCAAACTGAGGCCTGCACTCTGCTGCCAGAGGAATGGAGAAAAAAGGCATTTGCAATGTCAATAGTGGCGTACCACTTTGCTGCTTTGGACTCCAGCTCGTACTGGAGCTCCAGCATGTCTGGCACAGCAGCGCTCAATGGTGGAGTCACTTGATTTAAGGTACGATAGTCTACAGTTAATTTCCATTTTTCTTCAGATTTGTGCACAGGCCAAATAGGGATGTTGAAGGGTGAGTGGGTCTTGCTGACTACCTTTTGGCTTTCCATCTCACAGATCATTTTGTGGATGGGAATCACAGCATCTCGAGTTGCGTGATATTGTTGGCGATACATTGTTGAAGTGGCAGTTGGTATTTCTTGTTTTTCCTCTTTTAGAAGGCTTACTGCAGATGAGTTCTCTGATAGTCCAGGCAAGGTGTTGAATTGCTTAATGCTCTCTGTCTCTATAGCAGTTATTCTAAAAGCCCACCTGAGTCCCTTTGGGTCTTTGAAATATTCGCTTTGGAGGAAATCTATGTCTAGAATGTATGGGGTATCAGGACTAGTCACAATAGGATGTTTCTTCCAACTATTGCTAGTCAGGCTCACTTCAGCTTCCACTAGAGGTACATCTTGTGATCCTCTTGTTACCTCAGAAATAGAAACAGGTTCTGCCTCTACATATTTTGATAGGATTAGTGTGTGCTGTGTACCAGTGTTGACCAAGGTTTTGTATTTTTGTGGTTCTGGTGTGTTAGGCCAACGAATCTACATAGTCTAAAAGACACAGTTTTCCCTAATCTCGACTTGGCTAGAGCCAGGGCCCCTCTAATTTTGGTTATCTTTGCCTCCTTGGGCATACACTTTAGAGGTTTTTTTAAGGGGACCGGACATCATATTTTCTTCCATTATATTTGGCAGTTTGGTTGCAGGCAACTGGAGCTGCTTCCTTTTTGGTGGAACTTCCTCTCCGAATCTCGGCCTCCTTCAATTCACACACTCGTTCTGCCAGGACAGAAGTGGGTCTCCCACGCCACTTCCTCATATTTTCCCCCATGGTCACACAGGACAAACCACAACTCAGCTCATGGGGTGGGTCTTTCTTCTCATGTTGAAGGACGTCTGCTTTGGCAACAGGACCTCTGGTCTGTATCAATGAGAGTTGGAGAAGGTTTTCTTTAAGCTTTTCTTGATTCTTTGAGGCATTTTTTCAATTTTGTATTCTAATTTTTCACATGGTCGGACAGATCTGTTATTACTGTTGAGATTTTGGCATGTGTTGGACCCTGTATTGTATTCACATATATCTGGATCTTCCTCGCTATAGAAAGCATGGTCTCATTCTCCTCATTCCACATCATCATTGCTAAAGCTGAAGAGTACCTTTGTGGCCCAAGTCGTACAAGTTTTAGTCACATCAGTGGTGTACATTCTGCCATGTCCGGACTCCTAATTGCTGGGTGATCTGAGAAAATGATCTCTACCACTGCCAGTTCTCTTAAAGGATTTGTTTTATGGTTTTGCACGGGGTTAGCTGCATCTGGAGACCTTTTTGTGCACAGGTATCTTTCCCTCACACCACTCAAGAGCTGTCTCCAGAGACTGGAAGGTCAGACACCTTTGTTATTTCTTGATCGATAGCTGGATCACGTGACAAGGATCCTAAATGCTTCGCTTCAGTACCGTCTAGGATTACATCATTGCTTCCAGCATCCCAGAGGCAGACCATCCAATTTAGTACAGGTTCATCAGGCCATTGGGTGTAATTCTTTCTTAAGCTACGAAGGTCCTTCACAGACATAGACTCAGTAGTCACTTCTGGTTCTGAGTCCTCTGCTGGCTTTGAGGGTCCTTTCTCTGTATCATCATCATTTTTTACTAGCCAATCAGATTTGTCTTTGTGCTTTTTATTTCTCTGTACAGGAGCAACTGCCTTTGGTTTAGGCTCTTTATCACCTGGCTTAGCTGCAGCCTGAGTGACTGGGGTGCCTGCTGGTTTATTTTCCTGCTCCTCTGGCCTTGTGTGCTGCACTACACTATCCAGCAGTGTGCGATAAGCATATGCCAAGGCCCAGCACATTGCAATGAGCTTTTTCTCAGTAGAGCTGTTCTTGCACTTCTCTTTCAGATATTTCCCCACCTCATCTGGGTTCTGAATTTGGTCAGGGGGGTATTCCCAGGCTACCGGAGGAGAGAATTTTTTTAGGGTGTGGCCTGTTTTCTCCCATACTCTACTCTATTCAAGATTTTCCACATCTGAGGCAGATGTCTGCTCAGCCTCTCTAGAAAACTCAGCCCTCATTGTAGACAAACGGCAAACCATACAGAGGAAACCTGCCAGATAAAACACCAGGAAAGTGGTTTCTTTAACATCCAGGGGAAGCTGTATATTCCCAAAAGGTGCTGTAGTAGATTTGAAGGGAAACAAGGAGAGGAAAGGGGGAATATCATCTCTCCCTCTAAGAGACCAAATGTAATTACTAACAAACTCCCAAAAGAGGCTACGGGGCTTCAGACAAAAAAACAGCGTACCATACACGTCATCAACAGCTCTCCACATCTCTGTAAACCCTCTAAAAACCAGTGCTACCACGCCCATAAATATGGCAAGCCTCATCAGTAGCCTGGCCCTGTAAAAGTTAAAAGCCAAGCAAAGGCTCGCCCCCATCCATAGATAAAGAAACAGGCCCAGAGGTCAAGGAGACATTATCACATCAAACCACATAGCGACTAATGACTGCTGTACCCCAACACAAAATACTTAAAACCAAAATGTAATTATTACTGGTTTTTTTCACTGGCACAAGTCCAAACCGGCACAAGTGTCTATAGCACAACAGCAACCCACAAGCTGCAGGTGTCTCACAAGAAAACATGCTTTTAGAGTCCAGAATACAGCTTGGTTTTCCCAACTGGCATCATGAATTTGTCATTCAAGCTTTTAGTGCATTGGCAGACAAAAGACTCGGGAGTGTGGGGGTGACAGTGACAGTTACTAGTATTGTGTTATTTCAAAGATTCACACATCAATGTTTTAGTATAATCATCAATTCTAGATAGATATTTATTAAAGAACTTAATATTGCTTAGAAAGCATTTATTTACAAAGCCAGTTCCATCTTTTAAGTATGTTACTAAAGTGAAGGCTAAATCCTTCATTTGATAGTAGTTGTACAGTAAGAAAAATACAGTATCAACTCTCATGAAACATGAAAAAAATTTCGAGTTTAAAGCTAGACACACGTATCACTCATCAGAAAATACACATTTTTCAAGTACAGCTGAACAGATACGCCTTCCCTTGATTCATCAAAAATACTTTCATGTGCTCTTTTAGAAGAAATATCCTAACATCTGTTGTTTACTATTCTTTCTGCTATAGATTTCTGTTTCGTAACTATATTTCCTTCTTAATCCTGTTCCTTGGTGTCTGGTTGCACAAAGAAAAGAAGTTCTAGTTTGCTAGAATGACTGTCTAGCATGAAGGAGGTTCCTCCTCTGCTCCCCCTCCCACTTCATCCCAAGGCAGGAATATGGATAGCTTGTTACTTTTTGCAGTCCTAGAAACTGAACGGCATTGATTTGAAATATTGTGCCTGTGTTATTTGTCAGAAGTTGCGGCCCAAGGCAAGAATATAAATGAAATCTAGAAGTATTATCCATCACAGGGGATGGAAGTAGTATTACAGGAAGAATTAGAAGAAATGGCTTTTATGGATTAAAGGACCTGATGGTAAGAAGATCCAAAGAATGTGCCTGTACAGCAGTAAAAATTGTGCTTTAATCCTAACAAATATCCTTCATTTAGGTTACTTGAGGCAGAAAGATGGTCATAATGAACATCATGGAGTTCAGTAAGTCCAAGTGCAAAGTCCTGCATTTGAGGTAGGACAACTACCAATATCAGTACAGGCTGAGGGATGAATGGATTCAGAGCAGCCCTACAAAGAAGAATTTGCAGGCACTGGTGGCTGCAAAATCGCTCATGGGCTGGCAGTGGGTACCAACCAAAATTTTTATGGCTTCTGCATGTTCACACTTTCATTTAATTAATTACCAAGTGGAATAAATAATGAAATGAATTGTGCAGTTGTCAATGGTACTTATATCTGCATCTCCTTCACCCCATATTCAATGTTGTTTCATTACAGCTTTGTATATAGTCTGTTTTATCCTCTTCTAGTTCATGGAAGTTAATCAAAATCAGAAAGGAAAAAAAGAAGCTGTACCATCAGTTGTGGTTGCTATATTTTTGATTTGGCATGTGCCAGAGACTTCATAATATGAGTTTAATGATGCATCCTGGGTTTCAAAATCAGCAATGCAACATTTAGGTGAACTTGCTTTGCATTAGCTAGCAAACATTTTGATTTTCCACTCCTTGTTAATGTTTTTGTTGCAGAGGATTTTCTTCTGTGAGAATGTGATGATTTTGCCTATGTAATGCAAAACTTATCTTTATAAATCATTAATGAGCTTTTGTGGGTTAATGAGTGTTAATTACTGCACTGCATCTCAAAAGATCTGTGTATTCTCAGCAATGATTTGTGCATCAGCATAAGAATTTTAACTTTTCAAACTCCTTTAAAGGATACTTATTTTCCTTTTCAGAAGTAACTTTTCTTTGTTAGTGTTTTTGTCAAATCTACATTTCCATTGACAAGGGATCAGATGCTTGGCAAGGTCCATGTCAAAATAACTAGAAAACTGATGTACTGATGTACTTGCAGAATATGCTAGAGCTTCCTAATGTCAAAATTATTTGCGAAGGCATAGGATTGCAACATACACTATTAGCATGTGTGGATCAAGCTGCCACAGAAACCTGTGTTTCAGTGTTGACTGTGATGGGAAGCTGCAGAAACTATTTAGAACCACTCTTCCTACCTTTTCAGTTTTCCTGAAAACTGTAAATATCACCAGTTCTTTAGCTAAGATGCTGAATATTGCTGATGAGTTTATAAACACTCCTTGACTATCTTGTATCCAAATATCTATGATGTTTTTATCTTGGCATATAATGCTTGCTTGTTAACAGGAATCTGCCCCAAATCTGCATTCTTTATTTTGCCAGAATTTTGGAACTATTTCTTCTACACTCATAGACCACTAACCCTGAGGTGCCCTCTCCTTTGGGAATCAAACTAGATCTTTAAATAACATTGATTTGTGTAAACAAACTGCAGATATTATTATTTCACAATGTATATTAGTATAATGCAGTGATGTATTCTCTTGGTGCTCAAATAACTAGACAAATACCATCAGCTTCTCTGTGCTGAATGGCTTGTATTTGCTGCTGCCAGTTGTTCATCGGCATCTGGGTCGCCAGTAGCCCTGTTAAGATCTTTGGGATTTTGCCATGGCTCCCTCTTGGCCACTCTGCTTGGCTTTGCAAATATTTCAACAGGCAGATGGGACAAGTGTTCAGATGGAGGAGCTGGACACCTCCTTGGCCGGCAGCATAGACGTAGCCCCTACTGTCAGGTAGACAGATTTCAGTCATTTGGAGCCCATCTACAGCCTGATTTGATCTGTGAACTGTATGAATGGAGACAACATACAAAACTATTATTTTTAACTGACTTGTTCAGCTTTCCAAAAAAATTGCTTTCTCATCCTTTCTCATTGTCAGATTTGTAACTGCTTAGATTTACTTGTCAATCGGTTTAATTTTCTTTAGTGGGATACCCAATATGAATATAGTCTATATTAGACATTTTTCTTCAACAAATTCACAAAACATCAATTTAAAAGTTTTAAAATAAAGTTTTAAAATAAATCTGTGGGTGACTTTGTACTGATGACACACTTGATTTCCTATATTTTGGTGACATTGGCTTCCTGCTGTAAGACCGTAAGAGATGAAAGGGAGAATTCTTTTATCTTATTATGAACTCTGTTCATTACAATCCTTTTCCTTTAGTGGAAAAGTGGTTTATCTGTTCCCAAGGAAGACCCTTCACTTTCTTGTTGAGATACCATAAGATATTCCTGTTACCAGATGATAAAATTGCCTACACCTGGTGAGCTAACACAATGCTTGTTCCCCAAAAGTACTGGCCTAGGAAACTGCACAGTGCCCATTGTGGAAGGTCACCAGCCTCAGTGTCCTGCCAGCTCAGCCAGGCCACCTGGAACATTGGGATCTATGACCACCACGGACCACCAGAGAGACCCCCAGGACAGAATAACGCATGCGTAAAGGGGAGGGGAAATACATTAATGATTTTGGGGAAATAATTATCATATGTATGGGTCTGGGACAATCAATGAATGTGTATGTAAAATACAGTACATGAACAGAAGCTTTCCTGTACCCAGTATACAACACTTTTGGGAGGTGCTATCTCCCCGTGCATTGGGCTGAATAAAGAATGCCTGCTTCTTAATGCTACATCGGTGTGAAGGAGTTTTTTATATTTTACCTAATTTTTGGTAACATTCTCTTTTCCAGTTATGTGATTTTAACTTCTTTCAAAACAGCAAACTTATTTCTTGCCTCTAGGTTTCTAATTTGCGTTGGTGGCAGGTTTTTTCCCTAACTTTTTAGATGAACATGCAATGATAATATAGTTGGGAAAGAGACCTCTGAAGAAATAAAAAGTCCATTTTTTTTCCAGTGTCTGAATTAATCATGAGATGATGATTACTAGTCTGGGGAATTCAGACTCTTCAAATGATCAAGTTCAGTTGTACTTAAAGGTGAACCAGACACTTCCTTTTAGGAGGATAATATGTTTGCAATATTTGTGCAATATTTTTCCTATTTGTTCTCTTAATCTTTGCTTTTTTTGCTAAAAAATATTTTTATCACTTTTATTTTTCAGTGGAAAAAAACCTCTCAGTGTTATTTTTATGTTATTGCAATGTCATTTGGTATAAAATTTGATGATAATTGTGCATTTTCCACAGATGGAAATATTTCTGTTCCAAAGTAACTTTTATTTTCTTTAAAGATACTAAAATAATTGATTGTTGAGAAGTTTCTAAGGACCTAAATACAGTTTAGGGTGTAAGTTGAAAAGACTCTTCTACCTGTCAGCCTCAAGCAAACAAAACCAAAGGTGGAAAAATTCCCAGCAGCCTTTCCAGCATGTTTTTTAATGAGGTTGAATTAATCATTCATACTTTTTAACAGCAGAGTATAAGGTAAGAAAAGCAAATTCCTTAAGCCACATACCAAGGAACTAAAAGCATCAAAATGTGTATTTCTTAGGATAACTTTGGAACTATGAGGTAGAAGTACAACGTGGTCTCTTCAGATTCTATCACTGTCAAGAGCCTGAAGACAAAAAAACATCTTGTGTTAAATTTCCTAGTGGTCGGGTTAATTCTAGATATAACAAAAAAAGTAGAAATAACAGATCCTTATTCTTATCAGAATGATAAAAGAAAACGTAATTATCTTGATACCTCTGCCATTTAATGTACCAACAAAATTCTCCACTACAAAACTGTTACGGTTTTGGGTTTTTTTTTTCTTCTAGGGAATTCTTGCAAGTGTTTGTGTAGCATTTGTTTAGAGGCATCCTTCCTGTTTTCTGAGTTTTACCCAACTGGAAGACTAGAAGAATTCAATGTATCCAACACTATATTCTCTGGAGCTTTCTAAATGTATATATATATATATATATATACATATACAAAAAAAGCAATTTTTTAAATTTAAAAAAAAGAGCTTTTTAAGTAGCGAGTTATAAGAAAGTATGAAAGCCCAAATAAAAAATAAAGTTAATGAAGATGATTTATAAATTGTTGGATTTTTGTTATTAAAACAGAATTCTAGTTACAATGGAACTCAATGTTATCATAAAGATGCCTGTATAAGAAGCATAGCCAAATACACTACTTTGTGATACCTGATGGGATAGCTGTGTGTGTTCAGAATTGTGGGCACAATAGTGTTCTTTAAAAATATTTAAATCATGAAGTTAAGTTATCAAATGTTCTCCTTCCATTGACAAAGACTGCAGGATGAATCAGCAGATTGATTTTGGTGTATTTGCTGTACTTTGACTGATGCATTGAAAAATTCGATAGGAACCTGAACAGGCATTGCTCCTATGTAGGAGGATAAGGTTTAAAAAATAGTTTCCCTAGAAAGAAATAGAGTTTCTGTAAGAAAATTGGCTTCAGGTGACAGAAGTGGATATGGACTAACCTTACTGAGCTGTACAGAACACCTGAGTCAGTGACTGGGAGGTGTCAAAGGAGCCAAAGGAGTCACGTTGGGGGACCGTTATCCAAAGTGAGGGAAGAAGGCAGCTTCGGAGAGCACACTATGAAACACACATGGAAGGAAACAAAGAGAACACACATGAAAAGGAACCTGGACAGCTGTGTGACCAAGGAGAAATTCGTAACAGTGAAGAAACTGAAAGACAGAAAGTATATTAATTATTTTTCTATGTGTATTGTTGTGTATGCATATGTTTTAGTAAAAGGAGTGAGACAAACTTAGGAAAGAGAGAAGGGGGAAAAGAAAGGAGAAGGAAAAATATCTAGCTAATCAAATATCTCACTGGCAAAACAAAAATCATATGATGGTCAGATTGGAAGTTGGTAGTTTGGTAATAATTTAATGTCCCACTATTACTCTGAATTCATGAGACTTCTAGTTAGACAAAGAAATAGTATGAGGTGTTTTCATTACTTTAATGTCTTTTATATCACCTTCTCATTTACTCTTGACTTCTGTATTGGTTATATAAATAACATTCTGAAGCCTGCACTGCAATCATTTGAATTTTCTAAGGAATCAAATGGATCTTTGATAAGAATAGGAAACAGCATCAATCCATGTAATGGCCATAGACTCAAATATAAGCTTACTTTGCATAAACCATATTTCATTCTGATTTGGCAACACATTTTACCATGCCTAATTTTAGACAAATTGTGGATTTGTAGCATTTTCTATTACACTCTTTTATCTCTGCAACCCAAATGATTTTAATTCACGAGAAACCACAGCTATTTCATTTCTCAGGATCTGCATCCCAAACAGACCACCAACTCATACCTTTTGAAATCACTGAGAGCAGGAATAACAGAGCTCCACAATCAAAAAGCATCCTTCCTACTGTGAATGATCAGAGTTTTTCAGTGACTGAACTTGATAAGCACTGTCCTACCCATGCTGTCAAAAAAGGCATTACATTTTTTTCCTTCCAATTAAAGTAATAGTGATACTTCTTTACACTATGGTTGGTCTGTCCTGTTCCTTTACTTGGTGAAAATAGATTACTTACTCAGTTTTTCATCCACAGTGATCTTGTCCTTTTTTTCCTGTGGAAAAACATTTTTTTTGTTGCTGTTGATTAATGTAAAAGACTGTCTGCCTACTGCCTATGAGAAGGGAATTGTGAGGTGGGAGAGTTGTTTTGCTTTGCTTTTGTGTAATTGGTAGTGCCAGCCTATTAAAAAAGGTCAGATGGTTTGGAAGTTGAAATAGCGGGAAGCAAATAAAGCGAAGAAAAAGATAAAGGATACTGATTCCCTAGTGCCCAGTAATGTAGTGATAATTACGAGTCCACAGAAGGCCAAGGGGATAAAAGTAAATGCCTGCAGAAAGTACAATTTTCCTAGACCAAGGAGGGAAAATGGCCTGAAGGGAATACATAGAACTCTTTAAAGGCTGTCACAGCTTTGAATAGAAAATAGTGTGTGAAGCAACTGTAAAATCGCCAGAAATTCTTTAGTTTACAGTAATTTCAGGGCAGCTCTCAGAGAAGATTTCTGATGTATTGTACTGCTGCAACATTAAGTTAGTTTAGCACAGAACCAGTGCTAACTCTACTTTCTGTAGTCTTTCCCTAGCCTATCACTTCAGCAGTAGTTATAGTCAAAAAAAAATTCCTTGTTTTATTAGTGTGCAGATATTTAGCCCAGAAATGTCTTGGATTAGTTTTTATGTTGACGGGTAGTTCATCCAGAGAGATTTGATTTTTAATATCTTTCTCTTCGTTGAATAAAATTACAGAAGTCTTATTCTTTTCAGCTGTATATTGGCTGAATATTCTCAACTTTCTCATACATGAGGAAATTGAAAAGATTCTATTTTTATTAGGGCATCTAGATGTGCAATTTTAAAGTAAGCTATTTTTCCTGTTATTTAAGATAACTATTCCCATTTTTGTGAAATATATACTGTTTTTGAGATATAATACACTTATTTTAATTGATATTTAATAGTATTTGATTGAAATGTAATTGATTTAATTTATACTTTATTGATATTTCAACTGATACTTAATTGATATACTAAATCAATTTTGTAGTTATGAATAATTATAGGATGGTGCATATAGGATGAGAAAATCAGTAATGCAATGTCTAGCTGAAAGCCAATGAGTAGAAGTGTACCCCAGGGTCCTGTCCTGTTTAGCATCTTCATTAATGATCTGCATTTTGGGGCAGATTTTTGGACTTTTGTGTTTGATGATGACACAAAAAGGGGAGGAGTGACTGATACGCCAGAGGGTCATGCTGCTGTCAGAGAGATGCTGGAGACTGAGCACTGGGGTTGTCCCGAGAAGTTGTGGAGTCTCCCCTAAAGATATTCACAGTTCTTGGCAAGTGGCTCTAAATGGCCTTGCTTGAGCAGAGTGTTTGGGAAAAGTGGTCTCCACAGGTCCCTTCTACCTCAGCCATTCTGTCATTCTGTGGATATTATAGGCTTCAGCTGTGACAAGAACTGTGGAATTCTCAGTGGTTGTTTCTTGTGAAATTTACTACTTAGTGTTAAAAACTCTCTGTTTGTTAAATTTAAATAACTGTTAAGGGTGTCAAAATTGCTACTAAAAAACCCTGAAGGCTCCACTGGTGTCAAAATTGCTACTAAAACATCCTGAGGGGTCCACTGCACTGTATGATACAGAAACATGGATAAGAGAATGTTGTCTTACCTTCAAGAGACCTTAAGACATACGGACAAATAAGAAAAATTCAAGACTATGAGAGAGATGAGATCAACAGAATGTTGTTTGGTCATGACAAAAGTACCCTGACTATCAAAATATTTGCAAATAAAGCACAGTGGGGGACTGAACATTTTGAGCACTTCTTACTTTCCCTCCTCAAGATGGAGGTGGTGGAGAAAGATGGAAGGTGCTTATTTTTATGAAAATCCTATCCTATTAGCATCCTATTAGCTAAAGAAATGTTTCAGAGTTGGTGGTGGTTAAGGAGACAAAGGGCTATGGGATCAAATTCCTTCTATTAGATGGAAAATATGTCATCCAAAATAGACTATAGAGGCAGAAGAGCTGATTCTGCATGCAATTTTAATCCCACTTGCTTTATGGACAACAGGTGGAGTATAGACAAAGAAAATCTGTTTAATATTAAAAAGTGTTTCATTATGGTGAATTAGTGAAAGCTGTAAATTACTAATTTTGTTTCTATTTCATTTTAGAGTCATGAGGTTAGCTTTTTTTCCCCTCTTCTTCTTTCTTTCTCACTTGTTCTAATAAACAGGTAAATCCTTTTGGCAATAGAAAAGCTGAACGCAAGAATGACTTTTATTTGGCTTCTTCATATAATGTTTGTACCTTGGAAATGGACTGATAATTTTATTAAAAAATCTTCAAAGTAGGATGCTGAAGTTATTACCTGTTAACGTTCATGCAAATATTTCACATCTTTCCTGTGGCTTAGCACACCTTTTCCCTCCTATCTATAAGCCATATAAATAGCAGTATTTAATAAGTATAGTCCTAATATGAGCTCTTGTGGAACTCCACCAGCAGTTGGTCACTAATTAGTAATCACTCAAAAAACACATTCAAATTTTTTGCCACTTAATCATTTTTCTATATGCTTTCCAAAACATTTTAATAATTGTCATTCTCTCTGATTTAAGTAATAACATGCCATGCACTGTCATGTCAAATATATTACAGAAGTTAAAATAAATAACATCTCTGTAATACCTCTTCTCTAAATAATTATGTATTAAAAATAAAAAAAAGAAATAAATTTCTTTGTGACTGTCTTGGTTTGAAAGACCAGTGTCTGCCAAGGAAGATGGGAACCTTCCTGGAATGGAAAATAGGACCCCCTTCTCTCCAAATATTTATAACTTGAAATTAGGGGGCTTTCAGGCAAAGATATGGCAAAAGGAGTAACAGTTCTTTACTGGAGTATATATATAACAAGACAAACAAACAACAACAACTGCAACAGCAGCAACAACAAACAAAAACTGAAACGCAGTAACAGCCGTCCCTCGGCTGCCAAGCACCTTCCCCTCTGCTGGAGTCACGGTCACAGGGGCGCCGGCGGCTCCCGGCCGGAGCGGGCAGGTGCGGGGAGTCCCCGCGGCCGCGCGGGCTGCCGTGGCAGGAGCTCAGCCGCCCCTCCACATGGCAGTGGTGGCTCGGGTGACGGCTAAGGGAGGAGGTGGCTCCCCTTGCAAAACTCGTGGGGAGAAACCGGTCTCCATGCCACTCCGGGTGGCGAGCTGGGCTGTAGCTGTAGCCTTGGAGCAGCGGGCTGGAACAGCAGAGGCGAGCATACTCAGGGTGGCAAACAAGTGTAGCAAAATCCCTGAAGCGGTGGCAGGAACGGCGGGAGTCAGAGGAGACGCTGGGTGTCCAGCTGGTGGCAGAAAACAGCAGGGACCGAGCGGCCCTGGGAGGAGAGACAAGGGCAGGGAGTTTCAGGTTTTCCCCGGCTCTCACACGTCCTGTGCGATGTCCCAGAGATGGCAGCAGCAGTCAAGCTCCCACAAGCGCCAGGAGGTGCTCCCTCCAGAGAGAGGGAGGGGACCCGGGCTTCCCCCGAGGCACTCAAGCAGATGATGAGGATCCCTCCCGGTGAGCTCAGGTGTTGAAAAAGGCCCAGTTCCATGGCTGCTCTTGCAAGCAGAGGTTCATCCACGGTAAGGAGAAGCAGTGAAGGGCAAAACTCTGCAGTAGCAGCGAATTCTTCCTCCAGCAGCAGTCCAGTACCAAAACTACAATCATCTCCCCTCTGATCCGCAAGACAGAGAGAGAGAGAGAGAGAGAGAGAGGGCTGAGCCCAGCCACTGTCCCCCAGCCAGGTCTTGGTGCAACCCCCTGCCATCTCTTGCAGTATCTCCGCACCTCCCAAGAGAAAACCCCCCTGTCAGAGAGCTCACTCACCAGCTAAGAGACTGCCACACGCTGCACCCTTCCCCCTCCTCCCCATCCTGGCCACATCTTTTGTTTCCTATGCATCGTCATTCCCATCTTTTAGGCAACAAATGGGAGAAAAATTCCCTGAGAGAAATAAAAAAGAGGAAAAAGCTTAACCTCCAACAGTGACAATCTGAAATTGATTAAAGATCAGGATTTAAGTCTTTTGACAGGTAATTAAAAATTGTTGGTGGTTGAAAGAAAAATTATGGTCCAAAAGTATGTAAAAACATTTGACGTATATGGTTGGAAGTTTTCCTCAGAAACAATTTGGTAGTCTAAGAAAAAAAATTTTCAAGTATTACACAGTTCTCTTTCAAGGAGTACTAGCATGCATGAGTATAATTTCCTTTTGAAGTACTTAGAATTACTACACCATAAATTCTAAGTAATATTTTAAGTTTTAATTACAAATTCTTCAGCCAACTTTACACTGAAAACCCTACAGAATCCTACTGTTATAGCTTTCAATTATTTCACCAAAAATAAAACTTGAAATGCTATTATATCTACTGTAACCTCGATATAAAAGACAGATACTAAAAACTTATAATGAGTGCAATACTTACACTTAAAACACTCTCTAGAGTCAAATTCACAGATAGTAGCCTGGAAGCAACTAATAGTGAAAAATGGAATATCCATGGGAACGGAATATTTCTTTAAATATACAAGGTGTCACTGTAGCAGATAACAAAGAGTACAACAAGCTAAGGGAAATTTCATCAGCTGTTTAATAACACAGTACCTGTAAAAAATCCCATAAAAATCACTGTATGCCATGGTACAATTCTTAAACTTTTATGTTCTGCAAGGCCAAGATTATTCTTTTTAGTCATTACTTTGTGAGTAGTGTCAGGGAATTCAGTTTCAACAAGAGGTTCAATATGAGCGAGAGTGGTAGGGTCAGACCCTAAATCAGCAGTGCTTACACTGTTGAGCAGAAAGAGACTCTTTCCCTGAATTTAAAATAAGTCCTTTTATGTTACCTCAAAGACAAGCACTAAATGTTGCTCTGTCAGCAGTGCATATCTAATAAGCCTGGAGGATTCAGAAATCCAAGTGATACAGTTATTTCTCAGGATGATGATGAAACAGTTTCTATTCGGTACTAGCTCTTGAGAATGTGTGTAACAGCCTCTATCAGAGGTAGATTTTTTTGCACTAGCAAGTCCACATAACATGCACACAACAGTATTAAAATACCTGAATGAGAGGCACTCTGCAATACTAATATTTGTCTTCAAGCGATATTATACCAGACTGGATATTTCAGAAGATTGAAAGGAAAGTAGCTTTTTTATACAGTTTTTGTTATAAAGAGCAAAGCTTTATATCAGTGTTTCAGGCACGAGCTATTTCAGTCTCTGACAGCCCTGTCTGCTCATTAGTCTGCATTTCCAAGTAGCTTTTGCAGGCAGAGAGGGTGTGGGGGTGTAGGTGTGTAAGGGGTGCAAGAGCCAGTGGCTCAGGGCAGGCCCTGGGTCAGGCAGCTCATCTGTGAACCGTGGTGTTAGAGACTAACAAACAGACTAGTGACTGAACTTGTGTATTATCAGCTAGGGTGAGACTGGAGCAATCAAACCAAGCACAGTTCACTGGGTGGGGTCAGGGGTCAGGGTGTGTCCGTGACATGCAGTGAATGTGGGTGTGCAGCCAGTGTCTGAGTGACAGCAAAGATCTAGCTGGGTCAGCTAGGTGGAGCGGCCCAGGAGCCGGGTGTGTGTTCCTGTCTTTAAGGATGAGACCATGGGAAGAGCTGATTACTGGGGACATCAGGAAGTCCCAGGGAGCTGCTGGAGAGACTGCAGGATCTGAAGGTCCCCAAGGGTGAGACCTGGCAGTGGGTGTGTGTCTCTAAGGGTGAGACCATGGGCGAATTGGCTATTATGGAACCAGAGGATGCTCCGCCGTGTTCTCTGTGTGTGACTGCATGTGTCAGTGGAGGTACGGGCATGCCCTGGAGACTGCTGGAGCTACTAGGGTGCAGGGCCCATCAGGAAAGACTGTCATAGCCTAGCTCCTGGGGTAGTACACATGATCTGTACATTTGTGTATTGAGATGGGTTAGATGATACAGATCTCACCGGTGGGTCTCTATCCTGTTCAAGTAGAGAGGAAAACAGAAAGAGCCCACTGATGCGGGCGTGTGTTTGTGTGTTGACAGTTTGTGTGGATGTGTATGTGCTGTTGTTGCCGGCTGACCTTGGCTGGATGACAGGTGTTTACCCAGCCCCACAGTCAGCCATCTCCTCAGCTATACAGCAGAGAGAAAATATAACTAAAGGCTCATGGTTTGACATAAGGGCAGGGGGACATCCCTCACCAATTCTCATCATGGGCAAAACAGACTTGGGTAAATTAATTTAATTGATTGCCAATCAAAAGTCAGAGTAGGATAATGAGAAATAAATCTTAAAATGCCCTTCTTACCAGACTTCACTCCTGATTCCTCTACCTCCTGCCCCTAAATGATGCAGGGAGGAAAGAGAATGGGGTTGTGGTCAGTTCATCACACATTGTCTCTGCCATTCCTTTCTCCTCACTTCCTTCTCCTGCCCCACTGTGCAGTCCCTCCCATGGGATACAGCCCTTCACAAACTTCTCCAATGTGGGTCCATCTCACAGGCTGCAGCTCTCCACAGACTGCTTCAGCATGGGTCATTCCATGGGGTGCAGTCTGGGGTCGTAGAGTGCAGACTGTTCCAGACTGGGTCTCCTGTGGGACAACAGCTCCTGTTGACAGCAAACCTGTTTCCAGCATGGGCTCCTCACTCCATAGGGCCACAGGTCCTGCCAGGAGCTTGCTCAAGTGCAGGGTTGCACAAGGCCACAGCCTCCTTCAAACATGCACTCACTCCAGCACTGTGTCCTGCAGGTAGATCTCTGCTCCACCATGGACCTCCCTGGGCTGCAGGAGCACAGCTGCTTTATCATAGTCTGCACCACGGGCTGCAGGGGAATCCAGCATTTGCAGTACCTTCTCCCCCTCCTTCTCCACCGACCTTGGTGTCTGCAGAGCTGCTTCTCACAGATATTCTCACTCCTCTTGCAGCTGCTTGTCCTGGGTTGCAGTGTATTCTATTACCATCTTCATGAGCTGTCACAACCAGGTGGGGCTGTGTCCCTTGCCTCCTCTCTCTGGACTATCTTCTGTTCATGGGCCAGCTGTCCAAACCAGGTGGGGCAGGGTTCCTTATCTCTCCCATGCCCCATCCTCCCTCTAGGGGGGATATCTCCTGTTAATGGGCCATCTAGTCTCACCACATGACTGATAAAATCACATCCTCCCATTGTGAGATGCTCTGCCCAGCGGAAGGAACCAAGCATCCCATCCTGAATATAAGCTAAGATTTCGAACACCAGAGGCAGCCCTTACCTACTGGATTCCCAGAGGACAAGAGCTACCACTGGACCTTCAGGTGAAGACCAGACCTTTTCTACAGGATCACTGCTTCAACAGGACCAACTTCAGCAGAACTCCGGAGGACTGCAGCCATCTTTTTATTGGACTGCTACCAACACCCTGACTGACAGGGTGTCAGGTTGTATCCTGACTCTGCCAGTGGCTTCTTTTTGTACTATTGCATTTATTTTAGTTTTTCCTATTAAATTGTACTTCTGACTTGGAGTTTCTCACTGGTTTTGCTTTCAAACCAGCACACTGCTGTTGTACAGCAGTTTTTGCTTCTTCTTAGGTCTATTACCCCAGAAGCGCTGCCCCCATTACTGATGGGCTCAGCCTGGGCCAGCAGCCGGTCCATCTTGGAGCCAGCTGCTAATGATTCTGTCAGACAACGGAGAAGCTTTTGGCATCTTCTCACACCAACAACACCAATAGGCCCTTTTCTACCAAAACCTTGATGAGTAAACCCAATGCAGCTGTATATGCATGCTTTTTGTATGTATGTGCATACTGGTAATAGATTTTCAGCCTTGCAACTGGTTGGACCAGTGGGTAGAGAGCTGAGGCAGTCTCAGCTCTCTTGGGTTATCATTTCCAGCATAATATTTCTCTTAACAATTTCCGTTTATGTCTTTATCTTTTATGAGTTACTCCTCCAGCTATGGGCCAGTTTTACAGAAGTTTAGAGAAAGAAAGACCCTCAAGGAAAACCACAGAATGGCTTCTCCTGTTGCTCCTCTATCCAAACATAATAGAAATGAAGCTTCAGTACCTCACTCAGAGTTAAAATCTCCATTCTATGATGGTAAACCAAGGCAAAGAAAAAATTAACTTCTAAAAGTTCAAATTGGAGCCCCCAGATTTAAGATGCTTAAGGAGCTTTTGTGTGAGTTGTGAACATTGCAAGTATCAGAGTGTATCTCCCACTGACCTCAGCAGCAGCTGAAAACTCAGCATCTACCCAAGAGAAATCATCGATGCCCCAGCAAATGAGGAGCACAGTAACTATTTTGAGAGACAGGGTGCAAGCATTTTGTTTTCTGTGCCACCTAGGAACTCCATGCAACCAATGAACCTCAGAGCTTATCTCCATTGTGAAATAAATCTATCTCTATGCAGCCAGAAATTACACTACGTAATTTCAAATTCCAGAAACAAAATTAATTCAATTCAGTGTACAGCACTGTCCCTTCCTTTATGCAAATCAGATTCCTCTCCTGAACATACTGACATTGAAGGGAGGCATCTTTTCAAGCCATTAAAATAATATTGGGTAATACACAAGCATGTAGAACTGTGAAATTTCCTGAGAACTAAATGTATCACAGAGCAAACTCAAACCTGACTAGCATTCTATTGGAATGCATATTAGATAAGTTTTCCAAGTTTAAATGGTGAAGACTTTTCATTTCTAGGACAATCTTCCCAAAAATAAAACATTGACCTTTAAAAGACTGTAACCTGTATTCTATGTTGCTCCAGAAGAACAAGCTTGTCACCTGCAAAATGTTTCTATCCTTTTCTACATGGTTGTTTTAAGGTTTCTGGGACAATGTTTCTTCTTTTTACATAGTACCCAGACAAGAGGCTGACCTATTGATTCATTTTTCTTTTCATTTCAAGTACATAGAGCACTTCTAGCCGAAATGAAAACAAAAGGCAAAGTGTGAGTGGAAGCATATTTCTGTCTGTGTAAGAAGTCAATAAATAAATTTTCACTTTTAAAGACTTTGAATATCTAATTTTATTCATGTGTGAATAATTGGCTTTATTGCTTCCTACTTGCATAGAATTTTTAAATGTCTCATAGCATTCTTCAGCATCAAAATGATTTGGTAGGATTAGATTTTGCTCTGCAGCTGTAAACTATTTGACCACAGTCTTTCAGCTGTTGCCATATGACAGGGAGACAGAGAATTCTGGTGGAAATCTTTGAGACAAAATAATCCAACTAAAGGCACAGTCAGTTGCAGATTGTTGTCTAGTATCTTATCCATTTTTAGTAAAAATTAAAGGTAAAAAGTCACTTGGGAAATCACTGTTGAGTGGAAAATGGAAATTCTGACATTTTCTGAGGGATTAGCAATTACGGATTCAGGTGTGAGGAGTTTTTTCTACTTTGGTTGGTTCAGTCTGAGAAAGTTGGGGCTGCTCAGCCTGGAGAAGAGAAGGCTGTGTGGAGGACCATTCCAGTATCTGAAGATGGCTACTGGGAAGCTGGAGGGGGACACTTTGTAGGGAACTATAGTGGTAGGAGAAAGAATAATGGATACAAACTGAAAGTGGGGAGATTCAGGATGGATATTAGGAAAAAATTATTGCTGAGAGGGGGATGAGGCACTGTAGAAAGTTGCCCAGGAAGGCTGTAGATGCCCCAAACCTGGCAATGTTCAAGGCCAGTTTGGATAAGGCCTTGAGCCACCTGGTCTACTCACCCCACCTCAGACCTTGGGAGGACAAGCTAAACCCCACCTCACACCCTGAATTCCACCCACTTAGGGTCAAAATGATGGAAATGTATAAACAAAAAATAGTATTATGAGACAAAAAAATCAGTCCTCTCCAATACGAGTACCAGGGAACTTCAAGTGAAATAATTAAGGGTCAGATTCAAAGAAAATGAATAGAGCAGCATATAGAGTGCAGAAAAACATGAAGAGCGCTGTGGATGAAAAGAAGCTTTTATGGGCTGAAGGGGACACTAAGTTTCTACCTTGGATTATTAAGAAGACTGCCCATAGAGGTGGAAATGGTCAGAAGCTGAAGACTGCTCAGATAAAGCATCACATACGCTTGTTTTCTCACTTACCCACTTATGAGTGGTTTTCAATTGATTCTGCTGGAAAAGGATTTTGAGAGATGTGTCGGTTTGGACACAAATCCAGGAGGAAACAACCTCCTGGGAGTAAAGCCTGTCTGAATGAGTACACCCACTTTTATAATTTCCCAGAGTGGGATAGATTGTCACTCAAAGTCTTGCCTTAAGAAATTTTTTCTAAACACCCCCATTCCCTTTCTGTTGTCCAATTCTGGTAGCCCACTTAGAAAAGAAGTCCTATGTAGTGTTTTGTGCACTTATGGAAAACTATCATCACCCACGGCACACTGGCGTGAAACTGTGATCACTGTCCCTAAGGTCAACTGATATGCCAAAGATAAAACAACCAGGACACTTCTGAAAGTCTTATACAAAGATTTCCCTCAAAAAGTATTCAGATGGTCAGCATGTGTTAAAATGTAGGTTACTTTGGCTACTCAGATGGAAGTATTTATGTATACGGTAATATTAAATGTTATGGTAATATTAAAATTAGCTCATACACATGTCCTAATCACAGCTCACTAACTCGAATCTCTAAAAAGGTTACATCTATCTTTTCTGTTTGGCTGAGCTGGATAGGATAGTCTTCTCTTCCCACTTACATTTACCATCAGTAATAGAGGCTGTGCAGCTGCACATCTGGAAGATCAGTGTGCTGATCCTCAAGAAAACAAAAGTTTTCTTTTTCTGGCTCAATTCATTCTCAGGCAACTGAGTGAACTCTCCAGACACAGTGTGCCCACATACTCAGTACAGCTGGTGCAAAGTGGGGGAGAAGGCTGCCTCTGTCCCTGGCAAGAGAGCCTTCTGACTGTTCCCATGGATATTCAGCTGGTGTAAGTTTAATGTAGACATCCGTCACTAACATGACATAAAAATTTATTTATTCCTTCAAATTAAACATAACAGAGCATAAAAATCCTTGTCAATGAAGTAGAATCATTATTTTATTCTTCTCCTAGAGTCTAGAAAAAGGTAAGGAAAAGGGTAAGAACACTCTTATGCCCATTTAAAGGGGAGCAGTATTCAATTAGCTTACCAAAGAAAGTTGCATCTTGTGTCCCACTTGTGTGAAATAAAAAAATAGCTCAAAAATTTATGTGAAACACCTGTGGTGCTATTAGAAGGAGACACCAAAAGAAAGAGAGAGACAGCAGTTTCCATATATGCCAGATGGCTTTGAGGTAATTTTGTTAGAAGATCTACAGACACGAAAAAGTAATCAAAGATGAAGGCACTTTAGAGTCTTGTAAATTGAAAAATGTAGAGGAAAATGTTTTAATTATCACTTCAGCATTTTTATGGCATCTTTTCTCAGCACTCAGGCATTTATTTCCACTAATTTATTCAAATTCTCTGTGCTACAACAGCAACAAAAATTCTGATCAGGCATGGAAAGCCCAATACCAGAGAGAAGATTCTGAAGTTAAAACATGGTTGGACACAAAACAAAATAGAGGCTAAAGCAAATAGATCAAACCTAAAGTTAAGCCATTACACCACTATAATTAAAATTGTGAGCTTTTTTAATTCATGTCTTGCATGTGTAATTCAGAAAAATCTCAACACAATATGGAAGCATTCAGTGTGTAGATTTGGAAACACTTTTTATCTGTAAAACTCTCATAACAGATGTTGTTGTAGAAGAGCTGAGAGATAGAAAAAGTAGAAATATCTCTCTGAAACAAATAATCCAATGCAATGCGTGGTTTTGTTTGCTGGATGTTACATAAGCAATATGTTTTCTTAAACATCAGAACAAACACAGTGTTTCAATAGGCAGCATTAATTTCAGATTATAGCAAAAGAAATACAATCAAATAAAATATTAATCAGAAAGAAACTACCTGGCTAGAAAATGTAATACCTGGATAAATGTATGGTTCTTTCAAACTCAATCAGAACCAAATAGTATGTTTGCGAGGCACCTCTCCTTAACTAGTTCTAGATCCATCCTCCAGTGATGGGGTCTGTAGCATAGGCCTTTAGTCTCTTAATAATTTATTTGTTCATGTAGGTAACAACTTACTCACTAGAACAGCTCTTAGCAAGCTGAATCATGTAGAGTTTTGTAAATGTAGTGCAGACTCATTGTACAGCCTGTACAACTGTACTTTTGTACAATCTTAGAGCTCTGGACTGTCACATTAGAGATTCACTGCAGAGGTGGCTCTTAAGGTAATTGTGGGAGCAGTGTATGGTTTCTTCATAGTCTGGGCTTCTTCTAGGCTAAGAAATGCCTTCTAGTTGCCAGTATTCTATAATTTGAGATATTTGTCTTTTCTTGCTTCTCCTTTACTCCTTGTGCTGTTATGTATAATACCTTCCCCTTGTATCACACATGTTGATTTGGTCACTCTTTGCCACTCATTCAGGATAGAAATTAAAATTGTATTGATCTTGAAAATTCACAGACTCTTTTAATTTCCTGAATATTACGAGTTGGAAATATGACATCAGACTTCAAGTATTTGTATAAAATATTACCTCCTCCCATTCTCCATATTTATCTTCCACCTAAGTAACTTATAATTTCATCCAGATTCTGTGGTTAAACTCTATTTGGTTTGGACCACGAAGGAAAAACACAGAATATATTTGTGTTTAAATAAATATCTATACTTTTTAATTAAAACAGTCTATAGTGTAACAGTTGACTCTTGTTAAACATGTTTATCTTATTTAAACAGTACAGTTATATGTTAGAAGTAAAGGTTTAAAGTCTTGGTACACACCAAGCAGAAGCTACTTTTTTTCTATGAGAAATATCAATGGATAAAACTCAGTGGATAATAAGCCCTAGGACTGCAGCAACAAAGAGTAGAAGTTTTGAGAAAAAAGGATGTAAGTCTGTTGGCATGGCAACAAAATCCTAATTCCATTTTCAAGAGGAAGTCAGTTCCTTGATGAAAACTAAACTGCCTAAACACCAAAAATTATGTTTAGACTCATTGGCTCACATAAATGTACAAAAATTACCATGGTGTCTATGCAGTCTGCTTTAAATCAAAATACTTACCTACAATAAAAATACTGAAAGCTTCTCTGGAAAAAAATATCGAAACAACAATAACAACAACAAAACCCCAGTACTTAATACTTCCATATGGCAAGGGAATACCAACTCAAAAATCAATACCTTCACTGATTTCAAAAGAATCTAACACAATGAAGACACTACACAGTGTATTTTCTTTCAGTTTAGTATCTGTGAATTTGACACTGCTGCCTATCACTTTGTGCCTCTCCTAGCCAAATACTTGGGGATACATAAGTTCATTTACATAAATATAAGAAAAGACATATTTTTTCTTTGACTTTCCAGTACTTCTTGAATTCAGTTGGTCTTCCATACAAGTACAGCCAGATTCTTTACTAAAAGCACATCACATGATGCCATATTGGCTAATATTAAATCATGAGGCTAATATTAAAAATGTTCTCACTGCATTGAACTGTAGTTCAATGATAAACAGCAACATTTGTCTCTATTTGTCTCATATCTTTCCTAGAATTTGCCAGCCAAAACACCCAAATATTTGATCAAGGTCTGTAATGAAATGTCTATGAAGGTAACTGGACCATCAGTTGGACCATAACAGAGCCTGGATCACCAGGAAAAACATATTATCAGTACGCTGAGATACATTCAGCAAGGCAAATAAAGGTCAGGATCTTTGAGTGGAAGCCTCAATGAATAGAGCAGGTAAGTTCAGTGAAAAGGCAACTCAGTAACAAGAGCAAAATCTTTACCTCGCAACTGTATCAAATACATATCTTCACTCTTCCTCATCAATGTTACAAATAAAATAGCAGCCCGTGCAATATTTTGGAAAGATCATTAAATCTAATTTATACTGGACCAAGAGTAAACTCGAGGGATTGCACATCCTTCGCTAAGCACCCTCCACAAGCCATCATTGTGCAATATATCACAGAGGAAGAAATAGCTCTGGACACAAAATTGTACCTTTAAGCAAATACACAGAGTAACCTTGGGCAGCTGACATGCATGTGACATACAAACTTCTGTTGCTTTCATTCTACCTCTTCTTCAAGAGGAGAGAAACTGTTTTTCTTTCCTCAATTTGTCTTGAACCATAACTTAAGTGTTATTCTTCACACAGACTGATTCTAGATTACAAATGCATCTAGCGTGCATGAGTCTTTCTGCAATCTATTAAATAACCCTAACTACTCATTAATAATGGTTAAATAACCCTAACTACTCTTCAAATAATGGTTAAAGAGAAGCTTCAGGCTCAGATAAGGAATAGCAAATCTTTCTGTAACACAAGAACTTCAATATTGTGACCAAAATTGTGGTGATGTTTTCACCTCTTCATCTTGGCTAGCCACAAATTCATTTAACCACCAACACTGTGTTCTGTTTATCAGCTACTAATAATGTTCAGATTCAAGACTAATAAATTCTGAGTGAGTCTTGAACAATACCTGATTTGGTATGAATCTGTCAAAACTTGAATCCATCATTCTCATTTTCTCTCCATTGCCTCCTAACTATAATTATTTCTAAGTTTGGATTTTTTTTCAAAGTCTTCAGTGTTAACCCAATGCAACAAGAAGAGAATTAGGATGCAATTTACAATTATTTTTCAGTATTCAACATATAAACACTTTATTAACAAGAACAAAAATATATCTTTAACTAAGATAATAAGGGGTGAAGTAAAAAATTTCTGATGAGAAATCTGAAAGGGACTTGCTCTTAGAAGGAGGTAAAGCTTTCTGCTGGTTGATGCTCTCTCTTCAGGAAGACCTGCACGTAATTTTAAGTTGCACAGGGGCTGCACCTACCTTAATAATAGTAGCATATCCTTATTATATAGTAAGTGTAACCAACTGACCATGCGTATCTTCTTTAGCTGTCAATCTTCATCTAAATAATTTTTTCTCTTCCCTTGTGCCTGGCCTATTACAGACAACATTAACTTCTGAACTATAAAACACATAAATGAAGAAGAAAAAAATGAAAAATTCTCTTCTTGCTGTCTTCCACCTTTCCATGTCTCTTAGAATTCACATTTAGTAAAGTATCTCACAGAATGACAGAGAAATGTACATGCTTTGAGAGTTTGGAATTCATAGACTCATAGAATCATAAATGGTCTGGGTTGGAAGGAACCTTAAAGAAAATTTTGTTCCAACCTCTCTGCCATGGGCAGGCCCATCTTCCATCAGACCAGGTTGCTGCAAGCCCCATCCAACCTGGTCTGGAATACTGCCAGGGATGGGACATTCATAATCTCTCTGGGAAAACTGCCCCAGTGCCTCACCACCCTAACAATACAGATTAGTTTTTTTTTTTTTTTAATATCTAATCTAAACCTACTTTCTCTCAGTTTAAGCCATTCCCTCTTGTCCTATCACTACAGTCCCTTGTAAATAGTCTCTCTCCATTTTTCTTGTAGGCTGGCTTCAGGTACTGGAATGTTGTAATTAGGTCAACCTTCTCTTTTCCAGGCTGAACTATCCCAATTGTCTCAGTCCTTCCCCATGGGACAGGTGCTCCATCCCGCTGATCACCTTGGTGTCCCTCCTCTGCACTCTCTCCCGCAGCTCCACGTCCTTCCTGTGCTGGGACCCCAGGGCTGGAGGCAGCTCTGCAGCTGGGGTCTCACCAGAGCAGGGCAGAGGGGCAGAATCCCCTCCCTCCCCTGCTGCCCACGGGGTTTGGATGCAGCCCAGGGCACACTTGGCTTGCTGGGCTGGGAGTACCCATGGCTGGCTCATGTCCAGCTCTCATCTCCAGCACCCTATTACATCCTAGTCACTTAAATCCAGGGCTAAACCAAAGTTCTGTTGCTCTGGATAGACAGAAAGGAGAAAATCCCAACCAGATGCTCTCAAGAGGTAAAAAACACACAAAAGGTTACTAGTAAACCATAGAAAATTAAGGAACGTTAAGGTAAAAGAGTAAATACAATACATCACTTATCACAGCATAGACTTATCCCATTAACTATAGAAAACCTTTAAACCCATTTGATGTTATGTTCTGTGAGAAGAGCTAGAAGAAGGAGAAGAAGAAGAAAGGGAGGAAAACAGAAAGATAGGAAAGATGTAGAAAAACAGACATAGCTACCAACTCCAGGGTTCCAGGGATGTAAAGCTCCAAGCTGAAGGTAGGGTCAAAGAACAACATGCTTGCCTTATGGTCAGCCTTCTTAAAGACCCTCCCTCCCCAGTGGGACTTTTGGTTGCTCGGCCACTCAGGGGCTGGGTTAGGCAGCACTGGGGAGGCTGCCTCCATTGTGCCATGACTGACGGACACTGCGAGGCTGGGGAATATGGGGGACAGGGCACCACCTCACCAGAGCAAGGCCTCTACCAGATCCACTCCCTACCACACATTTCAAGCCCCTAAGATGTCTCAAAATAGATTACCTTCTCCAGTCTTTAACACACTCCCAAGTCCTAGGCAGGGCTGCTCTCGACAGGTTCACCCCCAGTCTGTGTTGGTACTGGGCTTGCTCTGACCCAGGAACCACAGCACCAGCACCTGGCCTTGTTAACCCTCACAAGATTCCTATGGGCCACTGTGCCGGTTTGGACACAAATCCTGGAGGAAACAAACCTAGAAGGGTGTCTCACTCTCTCTCTCTCCGGCCTGCCAGGCAAGCAGGCCCCGGCAGCACCTCCCCCACGGGTTCGGGAAAATAATTTCTCAAAAGAAAGTGAAAAAAAACCTATTTATTTAACAAACAGAGTCCCCTGCTGTCACAGGGCAAAGAAAAGAAATATTGAAACCCCCTCCCCTGTCCCCTAAAAGAGGACTATGGATTTTAGAGTTCTTTCTGTAGGTGAAACCTGCAGTCCTGAGCTGGCCCGGGCCGGGCCAGGCAGGGTCCGACGATCCCCCTTGGAGGGTCCCGCCGAGCAGGGCCAGAGACAACAGCTGGTCTGGGACGAAAAGCAAGACAAAAACAGTCCAAGAAGGAACAGAAGCCGCAGAGGCAGATCACAGTCCCTTTTCCGCTGAAAGCCGAAGAGACAAGAGAGCAAAAGTCCTCTAACCAACAAATGTTGTCAGAATCGGGAGAGCAAAGAATGCAAAACATTCTAGTTGCAAGGTCAAGCGAGCCGCTTTGAAGAGTTCTCTCGGCTTCTCTCTCCCCTCTTTGCAATTTAAAGGTACACTAGAAATCAAGCAGGCGATGGGGAATACAGTATGGTCATAGAATCACCCCAAGACAGCCACTTCTGAAGCTTGTCCAGGTCCCTCTGGTTCCTTCCAACCCAGACCATTTATGATTCTATGAGTCTATGAATGCCAAACTCTCAAAGCATGTACATTTCCCTCAAGCTTCTCCAGGCATCCTGTCCTTCAGGTGTGTCAGCTGCACCATTCAGCTTGGTGAGGGAGCATTCGAACTCTTCATCTCTGTCATTAATATGGATATTAAATAATACATAATATATATAAAATAATAAATAATAT
>VWPU01014934.1:0-12013 GCA_013398955.1 Callaeas wilsoni
ATAACCCCTTCCCCAGGTTATCAAGGCATAAGGATCTCATATTTGGTTACTTTCCAGATCCTTCATAGGAACCTGGGCTTTTTCTACAGTACCTATGTATTCCTTCATAGCTGTAAGATGCTTTACTATAGGTGGCATAGGGTTGTCTCCACAAAAATTCAAAAAACTATAAACATACAAGGCTTTGGCTAAACGATTCTGTGGCGTTTCCCCAAGCATTCCCTCTTTCCGTTGCAGCAACAAGATTTTCAAAGCAGCATGGGTGCGCTCTACAATAGCTTGACCTGTTGGTGAATGAGGAATGCCTGTGACATGTGAAATACGCCACTGTAGAAAAAAGGAGTGTAGCTTTTCAGAAATGTAAGCAGGGCCATTATCAGTTTACACCTGTCGAGGCAACCCCAAAGCTGCAAATGCCTGTAAAAAATGCCGACAAACATCTTGGGAGGCCTCGCCTGTGTGGCAGGAAGCATAAACTGCTCCAGAAAATGTGTCAACAGACACATGCACATACTTCATGCCACCAAACTCAGCAAAGTGTGTAACATCAGTTTGCCAAATATCTAGGCTTCATAGGCCTCTAGAGTTGACCCTCATGGTCACAGAAGAAAAAGAATGGTGCTGGCAATCTGGGCAGGAAACAATAATATCTTGAGCTTGGTGCTGAGTTAAAGCAAAAATTTTTTGCAGTGCTTTTGCATTCTGGTGAAAAAAGGCATGACTAAGACGTGCCTGTGTGCGTGCATCAGGGACTATCAGGACAGAGGCAGTAAGCAAGTCACCTTGCTGATTTCCTTCCGCCAGTTCTCCTGGCAGAGTGGTGTGTGACCTAATATGTGTAACAAAATACGGATAAGTTTGCTGATCTAATAAGCAAATAAGCTCACACAAATGTTCTGCCAACAAAGGATTGGTAGGGTTGCGCAGAAGAGAAGCTTCGGCTCTCTCTACAAGGCCTGCAACATATGCAGAGTCTAACCAAATTAAAAGGTCCTGGTCATTTTCGAAAAGCTCTTACAGCTGCAGCGAGTTCAACTACTTGAGGGGACCCAGGGACGGTTGAGGTATCCGAATCCCACTGTCCTGTATCCGGGTCTTGCCAAACTAAAACAGACTTTTGCATCTTTCCTGAGCCGTTGGAAAAAACTGTTAGAATTGAAAGTCGCACTTCAGAATGCATGGGTTTGTGTATAGGAATAAACCTGGCAAATAAATCCATAGGAATAAACTGTGGCAAATAATTTGTGTGCTGGCAGATGCACTAAAACCTGTCCAGGAAAGGCAACTAGAGCAGTTTGAAAAATCTCAGAACTTTGCTGAAGCCACAGTAGGTATGTAGAGGTACAAGGGACAAAAATTGTCACAGGTTCCCGTCCTGCAATAGCGCAGGAGCGCCTTCGTGCTTTCATTATTAACTGTGTAAACATTTCATGCTGTGTGGCAATAGTCTAGGGCATTACATGAGGAAGAAACAGCCACTCCAAAACCAATCAGTTAAATTGTTGTTCCACTGAAACAGCAGGCCGTGTGGTTGTCAGTTGGGATTCAGGATAATGGTCAAAATAGGTAACTCTGGATCCCAATGAGCCGCTTCGCGTGTCGTAATTCCTGATGCCACACATCGTAGGGCTACTTGTCCCTCAGGTGTAAGAGTTCAAGGTGACGCAATATGGGTGTCACCTTTCAGCAGTTCAAACAGTGGCTGTAGCTTTTGATTAGTGATGCCAAGCAGAGGCCATACCCAGTTGATGGTACTTAACAACTTTTGCAGATCATTCAGTGTGTTGACTTGTGTTTGCAAACTGCTTGAGGTTTCACCTTTGCTCTGTGATGTGTCATCCTAGGTACTGCCAGGGTGAAAAGCGCTGTACCTTTTCTGAAGCAATTTTTAGTCCAGACTGTTGAACAGGGCACATAACTGCAGTTAAGGCAGCTTGTGTCTCTTCAGCAGCGCCTGCAGCTATCAATACGTCATCCATGTAAAAGTACCACAGGGAAATCTAGGTGCACTGGAGCGAGAACATGAGTGATGAACCACTGGCATATTGTTGGACTGTTCTTCATTCCTTGTGGCAACACCACCCAATGATATCACTTCAAGGGTTCCTGCATATTTACACTTGGAACTGATAAGGCAAATTTTGGTGCATCATCAGGGTGAAGGGGAATTGTGAAAAAACAGTCCTTTAAATCAATCACCACCAAGGGACCATTTTTTAGGCATCATCATAGGTGAAGGTAATCCTGATTCTAAAGGGCCCAAATCTTCCATAACTGCATTGACTTGTCTTAAATCGTGTAAAAAAGGCCACTTGCCACTTTTCTTTTTGATGACAAACACAGGCATGTTCCACGGGCTGGTGGATGGGACAATGTGTTCTTGCAATTATTCTTGCACTAACATGTTGAGTGCGATAAGCTTGTCTTGGGTGAGGGGTCACTGATCTAGCCAAACAGGTTTTGTAACAGTCCACATTAAATGTAGGGTGTCACATGCATTAGCAGCCGCTATCAAAAACCCGTTTTAATGCAGACACCAAATTGACTGAGCACATCTCGGTCCCATAAAGTCATAGAACCATTTAAAAAGAAAGGTTGGGCTGTGACCATCTGACCTTTTGGTCCCTCAAACACAACCGAGTTGGAGCTCTGCTTCCTGGCACTAGCACCTCCAATTCCCGTCAAAGCATGACCTGCTGATGACAAAGGCCAGGCAGGACGCCATTGAGCACTTGAGATGACAGTGACATCTGCTTCGGTGTCAATCATTCCTGTCAGGACAGTTTTGTGACTTCCCAGCTTCAAAGTGTATTGCAGTGTGGGCAGGTGATCAGAAACCTTCTGCACCCAAGAGACCAATGGAGTACCGGTGGAATCTGTTACATCTGTGGCTGCTGCCACATCCAGTCCAGCACTGCCTGCTGTTGCAGGTGCGAGACTGACAGCACTCCGGTGTGTGGTGTTAGTGGTGGATTTTGTGTCTGCGCGCACCTCCGCTTTTTTGCGCTCTGCTTGTAGTTTCCCAAAATAGGTCATCCTTCCTCGTCATATTTTGAGCGACACTGATTAGCAAAGTGCCTTCCTTTTCCACAATGAGGACAAGGCCCTGGAGTCTTTGGATGTGTTCCCAGGACCTGGCGGCAGTCCTTGTGCATGTATCCTTCCTTGCCACACTTAAAACAAGTCACTAATTGTTCAGCCAGGGAAACCTTCATTGTTGCGAAGTGCAGAGACCATTGCTTTGTACTTATGCTTAACAGTGCCAATTCGATTGCAAGTCTTAATCATGTCTATAATAGTGGAGTTTTTTAATGGTCTCAACACACTCTGACAGACCTCATTAGCATTTTCAACTGCCACTTTTAGCAATAAAATATCACGAGCCTCATTGTTGCGGATCTTCTAATCAAGTGATTCTTGCAAGCTATCAACAAACTGCATGTAAGGCTCTTTAGCTCCCTGTTTAATTTCCGTAAAAGATTTCAGTGGTTTTCCAGTGTCTGGGACTTTAAGAAAAGCTGCGAAGGCATCTGCTCTAATGTCCTCAAGCACAGCCCGAGGTATTTCCCTAGCTTGCACTACTGCTCAAGCATACTGTCCTTGGCCCAAAAGGTGATGGATAGTCATTGCAGCTTTCTGCTGAACACCACTACTTAAGTATTCCAGCGATCTAAGCTCACACAGTCTCTTCCATTCAGCATCCCAGAGTGTCCTTTGCGTGGGTGTAAGCAACAAGTGTGCTAATGTCTTTATATCATGTGGTGTCATTTTAGTACACGCCCCAACATGTTGGTAAAAAAGGGTGCTGATACGCCGAACTCCACAAGGGCGCGCCAGAGTTCTTTAATAACGTTAAGACATAGCCCTTGCCATTGAGCTGGCTGACGACGGGTATATGTGACAGGAGCCACGACACGGTGGGCTACCTCTACATCGCCTGCTTCCAACGCTTGTAATCTAACTTTAACCCATTTATCATGTGAGTCCGGACGGAATAAATCAAGCTCTTTCTCTGGATCATTAATCCCTGGGTCAAAAGGATCATCAGGATAGCTAGGATCTTTTCCGCTTCTTAATGCCAAACAATTCTATGGGGGCTCCTCTAATTGCGAAAGCTTCTCTAACTGAGGGAATTCCTGAGGGGCAGTCAGTTGTGCAGGCTCAGTGATCTTGTCTTTTTCTATATTACATTCCTCAGACCCTTTTCTAGCATTCTGTGTTTTGATAACCTCTAGCATAATTTGCCAGGCTGGCATTACTCTGCCACCGGAAGATCAGCTTTCCTTGTCACTCTGTCCCAGAACTTAATTCCCACTGCATCCCATACGTCTTTCACAAAGATTGTGACCACACTGACCCCATCAACATTCCGAGCAATCCACTTCAAAATACATCACATCTAAGTTCATGTGAGGGAATTTGTCTCCAATGGTTTTTTAAAAGAAGCTCTGCGAGCCGCAGCACAGATTCTTCCTCCCGGGGGAGTTATGCTCCCATCCTTCCCTGCCACTCACCTTCAATGACCGAAGGGATTCATTGCTGGCTGTAACTTCCTCTCAGCGAGACTTGTGTTCAGCGAGGTTTGCCGCCTGTTGCACAGATAGGCTCTGCTTGTTGCTCCTCACACAAGGGTACCAATTGTCAGCAATTGAAACACATGGACCAAGCATCGATGATGAAAGGATGTTTATTGAAAAAAGGCACAGATATTTGTACTGTTTTAGCTTCCACATAACAGTTTCCACTTGTTCTATCTACATGCCAACTAATGCATAGCAAGCTATAATGTTATTTTTGCTTATCTTGCTACAGGATGTTCTGCAATCTGCAGCAGGATGTTCTGTTCTGTGCAGAAGGATGTGATTTCTGTAGTTTTTGCCATCTTTCTCATGACCTTTCTCATCGCTCCTGCTGGACCAACTTTAGCAAGTCAGCCGTGCTGTTCATGTCATTTAACTCATTCTGTTCTGCAACATAGCTGGACTTTTGTTAGGCTATTGATACAGTCTTCCCCAGTATCCTTGCAGCTAAATTGGAGAGAGATGAGTTTGATGAAGGAAGTAGTGAATGGATAAGTAACTGGCTGGATGGCCGCATTGAAAGAGTTACAGTCAATGTCTCGATGTTCAAGTGGAAATCAATAGCATGATCTATATTCCTGTGAATGAGAAATAGAAAAATAAGGAGTATCCAGGACTCACTGGAAGATGTTAGAAAGAGCCACTCTCTTGAAGCATGAAGTATTGATTTAGAATGTGCTCTTGTCCTCAGTTTTCCAAATCACAAAATTTCTGAAGATTTAGGATTTATACTCTACTATTGTAAATAGAATTGTAATACCAGTCTTTGAAAATGTAAAATCCAGTCTCTTACAAATTCTGTGGAGGTAACTGCCCTAACCTAGTAAAGGGCCTCCACTTACAACATCTAAACTTTTACAGTGAAGGCTGAAAACTTGGTTTTCATAAGCTCCTAAATTATTGCTAATTTCACTAATTACTCTCTAATTGCTAGCTTCAGTTGTTTCTTACCTATGTAGTAGAGAAAAATTACACCACAAAAAAAAAGCATAATTCACTGTTCTGCTGTTACATGGCTCCCAGGAGAAGGGAATAAACTAGGGTTTACTTAGCGTGGGACTAAAAGTTCTACCATTTCTATAAACAGGCAGATGTCTTTTTATGTACAAAGTTGTTCTACAAAACAAATTTTAAAGATCTACATCAAAATCGGCCAAAGCAAAAGTTAATATATACAGATCCTAGATACAGAAAAATTGTGTTAAATTAAAACAATTTTTTTGTTGGACTTGGGACTTTTAAAAAATGTTTCCAAGACAAAGCAAAGCTGCTTTACATTACTGAACAATGGAGTCTGAGGTTAAAACCAAATGTGAAAAGGCTAGATTATACTGAACTTTCACTCTGATCAGCAGGAATTTAGAATGGTTTATATAGCAGTTAAGTAGGATTTCAATATCTGATTAGCATCAAGACTGCATGTTAATCTCCAAAGGAAAATTTGTAATTGAATTTGTACTGAAACACTTGACTCTGGAATGGTATGAGTGACTATATCTGTCATACCCATCTGGAAGTGAGATTTCTCCCTCATGAACACCCCATAATATGGAACACCTTAGGAGGCCAAGACCAAGTTTTTTTCTATCCAAAATTAAACATTTATTTGGATTGTCCCAAATATTTCAGTGTTGAAACAAAATTCCTTTTTCCTCCAGTGGAAGTGCAAAACAAATTGTTGTAGGTGACTCCTTTCTGAGGAGTCACTTCTTTCTGAGGGGAAAGAATGGCCCAATATGCCAACTGGACCCATCCCACAGGGAAGTCTGCTGTCTCCCTGGTGCTCTAGTTAGGCACATGAGTAATCCCTTAGAAAGTCCCTGACATAAGAAAATGCCTGACCTGGTACAACCCTCTGACTATTAGCCTCTATTATTTGTCCAAGTGATAAGATTAAAGGACAATTAAAAGGACTTCGGGGCACTGGGGTTTTTGGTCAAAAGAGTATGTTTTATTCTCCTCCATTCCTTCAGTACCAGCAGCAAATACTGAGAGGAACAGGAAAAGCAGCCTGATTAATACATGGCTTAGAGATCGCTGCTGTAGGTGTAATTTTGGGTTTCATTACTATGGGGTGGATTACACAACACCAGGCCTGCTGGTGACAGACAGGGTCCATCTGTCTCAGAGGGTGTAAAGGATTATAGCCCATGAGTTGGCGGGGCTGATTGAGAGGGCTTTAAACTAGATTTGAAGGCAAAATGGGATACAGCACAGGCCAGCAGTCCTAGGGAAGGGATTGTCCCACTGTACTATGCACTGGTGAGGTCACACCTTGTGTACTGTGTTCAGTTTTAGACCCCTCAATTCAAAAAAAGGAAAATGAAGTGCTGGAGTGTTTCCAAAGAAGGGGAATGGGGCTGATGAAGACATCTCCTGTGAGGGGGTTGTAGTGAGGTGGGGGTTGTTCTCTTCTGCCATGTCTCAAGTGAAAGAACTGGAGGAAACGGCCTTTAGTTGCACCAGTGGAGGTTGAGCTTAGGTATTAAAAAATTTCTTTTTACTGAAAGAAGGCTCATGCATTGGAATAAGTTGCCCAGCAAGGTGGAGGAGTCACCTCTGGAAGTATTCAAGAGGCATATGGATGTGGCACTTGGGGATATTGTGTAGGGGTGGTTATAGCAGTACTATGTTGATGATTAGGCTAGGTGATCTTGAAGGTCTCTTCCAACCTTGATGATTCTGTATGATTCTGTGTGATTTATCAGAAAACTACATTTTCAATCAGAAAAAACACTACTGAGAAATACTTCATCTATTCCAGCAAGACTTAAACCTTCTCTAGTGGAGTGCTGGTATGGAGTTCAGGTTAAGCATAAGAGCCATTGCACCCAAAGATGCCTTTTCTTGCTAGGGCCTGCAGAGAGCACAAGGTCATTTGGTATCACTGCAGAGCTGGGCTTTGGAGCGTGTTACTCTTTCCTCTACTTTCTGGCAATTTGCTTTTTTCTGGGGTGATAGTGACGGCTACCTTCTGGGCTGTATGTTTGCTCCCATTCTTGCCTGCGTGAGGCTATTGGCCAGGTGAGCTCATCTCCTCTGAGAACACGTTCTTGCCATCCAGGGCCTGTGGGCTGAGTCACATCTACAGATGGCTCAGGTATCTCTACCACAGTGACCCTGGGGGCTCACAGCAGCCCACTTGTTTGGTAAAGCCAACAATGATCAATGGCCATAAGGATGCAGCACGGCAGGCATGCCTGTTTAGTTACGGTGTTTGCTGCTTGCTAAAGAAGAAAAGGTTGCAAAGCTACAACTTTTCGAGTGTATCCCATACACTAGTATTCTCTGTGTTCAGAGTTATCCGTGGTAGGCATTTTGAAGAAATAATCAGAAACAAAAACATGACATGCTTAATATTATGGCTTTTCCTTTCCTTCTTCAACTGCCTTTAATATTTCTTTCCTGCTCTCTATAAGAGTATCAATCACTCTATAAACGGAATATGTCTGAAAACAGTTTCCAAAGTTTTCAAGAATATTGTGTATAAACCTTTTTTCTGTGTTTTAGGTTTTTTTATTTTGGTTTATTTTAGGTTTGATTTTGCTTTGGTTTCATTTTGGTTTTTGTTCATTTATTTGAAATATACCTGTAGTGTTCGTATGAACAGTGCTTTTGGTATTACCTACTTTTCCTATCCATAAGTTCCTATGTCTTTCATTTTCTTCCTCCTGTCCTCCTATAATACTCGTTTTTACATTAATGCATAAGGGTTTCTTTTTTCCCCTACTTAAACCAAACTCTAACTGCATTAAGGAAAATTTACTGTCTGACCTTTCAGGAGCCACTCTGGCAGTCACACTCCTACCACTAGGGACTTTCACTTTGGGGATCAAAGCCCCTTTGCTGGTAAGCAGAAATTGTACTAGGTATTATTGGAGTTTTCCTCATCTTGCATGAGGAATGCGTAGCCAATCTTTCACTCATGACTTCTCTATAAGCATGACTCTGGTATTTTTGCATAACTTCTTCCATTGTTCTGTCTGTGTGAGAAAGCACTACTACGACTACTCTGACAGGACTTGCAGGGCTGGGGACAGTCCAGGGGCTGGGGACCTCTTCTCTGGGGGATTACTGGGACACCCATGGAGAGCAACTTCTGACATGCTGTATTGGTCTGAATACCATGGAGGTGGCCATCCCACTGTGATGTTACAGGGTAGTGGAAGCTGATCACTGTCCGTGGACTGTGATATCACCATATTGGGTTGTCTCCTTATGTCCCTTACTGTGTATATTTGGGTGCTGCCAGAGCCTGGCCTAGTCTGGATTATGCCTGGACTCCTGTTGAGCGTGTCCACGAGGTCTGGAGGATCAAGCCAGGCTTTTTCCAGTGCTGCATGCTGCCATTGGCAACTCAGTACCCATCCAGGAGCCCTCAATAGTGTTTCCCCAGCCCTGCCGGGCTCAGACAGCTAGGCACTGCAGAGGTGAGTTGCACAGGGAAATGTTCCCCTGAAGTGGCCACAGAATGAATGCTCAGGCTTGGGGAACTGGGAGGGTACTCCTTGAGGGACCTGAGCATTTCTTTCTCTCCCTCCCCAGGACAGCTCACGACCATGGCATCTCCATTTTGCAATGTGTGACACCTTTTGGGAGTGCCAGCACCAGCAATGGGGAGCATCTTCTCATTCTTAACTCAACCCAGACTGCAAAAAGGCACAGACAGGGCCACAGAAACAGAGTGGAACTGCCCCATCTGCCATGATGCTCGAGATTACCTCACTTATGTGATGCCCTGTCTCCATCAGTTCTGTCTGGCCTGCATTATGCGTTGGGCAGAGATCCAAAGAGTCTGCCCACTCTGCAGAGAACTGATAGAGGCTGCCAGGTTTTCTGTGCAGGCAGATAGCTATATAGACTGTGTCTTCACAAGTTCTGAAGAGTCAGCGAATGCCACCACCTGGACAGGAATAACTCTAGGACAGCTGGTTAAAAATAGCCCCTTTGTGGAGTCCCCTTCACATGCTCCACGGAGGATACTACCCACAGCAGAGGATGGGGGTGCAGGAACAGAACCTGTGGGTGGCCTCCTGCCTAGCGTATGGGCAGAACTTTTCCAAAGAGAAGAGCATCTCCTTGACCCTGTGGTGCCCTGGCTGCGCCAGGAGCTGGAGGCAAAGTATGGGACCAGGTGGTGGATGGCAAGGATTGCAGAGAGCATTATCCTGCATGCTGTGTCCATCTGTGGTCCAGCTAGGAATGTCTTGGTCCACGTGCTGCAGGATTTCCTTGAGGAACATACAGAACCTCTAATCCATGGCATCATCATCGTCGTTGTGAATCAGTGCACAAAAGAGGCCCAAAGGCTGCTACGTGCCCGTGCTGTCCCAGAGAACAATCCTGTGGCTATTTCTAGTGGATTTCAGATGGATATTAATGTTCCCCACCTAACCCCTGCCAGCAGCTCTGCAGGCTCCAGTGAGGAGCACCAACCCAGCACATCAGAAACTGTCCTCCACACCTTCCACCCATCTGCTCCCAGCCTTGCAGAGCAGGAGGAGCTGGGGGAGGAGGTGGTGGCAGAGGAACCTGCCAGGGAGGAGGACAACAGCACTGTGGCCATCTCTGTCGGCCCTCAGGAGGATAATCTTGCCTCACAGGCAGCCCCTGCCAGTAGCCTTGCAGGTTCCAGCATGGAAGACCAACCCAGCATATCAGAAGCTGTCCTCCACACCCTCCACCCATCCGCTACTGCCCCTGGAGAGCAGGAGGAGCTGGAGCCAGCAGCAGTGGCAGGTCCCTCTGCCCAAGGCGGCAGCCACAGGACCTCCACACTCAGCCGAGGTAGGGACCCCTTGCTCAGGAGGCCTCGGCGTTCCACAAGGAGGAGGGCTGCCAGCCATCTGGATTCTCCCCAGTCCTGCAAGAGGCCACCTGATCAGCAGCAATAGCAAAGCTGCAGTAAGTCTTTATTAAAGAAAAAAGAAATAAATTGCTATATCCCTGGTAAAGTCTTTGGGTGCTGCTTTCTTTCCCTTCTCTTACTATCTTTCCCTGATCCTGTGTAGCCTCATCAGTCAAAGGTCCTAGGGACCTAGGATGATATTGGCAGTGCCTCCTCCCACAAGAGTTCCTACTGCAGCCATAGCAATGGAAATGTTTCCAAAAAAGCCTGGACAAGGAGTATTGCATTTCCAAAGGAGAATGTGCAAAATGCTGGCTGTTTATGCCTGTGCCCAGATGGCATGACCATGCTGCTCCCTGCATTGCATTTCATCCACAGCTGAGGGGACAGGAGGGGCCCTGTCCCCCGCTCTGAAAGATTTCTGGGAAAACAGGCCAGAGAGCTTCAGAGCACAACTTCTCTGCATCCTAACACCACACTGTAGGGATAACCAGAGCCCCGTGGCTCGTCACAGCACTCTCTCAGAGAAGATTTGCTCTGGCAAAAGTGAATGGTGGTTTTGAGGCTCCTTGAAGAGCTGCACATTTCATGAAGGAATGTTCTTCATTGAAGCCTGTCCTCAGCTGAGCCCCTGACTGATCCTCAGGAGCTGTCCAATGGCCTTCTTGGTAGAAAGTTTTTTCATGTAGGAGAGAATCTTTAAAAAGAGAAAAAGGAGGGTTTTTGCTAGGTAAATTACAGCCACAGAAGAAGAAAGCCATGATCAGGCAGGTTATAGGAGCACTGACAGAAGCCTATACAACTAAGGCAGACATGTCTAGCATGTCAATTTACTATTGTCTCCGAAACAAAAATGATGCCTCTAATCTATTTTATGCACACAGTGAGGAATTAGAATACTCAGATATTGGAATCTCAGATACTGGAATACAGGCAGCTTTGCAGAATGCATTAGATTTCACAGAAACCCTAGTGAAAATCATCTAGGAAGCAGGAAAAGGAAAGCATTCATTTTCATATATCGATGTGAATAGCTTAAAAAGAAACACAGATGAGTCAGTAAGCTTGACATCAAGTAAGTGTGTACGTAAAGAGGTGTTTCCAATTCATAGTAGAGTGACAGCAATAAGTAGAGTAACTTTTCAAGTCAATTAGGCTAGATCATGAAAAAGCTACTCCTAAATCCAGCTGTTCTGGCAGGCAGCCCACCCAATGGAGAAACTTTAGAACACGAAGGTTCATTTTTATGGGTAGTCAGTGGAGACAGGTAAGCAATTGCAGAAGACTGAACTGCAGTGCAGAAAACAACCATCACATGTCTGCTGGCTACTTCACAGCTCTGGACATGTGCTTTGTTCAGAAGCATTAATGTGACCCCAAAGGACATATTTTCAAAGACACTTGGCATCTGTGGCATTCAAAATTTGGTGTTCCAACCAAGTGCTTAAATATCCTCAAAAAATGGGATCTTCAGTGAGAGTAGAACTTAACTGATACTCAATGACTTTTTCTTGTATTTTTTTTCAGATTATATTTAAAAGCATAAGTAGAAAGTCCAGATAATATATATGATATGATATGATAT
>VWPU01014936.1:0-22645 GCA_013398955.1 Callaeas wilsoni
AGGGAGGGGGCCGGGACCCCCCCTCTGCACACAGGGGGGCCAGCACCCCCCTTCCTGGCCGGGGCGGCCCGGGGGGGCCGTGGCTGGTCACGCTCTCCAGAGGAGGAGGTGGTTGGTGCTGTCGTCCCGGCCCACGGTCTCGCTGCTGCTGGTCAGCCGGAAATCCTCGTAGCCGTCCCCGCCGCTGATCACCAGCATCTTGGGCTTGGACAGCGCCAGGGCGGGGGCACGCGGGCGAGATGGGTCTCGTTTCTCGGCCTCACTCGGCTTCTCGGCCCCTGCCAAGCACAGAACCCCGAATGCTGTCACCTGTCCCCCCGCGACTCCGCTGCTCCCCACCAGCAGCAGCTCAGCAGCAGCAGCAGCTCAGCATCAACCCTCCACCAGCTTTCCCAGGCACCACATCCTGGCCCAAAACACTCCTCCCATCCCAACAGTCCCTCCCACCCCAAACCGGCCCCTGCAACCCATATTAGCTCCTCCCTTCAAAACTGCTAGCCCCCATCCCATCTCCTTCTTCTCCCCATCCCACCCCAGCCTCAGAGCTGGGCTGGGTGACACCACGAGAATTTGGGTCTCCCTGGGAAATTTGGGGTTGCTTATGCTGGCGGAGGGCAGTTTCCCAATTTCCCCCACCCTCCACTGCCAACTTTTCACCCTGGATTTTAACAAGGCAAGGGTGGAACGGGGATTCCAACAACATTTCAGGGCTACTCCTGGTCACCTGGTACAGCATTCCCAGCCCCAGAAACACCATCCACTGCTCCTGAAACGTGCCATGATGGGGACGTGCCAGGCATCCCACCTACCCGTGTCCCTTGGCAGTGGGAAGAGGACGTCAAAGCCGTCGGGCAGCTCGATGGCCGTGAGGAAGCGGACGTGGCCGGTGTGACCCTGGGACAGCCCCACCAGCGTGGGGGCTGCCTTGGCCGAGACCGACAGGGTCAGCACCACGCCGGCGCTGGTCCCGATCCACAGCAAGTCCTTGCACGCCAGGAGAGCCGTGATCCGCAGGCAGGCGGCCTTGTGCTGCCGGATGATGGCATCCGAGCCTGCCGAGCATCCCGACCGTCAGCGCCTTGTCCTGCCCGGCACGGGGCTGGGAACCCCCCACCCCACACAGGGATCCATTCCCAGGGATATCTGTGGCACGTGGGACATGGGGAAGGGGCCCCACAAGCCCCCTGGCTGGTGGCACCAGATTGGGCTGATAGGACCCTGAGGAGGAATGGCTTCCCCCTGCCAGAGGGCAGGGTTAGGATGGAATATTGGGAAGGAATTGTTCCCTGTGAGGGTGGTTGCCCAGAGAAGCTGTGGCTGCCCCATCTCTGGAAGTGTCCAAGGCCAGGTTGGACGGGGCTTGGAGCAGCCTGGGATAGTGGCAGGTGTCTGTGCCCATGGCAGGGGGCTGGAATTGGATGATCTTTAAGGTCCCTTCAACTGCAACCTTTCTGGAATTCCATGATTCTGTGATTATGGGATTACCACCCCATTTCCCCAGGGGCTGCCCTGTTTCCATGTGGGATAACACGGCTGCCTAACGCGAGCACAAGGACTCCTATTTCCTTCCCCGAACTCAGGATCCTCAATTTCCCAGCACTGGGTGCTGCAGGGCACTTTCCACGGGCACCGGCACCCCCTGGATGAGGGGGTGATGGCACCCACTGGAGAGGTGGCCTGGGTGGCACTTACCGGCGAGCATCTTGTGCACCGGGGGGGTGATGTCCGCCTCTGCCAGCTGCTCGAAGGTGGTGGCGTGGTACAGCCGGACCTGGGCGCTGCCCTGCAGCGCGACCCACACGCCGGTGCCCGCGCTCACCATGCAGGTGACGCTGCGCCCGCCGTCCTGCCCCACCTGGAGCGTGTGCTGCGGGGGACAGAGCCCTGGTGACGCCGCTGACGCTCACCGCGCCTCCCATCGCGCCCTCCCGCCAGCGCCCACGGTACCTCCTGTGCCAGCGTGGTGGTGTTGAGGACGATGACTCGGTTTTGGCAGCCGCACCACAGCTTCCCTGCCACTGCCACCATCTTGGTGATGGGGCTCCCCGGTGAGCCCAGGGACAGCGACTTGGAGTTCTGGGGGTCCCAGAAGCGGCCTGTGAGGGTGGGGAGAGTGGGGTGGGTAGTTAAATCATTCCCAAAAAAAGTCCAACTCGATACAGACAATGGGGTGCGCTGGCTGAAGACAACTCTCTCCAGGTCACCCCTCAGAGGGGACGTAAACTGATGTCACCGTGGGGTTCCAGCAGCAGGCAGGGACCAGGAGAAGGATGCACACCTCCACCTGCCTCTGATTTTGGTGTCTCCAGCATCCCTCCAGGTATGTCTCTTTCCATGGAAGCAGGGAAGTCACCCTGAGCATCCCTCCCCAGGGGGTTGCCCAAGCCACTCTCCAATAGCCACATTTTGGGGCTGCATTTACCCCTCCAATGTGTTTTGATGTCCCCAATCCAGCCTCACCTGCTTCCCGCTGGTACACAACGAGCTCCCCGTTGGCCAACGACACAAAAACCTGGTTATCCAGGTACCTGTGGGGACAAACCACCTTTGACACCCAGCTGCAGAGCCCCGCTCAGCTGCCCCAAACCCCCCTGCTCTAGCCCCCCCAGAGCTGAAAACCCCCCTTCCCCGCTTACAGGATGCACATGACGGCGGCAGCGTGTTGCATCTTCATGCTGTTCTTCCTGTTCCGGATGTTGTCCGAGGACTGGTACACGTGGATGCTGCAGGAGGAGAGCAAAGCTTGAGGCTCCCCCAGGACTGGCGTCCTCCCCGCGTAGGAATTCCCTTCCCGGGGCCATACCAGCCATCCTCGGTGCCCAGCCACATGGAGCTCTGGTGGGCTTCGGGGTCAAGGCTGAGGAGGTCCTCGAGGCTGCCGCGGGTGAAGGAGCCGCGGCTGGAGCGGCGCAGGGCGCGCCCGTCCGTGGGGCTCTCGCCGTGCCGGTTCTGCCCGTAGGTGCCAGTGATGGGCATGAAGCCGGGCTCCTGCTCTTCCTCCGAGCTCGTCGTCTCCACTGTTGCCTCCTTGCAGCTCGGGATCTCTTCATCTGTGGAGGAGAAGGAGGAGGAGGAGGAAGGAATGGGTCAGACCACAACCATCCAAAACCCTCCGAAGTCATGGGGAAGAGACCACGGATGATGTCAAGCCCAGGGGAGGGTGTAGGGATGCCGAGCCCCAAAACCCACGAGGTTTTACCCAAAGCCCCCTCAATCTCAGTACCACAGTGTTGGCCTAATGCCTCTCACCATCTTTTTTCCCAGGCTCAAAAGCCTCCACCTGCAGATTGCTCCGAGGAATATAAGGCAGAGAGGCCAAAACCATGAAGCTGCCCATAATTTTGGGGCTAAGAAATGTATTTTTCCCTGAGCAGGGGCTGGGGAGGACTCACTGCCGAAGCTGGAGGAGATGGTGGAGTGGCTGGCTTGGCTCTGCAGCGTCCCAGAGGGACTGGGCGAGGACTCGTCATCCGTGTCATCGCTGTCAAAGGGCACCAGCTCCCTGTTGCCGCCGTCCACGGGCTCCGAGAGCTCCAGCGACGAGCCCGAGATGGAGATGTGCAGGCACGGCTGCGGCCCCGCGTCCTCCGGCTGCGCCGGGCCCAGCTCCGCCGAGGGGCTGCCCAGCGGCTCCGCGCGCTCCCTGCCGCGACCGGGGAGGGGAGAGAAGCAGCTCCAGCATCGCCCGCGCCCGCCGGCTCCGCGGGGCCGGGGAATGTCCTACCTGTAGGTGCGCTTGAGGCCGGGCACGGAGGCGATGCAGAGGATCCTGGCGGAGCAGACGGCGATGCAGGCCTCCACCGTGGGCTCCTTGCGGATGCTCAGCAGACAAACCTGCCCCACGTAGCCGTCGCTGTTGCAAACCCAGACCTCGTGCAAGCTCTCCGGGCTGCCGTGGCTGGGAGAAGCACAGGAGAACTGCAAGGGAGCAAAAGATGGGGTTACTCAGGACTGACGCAGGAGCTGTCAGCATCTGGGAACAAGCCCACTGGGATGGAGGGGACCCGTGGGATGCTTGAACCCAGCCTCTGAGTACCTGCATCCCACTCCGCGTCTTCATGATGGGGATGGCTTTGAGGAACTCTGGGTCCAGGCAGTTTTTGCTGGAAGCTGGGAAAATCAAATTGGGGGATGAAGAAGGGGTGGAGGAAAGGGGTGTAGCAAAGAAGGGTGGGGGGTGGGCGGGATAACAAGCCCACCACCACGTCCACCTCGCCCCTCCCTGCTGTTACCCAGCTTTTTCTTGGCATCCTCAAAGGCTTGCTCAAAGCCAAGTCGGGCGTCGGGGTTGGGGAACTCGAAGATGAAGGACTCGGTGCCGTCAGCTTTGGTGGTGCTGAGCTCCACCTTGTTGGGGGGGAAGGCCATGCTGAAGGACAGGGATTGCTTCTCCGACAGCTCCCGGTGGATGGCGGCCATCAGGTCCTTGATCACATCATCCAGGCCCTGGGGATGGGGAGTTCAGTTCTCAGGGATGGGCCACCACCAGCCACATGCTTGATAACTCCCTGTCCATCCCCTGGCATCATTCAGAGGCTGCCCCAACCCCTTTGTGGCTTTAGGGCTGGACACTCATGGCCACCAGCCCTTCCACAGGACTTGTGAGGACATCCTGTGTGGTCCCACTGGGAATCTGTCCAAACAGGGGACAGCTCCAGGGCCACCATCCCCATACCTGGTGGGGGAAGCTGAGGGTCTCTGACAGCTTGCTGACTTGTCCCAGTGTGTTGAGGTCTTCATCCAGGCGGCTGATGCTTTTCTGGATGCTCTCCCTGTTGGTGGCTTGTGAGGCACCTGTGTGGGAACACACGCACAGCGTTAACTCCTCCCTCCCTGGCACCACCTGCCAGGGGGAGTGGTGGGTTTTGGGGTGGGATGGGACACTCCAGCAGGCAGTGACAGACCTTTGATGATGTCTACGTCCTCCAGAGGCAGCTTCCAAAGCAGTTTGTACTTGCTGGCAGTGTCAATCACGCTGGCCGCCGTGTACCTGGGAGGTTGGGGGGGATGGCCGAGCTGCACCCACACCCAGAGGCCCTCAAAGCCAGGCCAGCTGGCAGGGACACCCAGGGGCTGTCCCCGAGCCCGGTGGTACTCACAGGCTCATGGAGCTGCGGCGGAGCGAGCCCGACTTGCGTTTCAGTGTGGTGCACACCAGCAGGTCCGTGAAGAGGAAGAAGGAGCGGTCCTTCTTCCCACCCACCGCCTTCTGTGGAGAGATGGGAGACACCAGGGGGTTAATGACCATCCCTCCCTCTGTGCCAGTGCTGGGAGAGTGCTCTGCCTCAGTTTCCCTATGTGCTGCCTTGCCCTTCCATCTGTCTGTTCCCTCCATCTGTCTATCCATCCATCTATCCATCTATCCATCAATCCATCCATCTGTGGCCTCCCATGGACACGCAGGCACCCCATGACCCGCAACCACAGCCTCCCACTGCCCCAGCCAGTGCGTGGTCCCATGGCCCCATGGACCCCGCTCTTACCACTTCCACGACCATCTCCTGGCGCAGGAACCTGCGGAGCGGAGCCTGGAGCTGTGGGGACAAGGAGACCCGTGGGGGTGAAGCCATGGTGGGGAGCTTTGTGGCCTTCATCCCTGCCCCTGCATCCCTCAGCTCAGATCTGGGACCCCAGTCCCTTCCCCAAACGCCCAGGAGCCCACCAAGGCATGGGGAAAGCAGGGTCCAGAGGAGAAAATAAGTGACCCAGCCTGCGGTGACCCAGGGAGAGCAGAAGTGAGGACATTTTGGAGAGAAGGAAAGAGCGACCCCATCTAACGCCCCTCATACGTACATCCTCCATCCCTTCAATGTGGGACTCGATCTCCTGCACGATCCGGGCGTTCCTCTCCACCTCCTCCGCGCTCTTCATGCCCTTGTTGATCCTCTCGGCCACTTGCTTGATGTTGCGCTGGGCATCGATGAGGAAAGGGTGGTCGGGGTGGTCCTCTGGCGTGTGCTTCAACAGGTCCTGCCGCGGGGACAGAGCCGGGGCGTCACCTCTGGCAAAGCCTGGACACTGGCAGTGTCATTGCCCGAGCCCCTCCCACGCTGCTCTGGCTGCTGGGGGTGGAAACCAGTCCCAAGGAGGGGGAGGCCATGGGACTGGTCCCAAAATGACACCGCAATGTCCAGCAGAAAGGCTGAGGGTAAGGGGACTGCAGCGGGGGCAGCGGCGTGACAGTCCTCAGAGTGACCATCTCCAGGAGGGCAGAGCCACGTGCACGCCTGGGGACACCAATTTTGTGACAAGGGGTGGGAAAAGGGGTCAGGAGAGACATGAGAGCCCGGAAAACTGCATGGAGGTGAGCGTGAGCCGTGGCCTCCTCCGCTGCCGGTGTGACACCGCCACCCGTGTCACCCACCTTCACCAGCAGCTCGTATCGCGGGATCCTCTGCACCGGCTTGATCATCAGGTCAGACAGGGCCTGCTTCTCCTTGTTCTCCCGCATGCTTTGCTGCAAAACACCGGAGAGGGACGGGGATGGGCCCCTTGGTGGGACACAGCAGGGACACAGCCTCCCACCAACCCAGGATCACCCATTTTGGTTTAGGGTCATTTCCTTCCGCACCATCTGGAGTGATTCTGGTTCATCCCAACTGACCCTCTTTGCAACAAAACCAAGAAGGTGGGGGGAAAATTCCTAGTCTGGCAATAAATTTATTGCCATTAACGCCCATCCTGCCTGGCTCTAGATCTTGGCCAGGATCTATGGAGAGAGGAACCAGGGCCCACCTCCAGGAACTTCATGAATGCCGGCCGGGCTTCCTTGGCGATCCTGACGGCATCCTTGGCGTTGAGGAAGTTATCGATGTAGGCAGAGTAGATGTTCACCAGCACATCCTTGGAGAACTGGGAGGGAAAAACAGGGCTAGATCCAGCATGGACATACTGGGAGAGCCTGGAAGAAGCTGCCCCAAGGGTTAACTCTGGCTCTGGGCTGGTGCAGGGAGGGCTCACCCGCTGTCCGCCCACCTCGATTTTTCAGCCCTGACGTTTTTGCTCCCGAGGCAGAAACGCGGAGCTGCAGAGCCAGCCAGGAGCAGCAGCTCCCACCCTTATGCTAAGCAGACAGCAGGCCTGGAGATCGTCTCCTGTTCTCCATCCCAGGCCTGCTTGGCCCATCCTTTCATCACTCCCCTGCCTCCTGCTCCGAAACCTCTGCTCTGGGACTGTGCCCAGGAGCGGGCACACCCACATTCCCGGGGGGAATCACCCCGCCAGGACCTACCGACTGCACCAGGAGGTCGCCCACTTTCTGCTTCTCGTGCCAGTTCTGCACGCAGTCGTGGATCTGCTCCAGGAACTGCTCGTGGTGCTCCAGCAGCTCGGGGATCTGGTCAAAGATCTCGTCCACCAGTGAGGGGTCACAGAGCAGAGAATTCTCCGGCTGCTTCAGCGGCTTCATGTAACCCTGCGGGCAAAGGCACCAGGGTCCACAGAGGATTCCTCTCCCGCCCCACCCAGTACGGATCTCTCAGCCCATGTAAATATGGGGATGGATGGCATCCTGCAGCAGGGGGTTCCTCCAGGGAATGTTGGGTTGTGGGACTTGCCAGCAGGACCAGAGACGATTTGCAACCCAGCCTCTCTGGGTCCCATCCTACCTGGTGAATCCCCATGGCTGTGTGGGGAGGGGGACAGGTCTGCACAAGGAACCTGCATAGCACAGCATCCTCTGTCCCACGGCTTTAAAAGCCTCCAAATCTTTGCTGCCATGAGCCTCCATCACCTCCATCTGCCTATCCTAGCTTGGAAATCATGGCAACACAACCCCTGGATCCAAAGGCGAGTGTTTTCGGGTGGCATTTAGGGTGTTTGGGACCAGGAGGGGCTGGACCAGCAGGATGCACCCACTGGATCATGTCCTGGACCACCACACAATGGCCAACGAGCAATACGCAGGGCCAGCAGATCTGGGACCCCAGTCCCTTCCCCAAACGCCCAGGAGTGGGCAAGGCTGGGTGGGCGGCTCTGCTATGAAACCCCTGCCCTCCCTCCAGAGCCGCAGACTGGAGCAGTGGCCCTGGAATGGGAGAGATGGATTGGCTGGGGATGCAGCAGGATGTGGAAGGCCTTCTCAAACCTTGCCACCCCCCAGTCTGACCAGTCCAGGGTGCTGGTGGCTTTCAGATGTGTGGAGGACCATGGAGCTGAGCAGTGAGGACAGGATCCATTGCCAGTGGCTTCAGACATCTCCAACCAAGCCAGCAAAGGAGTCACTCCCCAGCAATTGGGTTCCTCAAGCTGATGCTGGATATCTCGTGGAGACCCCAGGCAGAAGGACCAAATCCTTCCTGAGGCTCCTAACCTCCTTCACCTGCTCTACTGTGGCCAACACCTCCAGCAGGGGTTGGGATGGACTGTGCCACGCATCCCATACTTCCCAAAGAGCACGGAGACAGCCCTTGCTGCAGCACACAGGGACAGCAGGCAGGGCTTGGCCATGCACCATCTGGCTGGGCTGGAAGATGATGCTCCAAGGTGGTCCTTGTCCCTGGTAGCCACCATGCTACGTGTCGCCAAGCCATGTCAAGGATCTGAGCACCTCGTCCCAGCTGAGACAGGGAGCTGGGGACACCTGGAGCCCTCTGATCCCTGCCAGAAAGCCAGGTCCCCCCCGGTGGCACTGTGCCAGGACATGTTCCATGGACAAGAGCTCAAGCATTAACACCCTGGGGCTCCCACCCGTGTCCAACTGGTCCCTCCAGCAGGAAACTGGACAGTCCCAGCAGAGCTGTCCTTTCCAACCAGCCTCACGTGCCACCTCAGAGGATGGCACAGACCACGGGACAGACTCTCTTCATGCCAAGACCAGCAGGCACATCCCCCAAACCCAAACCTTGTACAGCTCCCCCCAAAATCAGCCCCAGAGCCAAGGTCCTCTTGCCCCTCTAAGCCAAGGTCTGCACTGGCAGCAGCCTCAGAAGGTCCTTCCCTCCTGCAGCACATCTGTGTCAACCGTGGCGGCATCCTTGTGGGGGATTTGTGGGAAGAGCCTATGACAGTGTTGGGATGGTGTGCCCCATGCCCTTCTGCACTGTCACAGATGTCCCACAGGCACTGCTTTTGCAGAGCTTGGAGTTTTGGGTGTTTCCCCCGGCAGGGATGCGGTTGGAGAACCCACACCTCCACCAGGTGACGTCTCCAGGGCGTTGACCACCATTAACCTGCTGAAACACCTTCATTAACATCTGAAACGTGGGGTGGACCCTCCGGCCAGGCTGCTCCAGGGGAGTTGGAACCAGCTCAGCAAAAAAAAGCCTGAGAAAAACCTTTGGCCCAGGTCTGCAGGTGACGATCCGAGCAGGAAACGGGAGCACAAGGGAACAGGGGATTTCAGGGGTCCCTCATCATGGCAAGGTCATCGGGAGATGGGGTGCAACATGAGGAAGAGCTTTCGGAAGGAAGCATGGGAAGAGACTTGGGGACACGATACCTGCCAGGTGACAATGCACTGGGAATGTCACAGGCTTGCTTTGGGGATGGAGGTAACTCCCACACCCCGCTCTTGACACCGCTGTCACGGCGCTCCCACTTCTGCTCCTGCTGTCCCCAACATCCCCCCTGCCACTCCAATCCACCCCGATGCCACACAGGTCCTGGCACAGCACCCGCAGCCGGGGCTCCGACTTGGGGCGACCACGGTGACCCCGCGCCGTGGTCTGGGGTGTCACGCCCCGGCCGCGCCGCCTTACCTGCATCAAGGTGCGCAGGGACTCCACGTAGGACTGCTCGGTGTCCAGCAGCGTCATGATGACGTGTTTCCTCATGTCCTGCCCGGGGGGAAAGACACACGAGTGTTTTGGGGTGACCCGGGGCGGGGGAGCTGCGTGCCGGGGTCGGGGCCGGCACCGGGGCTGGCTGGGGAGGCTGAACACCGGAGGAGCCCGGCTGGCGTCCAGCTCCCCTGCGCTGCCTCTCCACCCCGATGGAGGAATCCGGGAGGATTAGGAAGTACATGACACCGAGCGCACAGACGCCTGGTTTCCTCCGCGGCCGCGTCAGGAGCCCGCCCTGGAGCTCACAGCCCTACATGGGTCGGTCCCGGAGCCCTCTGGCTCTCCAGAGGCTCCGCTCCGAGCGGACCCGTAGGAATTCGCCTCCCGCCCAGCACCTCGGGCACCCTGGAGGCGGATTCATGGGGTGGTGGGGGGCACGGGGAGGTGGCAGTGTGGGATGGGCCGCCAGCCTTGGGAAGCAGATGGGTCGGGGTCTTCTTGTCTGTGGGGCTCAGGGACCCCCCTTGTGTGCACCCCCTGCAGTTCAGCCTGGGAGCCCAATGCTCCAGAGCCCGGGGCGTGAGGCACCCCAAAAGTTTTGGGTGTGAGATGTTGCAAAGGCTCTGAGCGCAGAGGTAACCCAGAAGTTCTGAGTGTGAAAAGCTTCAAGGGTGCTGGGTGTGAGACACCCCAAAAGTTTTGGGTGCAGAGATGCTCCAAGGGCTCTGAATGCAGAGACACCCCAAGAGATTTAGAGATTTAGAGATGCTCTGGGCCCCAAAAGTTTTGGGTGCAGAGATGCTCCAAGGGCTCTGAATGCAGAGACACCCCAAGAGATTTAGAGATTTAGAGATGCTCTGGGCCCCAAAAGTTTTGGGTGCAGAGATGCTCCAAGGGCTCTGAATGCAGAGACACCCCAAGAGATTTAGAGATTTAGAGATGCTCTGGGCCCCAAAAGTTTTGGATGCAGAAATGCTCCAGGGGTGCAGTGATACCCCAAAAGTTTTGTGTCTGGATACACTCCAGAGATTCTGGGTGCAGAGACACCCCAAAGATTTTGCATGTGAAGGTGCTCCGAGAGACTCCAGGTGCAGAGACATCCCAAAAGCTTTTGGTACAGAGATGCTCCAAGTGCCCTGGCTGCACAGATACCCCAAAAGCTTGGCATGTGCAGAATCTCCAGAGACCCTGGATGTGAGACACCCCAAATGTCCGCAGTCTTGTGGGATGAGCCCCTGTCCCCTGGGACTGTGTCCTCCCCAGTGGGGACACAACGAGCTGCGAAGCTGCTCTGCTGCCACGGGAAGAAGTTGGAGCCCAACCATCCTCACCATGGAGAGAGGCCACCATGTCCCTGGTGGTCTCCAGGGAGCAGTGGGGAGGGATCCTGGCCAGATCCTGCTCAGTGCTCAAGGACAGAGCCGTGCCTCAGTTTCCCTGCTGCCCACCAGGCTGCTGATGGAGCCGAGCACCGAGGAAACTGTTGTCTAGAGCCAAATATTGGTGACGGGTCCAAATCTCTCCAGGGAATCAGGAAACCATGGTGATACTGGAGTCCTCGAGGACACCAGCTGAGACCTCCCCACTTGGTTAGATTTATAAACACTCTCACTGCCTGATTAATTTGTTGTAATTATGGGATGAAGGGCACTCACTGGAGGATGGAACTTAGGGGTATCTGATGCCCCAAACTGCCTCAGTTTCCCCAACACTCCCCCAGCCTTTAGTTCCCTGCTGCTCCTGTTTTGTCCAGGAGCTGTCCCAGCTCAGGAGCAAAGCAAAGGGTCAGACCCAGGAGCTGAACAGGCTCAGCACCACACACTGCACCAGCAGCTGGGGATTTGCAGCAGTGGGGAGACGCAGGATGAGGCCCAACTGTCGGCAAGGGGATTTTTTTCCACTGTTACAGCACCAGTATTACCCCGGCAGGGGCAAATTCCCACCGGGATGAGCAGGAGCTGGGGGTAAGGCACCCTCCCAGCAGGGCGAAGCGATCCACGGGCAACGGCAGGATGTGCCCCACTGCATTCCTTATCCCAGCAAAGCCTCTCCACTGGGGGGCTGATGATGCTTCAGTCTCCATCTGCTCTCCCTGGGGACGCCCCCGCCTCACCCCGGCCTCATCCTGCCTCCCCCGAGATGCTCAGCACCCTCGGGATCAGCCCCTGCCGCGATGGGAATTGGGGTATTTCCCACCAGCCGACGCCTCCGCGGTGTAAATCAGCACTGGGGGGGCGGTGGCAGCGATGGCTCCAGTCCCCCCATCACTCTCTCCGGGCGGGAGCATCCCCCCTCCCCGCAATCCAGAGAATCCCGGGGGTGTCGAGCTGAGGATGAGGATGGAGGCACCGTTGCCACGGCAATCGCGGTCCAGACCCCACAGGTGCCAGGTTCTGCACACGTGTCCAAACATGACGCATCCATGCACCCCCACCTCACCCCCGCATCCCACCGGCCGCCCCCCCGCTCCACCCCCGGGACCCCTCTTGCCGTCACCTCGGTCCCACCGCGGCTGCCGCAGCCCTTCTCCGGCAGCTCCTCGGCCGCCCCGCTGAGCCCGGAGGTGGCGAAGGCCGCGTCGATGCCGTCCCCGATGTCTCGCATGTCCTCCAGCGCGATGGTGAACTGCGCCAGAGTCCTCACCATCTGCAGCATGCGGGTCCCGGGGGTCGGTCCGTCCCACGCGGCCCAAGGAATGGCACAGAAATCCCCTCTCTGTCTCTCTGTCTCTATCCCCAGGTGTCCGCCCGAGCCGGAACGCTGCGCCGGGATGCAGCGGGGAGGGGAATAAAAGCGAGGCGCTATTTATATCGCCGGGGTTCGGTGTGGATGTGGAACTACGGGGATGTATAAAAAGCCCTCCCGCAGAGCGGCTGCGGGGTGCGAGGCTGCGCCTGCGTCCGTGGCGACGCGAGGGTCCCCGGCCCCCGGAGCTGCCCAGGCACGGGCGGGAGGCAGCGATGGGAGCGCGGGAGGCAGAGCCGTGCCCACACAGACACGCGCGGATGCGGGCAGGGCCGGATCCTGCCGAGGGATGCTGCTGGAAAGGCTTTGCCCAGGGAGGATGCTGGGGGTGGGGTGGGGGGAGCTGATGCTTTCTTGGGGCGTGTGATTTTTGGGGAGGGGGGAGGCACGGATGGCGTTGGGGTGCTCAGCATCCTTAGGGACTCCGTCCCTGTCTGCATCCCCCTCCCTGACCTTGCGGACAGGGAAACTGAGGCACACCCCCTTTCCCCCACGGCATCGTCACCTCAGCACCCACATCCCTGCTGGCCGGGTGATGCATCCTGCCCAGATCTGTTTGCAACGCTCCCCTCCTGCTTCGTTAATTAAATCTAATTAGCCGCTCACCCCGTTTCCACAGCAACGGCGTGCAGCAGGGCTGCATCCTCCCGTTGCAGCCAGTAAATTTCCTCTTGGAAACGAGGATGATGAGCATCCCACCCCGGGAAGGGTGCGTGCCAGAGAATGGACCACTCAGGGCATGTAATGGGAGCTGCGGCGGCTGTCAATGCGCCCAGGGATCAGGGAAGAGGGACAGCTAATTGCACCCAGGTAACGAGGCTGTTTGCAAGGCAGCAGCTCCTCCTCCTGCAGCTGCAGTGCCCTGGTCATCCCAGATGTTGGAATGCTGAGTTGATTTGGTTTGCAGTCCCAGATCTGTTTGGGTTGCAGTCCTGAGCTCTTCTGGGATCCAATCCCAGACCCATTCCTGCTGTAATCTCAGATTCCTTTAGGCTGTCATCCTAGAACCAGTTTTGTTGCAAGCTTGGACCCATCTGCATTGCAATCCCAGAGCCCTCGAGATTGAAATCTTGGGCTGTTCTGAGTTCCAATCCCAGATCCACTTTGGTGGTAATCCTAGACACGTTTGGGCTGCAATCCCAAATCCATCTTAATTGCAATCTTGGGCATATCTGCATTGCAATCCAGGATCCCTCATGGATACAGTCCTGGGCTCTGCTAGAATCCTATTGCAAACCTGTTTCTGTTGCCATCGCAGATCCATTTGGGTTCCAATCCCAGAACAAACCGGATTGCAAACCTAAGTCCATTTGGATTCCAATTCCAGACCCTTCTCCTTGCAATCCTGGATGCTTTTGGGTTGTAATCCCAAACCCACCTGGTTTGCAATCCCAAACCCACCTGGATTGCAAATCCCAACTGGGCTGCAGCACTCTGGGTTGCAATCCCAGACCCTCTTGGTTTGCAATCCTGGGCCCATCTGTGTTGGAATCCTGGGCCATTTGGGTTCCAATCCCAGACCCATCTGGCTATAATCCCAAACCCATTCCTTTGCAATTCCAGACCCATTTGGGTTGCAGTCACAGACCCACCAGGGATTCAAACCTGGGTCCAGCCACACTGCAATCCCAAATCCACCTGTGCTGCAATCCCAATCCCATTCCTTTTGCAATCACAACCCCACTCCTGTGGCAATCCATGACCCAATAGGGAAGCAAACCTGGGTCCATCTGCATTGCAATTCTAGATCCGTTTGGGCTGCAATCCCAGAACCATTCCTATCGGAATCCTGGACCCACCTGAGTGGCAGTTTTGGACCTGTTTGAGTTGCAACCCTAGATCCATCCGCATTGCAATCCCAGGTTCACTTGGGTTGCAATCCCAATCCCATTCCTCTTGCAATCCCGGACCCAACAGGGATGCAAACCCGGGTCCAACCGCACTGCAATCCAAATCCCTCTGGTTTGCGATCGCAATCCCATTCCTCCGGCCATCCCAGCCCCACTCCTGCCGCACCGCCCGCCCCGCTTGAGCCCCAGCGCTGTGACCCGGCGGCTCCGCCTGCAGCAACGCCCCCGAGCCCTCCCGCGGCACCGCTGTCCCCGGGCCGAGCAGGGCCATCCCTCCGTCCCAGGACGGCCCTTCCCACTCCCTGATCCCTTGGATCAATCCCTTCGTCCAGCCCAGCATCCCCCCGCGGGCGCACTGCAAGGAGACTCTCCGGTGCCTGCTGGAGAGGTTGCGCTTTCCTCCCCTGGGTTTGGGATCCCCCCTCAAACCCACCCAGTCCCTCGGGATGTGACACGGGAGGGAGGACGGCTGGAGAAGGGTTAAACCCGTCCTGCCTGGCGCAGGGCAGAAGTAGCCAGGCCGAATCCCGCTGTGCTTTCGGGGGCCCGGTGGGGGTCACCTCTCCATCGCCCAGGGAAGCAAACTCCGGAGCGATGCCCGGACCCCCCTGCAAGCGGCCCGCAGCCCACAGGAAATTCCTGGGAGTGTTTGGCCACTCCAACAGCGCTGCCTATTTTTAGGACTGTCTAAAATATGAGCCGGTTATTTTTAGCAGCACGGCTCTTTGTAAACACCTTTAGATTTCCTTTCGGACCAGCCCCTGTTGTTTTTTTTCCCAACCTGGGTGTTTCCTCCCCCAAAACCCCAAACTCTCCTGGGAAACGCATGCAAGTTCCTTGGGATGGAGCCAAGGGACTCATCCCGCATCCCAAAGGCTTGTGCCAGCGTGGCAAAATGCTCTTGAAAACCTAAAGATGGAGCGGATCCGGCACTGGGGCTTTAAGGGAGGTTCAGCAGCACCCCAAACCTGGGATGGGGGGCCAAGGAAAAGACTTTTCCCCCAGCTTTCCCTCTGACATTGGAAATACAACCCTGAAGAAGGATGGGAACTCTCCCATCTTGATTTGTTTTACTTTTTAATTAGGCTCAGGGTGCAACCTCATCATTTTGCTTTTCTCTGCATAGAAATATCGATGCAGGATGAGTTGAGCATCCCCAGGGATTTTCAAACATCCTAAAATATTTGGAAAAGGCCATGGCATATTGTGTCCTGCCTCCACCCCCGCAAACAAAGAGGCATACATGGAGGAAAGTCCTAAAACATTCATTTTTTTAAACAAACAAAGGCCAAAGGGAGAGTAGGAATGTACATTCCATGAGGAATCACAGCCATCACACAAATTCTGGCCCTCGAGCCCGGGCTGAGGCCATGCACACATCAGTGCATGGAATGATGATGTTTTCAGCCACTCCGAGGACTCCCCCCACCCTCCCAAATCCTGGGAATTTGGTCGCTGTGGGAGGGTGTTCCTCGTGCTGTCACCACCTGGCTGGGATGCTAGAATCACATCCCATGGGAAGGAGGATCTCTGTATCCCCAGAGAGCATCCCAAAATTCCCTTCCCACACCCACAGCACTCAGTGTTTCTCCCTTTCATTGGTGTAACGAGTTGTGCCAGGACCCAGCCATATCCTGAGCGAGCTGCAGCAGGGATTCTGTCCCTGAGACCCTATTCTGGGGCAAAAATATCCAGATTTAGGGGAAAAATTGAGTGGTTTAGACCACTTTGGGAGTGGGATTTGCTGCTTGGGACCTTCCTGCAGCTGCTGAAGGAGGAGCTAACCCTGCCTCAAGCAAAATTATTCCCACCCCTTCAAAACATGCCAAAATTTTAAGAGTAAATAAATACAAGTTGTTTTTCCCTCATTACAGCTCGTTCCTGCTGCCAGCTCCTGATTCTCTAGGGTGTCACAGTGGGGTTGTGCTAGGAGCTACCCGAATTTTGGCACCTCCTTGAAACCACCATTCTCAGTTTGAAAGAATCGGGAATTTCTGCACCTTTTCTTTCCCTGTACGCTTGTTCCCAGGGTAGATCCCACTAGAGGGAGCTGGGACATAGTGGGAGCCACTGGTCCACGGGGACAGCGCATGGCGAATTCCCAAGCTTAACAGTTTTAACACACACTTAGCTCTATTTCTACCAAAACCCAGGAAAGAAAAGGCTTGGAAATAAACTGGACCTGCTTCCATCCACCCCAATGCAATGAGCAAAACACCTCTGCAACAAGCAGCATCATCCTGGCATGTAAAACTTCCTCATGCAGCCAGAAAAGCCCCTGGCTGGCACCATCTTCCAAAACAGGATGATGTTATTCCATCCAATTCTGTATTTCCTCAATCACTCAGCCTCTGGCAGGAAATCACTTGGGGAAAAAAAATCACATTCTGTCCTCCTGGGATGTATTAAAGCAGGAGGTCTGATTGGGTTTGGTAGGGTTTTCAAACTTAAGCAGCCTTCCCCTTGGGATCAGTGATGCTCTGCCCTATGTCCCACACGTGCCACACGGATGGGGGATGGCAGCCACCAAGGAGAGAATCCGCCACTGCCACCCCTGGGTGCCAATCACCTCCATTCCATGGTTCCAGTCACCTTTTTGGGGCATGTCAGCCCGTCCCTGGGTGCCAATCACCTCCATCCCTGGGCATCAGTCACTGCCATCCCTGGGTACCAACCACAGCCATCCCTGAGCACAAGTCACCTCTTTTTCCAGGTGTCACCTCATCCCTCCGTCCCTGCTACCAGCCTCTCATCTCTGAAAAACAGCCCTGGGACCACCAGGTCCTGGGGAAGCCACTCCCATGGGAACAGGAGGACCTGTGGCACAGAAGAGGGGCCATGCCCGAGCCTGCCCGACGCCGCATGGAATCACATCCGGGGCTGCATTCCCTCCCTGCCCAGCCTCTCCCTGCTCTCCCACGGGTAAGGAAAGTCCGAGCTGCTCTCCAAAGAGTAACTTCTTGAAAGGAAGTAAGAGCATAAATCAGCAGCTCTGATTCAGCCTCGCTTCGGTTACTAATAATATTCCCGTGTTTATTCGCAGGCCCGGGGCTGGAGATGTTTGCTTTTCCCTCGGCCGTGGTTTTTCCCAGGCTCCCAGCTCACAGAGGAGCATTGATTTGGTCAGGGATGCTCCCATGGAGAAACCCGGCAGCACCACCGCCTCCGGGATGAGGAGGAAGAGGAGGAGGAGGAGGAGGAGGAGCAGGGCAGCTTCAGCCCCAGTGCACGGGAATTCAGTTGTTTTCCCTTCTTGGACTGCTCAGCTGCGGTGATTCATCCCGGGAGGACACGGCCTGGCTGCAATTCTGCTTTAAAAGTGGGAGAAAAAAACGGGAATAAAAAATAAAGGAGTTGGGGCAATTTTTGCAGGGCAGGGCGGAAGGATGCTGGGCATCCCCGTGCTGTCCAGGGGAGCAGCAGCGCTGGGAGCGGTGCTGGTGGGATGGGGAGTGGGGAGACCGTAGGAGACTCATTTCCCAAAGCAACAAAAATTCCTCCTCTAAATGCACAATGGGGATTTTCCTGTGTGATTTTCACTTGAAATCGGGGTTTGCACCACCGGCACTGGGGTGAGGGGTTCCCCCCTCTGCCAAAATTCGAGGCTCAGGATTGTGCCGGTGCATCTCCTACATCCTCCCTGCACTGCTGGCAGCATCCCATGGATCCCCCCTCTCCATGCCCCCCTTCCCACCCGATCGAAGATGCTCACCCCGCTTTAACCTTCCCTGATTCCCATCCATCCCCTGGCACGTGTGCAGAGCCCTTGCAAAACCAGTGGTCCAGGGCAGAGCTGGGGGCTTGTGGCCCCCCGTTTGCTGCCAGCCTTTTCCGAGTCCTGGAGCAACTTTCACCAAATATGGAAGGTTTTTTTTGCCTCCGGTTTTCGGCACGCAGGCCACGGCCCAAGAGCGCAGCTTTCCAGATGCTGAGGTCAGCCCAGCTCTTCTTCCCTCCCCCTGCTCCTTCCCTGCTGCCTCCCAGTGGGCTTGGCCCTGCACCCACCGCGATAGGAGTAATTCCACCCCCTCAACTCACTGGAATCCCTGGATCCCCCACCAGCATCCTCTGCTGCTGGCACAAGCCTCACCCTGCATCCCACAGCACCCCAAAAGCAATGGTTATTAGGATTTTGGGGGACAAGGAAGCCAGGGAGAGGGGTGCCCGATGCTGGCACCCCTTGGCATCACTGCTGGATGCCAGCCTGGCACAGGTGGGCAGGAGGTGCCCTGGCTGCCTGGTGGAATGGGGCCAGAAGTCTTGGGACAGCCAGGAGGGAGCCAGCCTGGCATGCAGGGAGTGATGGGCACCAGGAGGTGTTTGGTACCCAGGAGCTGATGGGGATCCAGGTCTCCACGTGGAGCCAGAATTCCAAGCGCAGCCGAAGCCAAGAGGTATCCAGGAGCCAAAGGGCACCTCAGACGTGATGGATGCCCAGAAGCTGATCGTTGCTCAGGAGCTACTCTGGAGTCCATGGGCACCCAGAAACCAGTGGGGACTCCCTGGGTACCCCGGAGCTGATGGATGCCCAGGATCCAAAAGAGACTCTGGGCACCCTTAAATCCACAAGCACAAAGGAGATGAAGGACATCCAGGAACCAACAGACACTCAGAGGCTTATGGGCATAGGGGGCACGGNGGGCCATGGGCACCCAGGAACTGATGGATGGCCAGCATCCAACGGGTATCCAGGAGCCAAAGGGCACCTCAGACGTGATGGATGCCCAGAAGCTGATGGTTGCCCAGGAGCTACTCTGGAGTCCATGGGCACCCAGAAACCAGTGAGGACTCCCTGGGTACCCCGGAGCTGATGGATGCCCAGGATCCAAGAGACTCTGGGCACCCTTAAATCCACAAGCACAAAGGAGCTGAAGGACATCCAGGAGCCAACAGACACTCACAGGCTTATGGGCATCCAGGGGCCATGGGCACCCAGGAACTGATGGATGGCCAGCATCCAACAGGTACCCAGGAGTCCACGGACACCCAGCAGCCAGTGGGGTTGGGGATGCAGGAGCTGGTGGATTCCTAGGATCCAACAGATGTCAGGAGACCATGGACACTCACAGATCCACAAGTAATCACAAGCCCCGTGAGCTGATGGGCCCCTAGGAGCCAAGCAGTACCAGGAGTCCATGGGCACCCAGAAATGTCATCCAGCAGCTGACAGACAGGCAGCAGCTGAGAGATGGATTCTTAGGATCCAACAGGTACTGGGAGTCCATGGGCACCCACAGATCTGCAAGCACACAGGAGCTGATGGATACCTAGGAGCTGATGGAGGAGGAAGGAGACCTGAACATCCCGTTCCACGCCCCTGCCAGGACTCCTCCTGTCCCTCCTGTCTGGATCCATGTCCTTGGCAGCAGCTGAGGTCCAACCACCAGCCTTCACCCAGCTGTGCCCCACAACCTCCCAGTGCCTGGTGCTCCGTGGGTCCCCTCACCCGGCTGCAAGCGGGACAGCAGGGATCTGGGGAGGGGGGGGAACCACAGATCCTGCCAGGAACGCCCACAGCCCACGTCACATCACAGCCAAGGCGAGAGGTGACAGCTTCCCTGCCCCATCATTGTCGCAGCAGCACCCTGGGGTGGGGGGAAGGGGGTGGAACAAGGGGGGTTCAGCATCCACTGACCTGTGCCAGGCTCGGACGATCAAGGGACGAGCTCCCTCTCCGCTCACCGAGGCTCTGAGCCATCTACATCCCATCTCACCGGGGTTTTGGGCAACCCAAAAAAAATCAAAAGGACCAGACCCGATCCCCTACCGCTAGCGACGGTGTTTCTGCCGAGGGGTCAGGATGAAACTCTTCCAAAGAAAAAAAAGCAAGAAGAAGGATGCCAAATCAGGGCAGGCCGACGAGTCTGCTGCTACTCCAGCTAAAAAAAGCAGGAAACCATATCCCAGGCTTGGAGATGCCAATCTTCCCATGCAAACAACTCCCTTTTTGTTTTTTTTGGAGAGTATCGTAGGGCTCGGGAACAGGCAGTCACAAATAGCAACTCCACGGCACCACCAAGGAAACCTCCAGCCCCGGGGACCATGCAGGGATGCTGGTGGCCCCACAGCAGAATGGTGGCTTCTCCAGGGGGGACCTGGTGGTGGCTGTCCCCACACTGGGATGGTGACTCCTCCAGAGGAAACCTGGTGGTGGATACTACCACAGGTGCCCTTTTCCCAGCACATCCATGCAGGGATGTCCTGGTGGGGTCCTGGATGTCACTGGTGGGGTGGAAGGTGCTGGTGGCCATCTTCTGGTTCCCAAAAAGGGACATGCCCGGGGTTTCTGGGACAACACAGGACATGGGGGTCATACAAACCCAACATTTGCTTCCATCAATCCTTCCACTTCTCGGATTAAAGGGATTCTACTCAAAAGATCCTACACAAGGTACAGGGGAGCACCAGGCTTGGGGACAGCCCCCAGCTGCACCCAGGAATGGTGGTCATGAGGGCAGGAACTGGGCAGACTGGGATCAGCCTCCTGTTCCCCGGAAGCTGAGCGGCTCCAACGGGAATTTGCACAAAGAGTGAGTTACTGGAATATTTTTACCCAGATGCTGATTTTCGTTCTCCCTGCCATTGGCCGGGCTGCAGTTCCCAAAGAACCAAAAGCAAACACACTATTTTTAGAGAAGAGTTCATTTACTGGAGCCATTCCCTTTGAAATTCCTCACTCATCCTCTCCATGGAAACCAAGGGAGTCCGGAGAAACAGCCCCACCGGGACCAACCATCAGAGCTTTAAAAAGAGCCACATTGAGGGAGAGGGGGTGGAAGTGGCTGATTTTTCTTCACTGGACACATCCTGGCCTGGAAGCACCATGGTGGAAATGGCAACGCATTTGTTTTAGTGGGCTCTGTCTGTGCAAGACGGTCTTGATGCCTTCAGGAGGAGATATCCTGGTAGATGGACCATGTTCTCTTGGAAAGTCATGCCTGGATAGCGTGTGGGGACAGTTGTCTTGGATGGGTGGTGGGAATGGGTGGAGGGGGATGGCTGGATGGGAGCATGGACATGGGTGGAGGTTGATGGAGATGGGAGGAGATGGATGAAGATGGATGGATGAACAAAGCGGATGGATGGATGGATGGATGGTTGGATGGATGGATGGTTGGATGGATGGAGGGATGGGAGGATGGGAGTCTCTTTCCCTGTTTTCCAGAGCATGCCCTGAGACAAGAGGAAACTGTACCAGCCAAACCCCAGTGCTGCCTTGCTGCACCTTCCCTTCATGTGAGGGCACCACCTTCTCCATCCTGGATTCAGAAGTTCCTGCTGCAGCTCTGAAGCTGTGGGATGCCCCATGGGACCTGCTGTGACCAGGTGAGGGAGCTCAGCAACGAACTCACAGCAAGGGGAGACCTCAGCACGTCACCCCTCTGGACACTCCCATCACTCAGGGACCAACAGCCAGGGGAAATCTCCCACTTCAGAAATATCCCTGGGAAAGGCTCTAAATCAGAGAATGAGAGAATCACAGAATGATTTGGACCAGATGGCACCCTAAGTTCATCTTGTTCCAACCCCCTACCACGGGCAGGGACACCTCCCACTAGAACAGGTTGCTCAAAGGCCCATCCAGTCTGGCCTTGAACACTTCCAAGGATCCCACAGCCCTCGCAATGACGGATTAAGGCTGCAGGAACAAGCCCCGGGAAGCTTTGAGCTTCCATCCCAGCTGGGTTTGGCAGGAGGTTACCTGGAGGTTACATCTCAGAGAGGCCGACCTGCTGCTTCCCTGGCAGGAGCAGATGGAACAACAAGGCCACCTCCTCCCAGAAGCTTTGGAGGCATGTGATTTTCCATGGAAAAGCCCAGGCATCTGTGCACAGATGCAGGCAGGGTGCAGGCAGGCTGCCCAGAAATGCAGAGCAATGCAGCCACCGGGATGTGCAGCCCTGCACCTTCCCTGTGCATCCAGCTGTGTGCACTGGGAGCAGCACCAGGATCTATCCCTGCACCCCGGCACCTGGGATCTCCCCACGCAGGGATACAGGTGGCACTACTGATCCCTGTGCGTCCCTGCATGTGCAAACTGGCACGAGGGACCTCTTCATGCATTCCTGCACCTTTATGCACCCTTGCACCAGGACCAGGGACCTCCCTGTGCATCCCTGAGAATATATCCCAACTCCAGGGATCTCCCTGTGCATCCCTGAGAATATATCCCAACTCCAGGGATCTCCCTGTGCATCCCTGAGAATATATCCCAGCTCCAGGGATCTCCCTGTGCATCTCTGGGAATATATCCCAGCACTGAGCATCTCCCTGTGCATCCCTGAGAATATTTCCCAGCACCAGGGCCCTCCCCATGTCCTCTGGATG
>VWPU01014938.1:0-40422 GCA_013398955.1 Callaeas wilsoni
GTATTTATATTTATTATTTATATCTATAGTTATAATATTTCTAATGTAATACCTATATTTATGTTTATAGTATGTTTATATTTGGTATTTAAGGAGCATGGGATTTTACCTTGTTAGTTCCTGACCCGGGCACACAGAAGGGCTGGGAGAGGTGGATTTTAATGCAGTCACAGCTAAGGAGACGAGGCTGCCATGCTCCTGGCGATGCTGCTGTCCCCGTGCTCTGTGCCATTCTCCAGGACGGAGGGGACATTTGGGACCTCTGCTTCCTGCAGGGTGCAGAGCTGAACACCACGGGCAGAGCGTTCCAGGGCAGGATTGTATCTTCCCGTGTGCCATTCCCTGGCATCCTCTGCCAAGGTTCAGAGCCAGCAGGAGGCTTGCAGAGCTCACATCTCTCAACTTCCTTACCCGGAATGAAAGGTGGATTAAACCAGTGAATTATTCAGAGAGCAACAAGGAAGACGCCTTCGAGCATCACTCTGCTAAACCAGACCAGCTCTTTTTCCCTCCTTTGTATCTCTCATCTTCCTTTGTGTCCAGCAGCTCAGGTAGAACCCGTGAGGGATTTTGAAGACTGCCTTTCTGATTCCAGGTGTGACGGCCTGCAGGAGAGTGAGGGCGTTTGGCCAGCTGAGCTGTCCATTTTTTGTTAATAAATTGTTTTTTTAATAAATGCTGTCGCTTCCCACTGTGCATTGTGTTCCTCAGGAAGGTGCACCCCAGGCCCAGGGCTGCCTGCACCGCAGTCAGTGGGGAATCTGCCTGAACTCTTCTTTCAGCACCAAACCAGGAGCTGTTCTGTGAGCAAAAGCACCGAAGAGAAAGGAATTCAAGCACCTTCTTTCACTCAGGGCTCTGGAGGAGATGGAGAGCCTCGAAAAGGGGGCACAGAGAATAACCAAACAGTCCTGTCAGACAGTCTGCATCCAGTTCATGAGAGATTCTTGGCGTAAATGAAGGTCATTTGTAATTTAAAGAGAGAGATGGTGGAGCTGTTTGTGGGAATTTACAGGAATTTAGGAGATCTGCGAGGTAATGAAACCATGCAACTTCAGAGTGTAAGGATAGATTAATTATAATTAAATTCTTAATTTCCCCGCCAAAGAAAAACAGAAGAAAAAGACTTGGCATCTCACACAGAGTCCTTTGGGATTGGATAAACTGGATGTTTTTTGAGTTTTAAGGTCAAAGTATATTATAATTTCAAATGAGGCTGCAATGACACCACATTCTTACCAATTAAATTGCTGATCTGTGTGGCTTTGGGATCTTTGGGTTAAAACCAAATGGAAAATATTCATAACTTGTGCTCCTGTTACCTGACTTTGTCATGACTCTGCTTAGCCTTCACCACGGCAATTCATTTTATATCTTTTTCATAATTTTTATCTTTTGTGCGGACGAATGGTGTCTCTGGGAATGGGATGAATAAAGAACAAGGGGCTGCTTGGGGTGTCTGATGGAGCAGTAAGGCCTGAATCGCTGATGGGTAAGTCTGCACCTCTCAGGGGTCACCTCGTGTAGCAGAGGAACACCGTGAGCAGGGGATGCTCTTGCAAAGCTGTCTGGGCCAGGCATCTCAAAACCTTCATGGTCAGGAGCTCAGGATGTGACTTTGGGTGCTGTGGGTCTGTTCTGCTCCTCCACAGTGCCAGGGAGGAGTTCACTGCTTAAACACTTTGGTTTTTCCACAAGAGTGTGACACCCAGCTCCTTTTAGGTGCCTTGAAAAATGCCCCTTCAGTGTCCTGCTGGGGCTTAATTAAAAGCCATTTGTTAATTAAAGGCAATTTGTCTCATTCCACCTCCTGAATTCCCATGTCCCACAGCTCCCCTTGCCCCGGAGCCAGCTCCAGGAGCCACAGTCCCTGCTGGATGCTCTGAGGGAATGTCTGATGTGGGAACACGCTGACGACGGGAACGACAGCTCAGAGTCTCAGCTTGTTTGGTAACAAATTAAACTCCTGCCTGTTTCCCCAAATTGCAGCTGTGACCTGGACGTTTTGCAGCTGCTACACCATTAACTAGAAGTTCATGGTACTGCCAATGAAAGATATGAAAGAAATAATTTTCAAGTGGTAGATTTGACTTATCTTCTTGTTCTAGGGGCTCTAAAGTGGATTTCAGCCCTGTTCACTCACAGCCATGTCAGACTCAATTACCCAAATTAAGCCTGTTCCCAACTGCCTAGAGCTGTTTCAGTGTCAGGAGGTCTCTGTAACACTTCTCAGAGCTCTGACCTAGCAAATGTGCCCTCTGGAGCTGCTCTTTTGATTTTTTCCCAACGCCTAAAATCCAATTGCTTGAAGCAAGCGCTCAGTAAAAGACCCAGTGACCAGCACAGTGTGGGGGCAGAGGCCAGAACAGACCAGCCACTGCAAGGTATGAACTGAGGCAAAGCTGGGAGTAGCCCCAAATATGTTAAACAGTAAAAATGACTGTGCCACTCCTGAGGCTTAAACCCAGATTTTGATAATGACTGCAAAGGGCAGGGATAAATTTGTCTTAGATGTAAAAGGACCAGACACACAATGTTCTCTCTGGCTTCTTTGGAAGAGCATATAGGAGCTCTGGTGTTATGTGGAGGAACAGGAGGAGCAATTAGTGCTGAAGCCAAGCTGCACCTCTCAGGCTGTGGTCCCTCACCAGCACAGACCCCTGAGCCCATGGGTTTTATTCAAATCACAAAGTGTTGCTCAGAGTAATTCAGAACTGCCAGTGCTGGACCCCGAGACCTTCACAACAGCCTTCATCAAGCAGGCTCTGACAGCACCAGGCAGGCTCCCAGTCAGGCTCCCTGCCCTTCCTTTCCCAAAGGAATCAGACACATTTTCTGCTCTTCGAGGCCCAGTCTCCCATTTAGAAAACGTACTTTTTCATTTAGAAAATGTGCTTTTCCATTTAGAAAATGTGCTTTTCCACTGAGCCAGGGAGCGACTGCTTTGGGGGCAGCAGTTGATGTCAGAGCACCAGGAGGTTCTTGGCCAGCGAGCATCATCCCCTGAGCCTCCTCACAGCTTCAGTGCAGGGCGTGCAGGGAGCTCCTCCGACAGCCTGGACCCCGCTCTGCACTGAAGTGCTTCTTCACGGATGGGCTCTGCTTTTCCTTCTGATGTGATTCCGTGCTTGACGCTCCCCTAATCCCATAAGTTGGACCTCCTAGGTTATCTGTGACAAATAACCTGCAGGTGCTGTGAAGGGCCACCTGCTGTGTCAGGCGGGGTCGATGGAAACGTCTGGAGCACTTGCAAGTCGTATCCCTTTGTAAAACCTGCTGTTCCTTACGTGGCTGGATGTGTGTGTTGAGAGGCAGCAGACCTGGATAGCGTGTATAAGAAATGATGCACAAAGCCTGTGAGTTTATAAACTCCTTTTTGGGCCAAAGACTTCTCTGAGGGGGATTACTGTGAGTTTTAACTTCTGCAGCTGTTTCTCTGTGTTCATAAAAATTCAAAGCTCCGTCTCATGTTACACCGGGCTGAACCAGCTGCGTTCGTGTTTCAGGTACTGCCCACTGCAAATTGCTCCTGGTTCCCAGCAGCAAAAGCATTGCACAACTGGGATGAATTTGTCTTTTAGTGAAGCTCCTGGTCCTTATCTCTCTGAGTAACCAGTCCAAAACTCCTCCGACTATCGGCTCTTCCGTGATACTCATTCCTTCCACTACTGCCAGGTCTTACAGTTCCATCACGAATCTCTTGGGGCTGGATTTGCGTTATGATGAAACACATCAGTCATCACGCCCTGCTCTCGCCTGGGGGAAAACCCTGCCTGGGTTGGATCCCTTTCCTGCTTCCTTCTTCCAGGTGGGTGCTGGGGAGAGCAGGCGGTGCTCTGACCTTCCCCCGGAGAACCGAAAGGAAATGTGAGATGGGAGAGGGGGCAAGGGGAAAAGAACCCAGCCTTGCAGCTGATAAAATACCTTTGCCTCTCTCTGGGCATCAGGCCATTCTGCTGTGTGTTTTGAAGGAAAACCAATGATCTCTTAGAGGGACGGTGGCTTCAGGATAACAGAAGTTCAAAGACAAAATATTGGCAAATGATAGAAGATAATTAAGCCGCTGTGAGTTTTGGGGACAGTAGCAGTCTTGTATCATCAGACAGCACCTCATGCCAAACCACAATCCTTCCTCTGTTCCAGTGAGGCTTTCTGTGAGTCTGGGAGAGCTGCCTCAAACTAGAGAGGAAACAAAGAGAAGAGTGAATGTCAAAGCGTAGGGCACCAGCTATTTTGAAAATGCCTGGTTTCTTTTCCAGCCAGAGCAGTGCCAGGTGGGAGCAGCCCAGGGATGTCCCCAGGAGGTGTGTGGGGACCTGCCCCAGCCCTGCCCCAGGCCCAGCCCGTCCTGTGAGCGGGGCAGCTGCAGCCCAGGGCTTGTCCCATCACCTGGTGCTGCCAGGGCAGCCCCCAGGGCAGTGCCAGAGCAGCCCCCAGAGAAGTGCCAGGGCAGCCCCCAGGGCAGTGCCAGGGCAGCCCCCAGGGCAGTGCCAGGACACCCCCCGGGGCAGTGCCAGGACAGCCCCTGGAGCAGTGCCAGGGCAGCCCCAGGGCAGTGCCAGGGCAGCCCCCGGGGCAGTGCCAGGACACCCCCCGGAGCAGTGCCAGGGCAGCCCCCGGGGCAGTGCCAGCGCCTTCAGGCCCGGTGCTTTGTGTGCAGGGGCATTGCAATATTCCTGCTATTTCCAGCCCAGAGCCTGGCAGTGGGCAGCCCCTGCCCCTCCGAGGGGAGCCAGCCCTGTCCTGAGGGAACCTCCCCTCCACCCCGTGCTGGCAGGGGACAGGGGCTGCACGGGGCTGGGGCAGCCCGGACAGCGATGGCATCTGCTGGAGTCGTGGAACCCCAGAGCTTCCTGTGCTCCGTGTCCAGTGGGGCTTGGAAGGCTGTCAGTGATAGCAAAATAGTATTTTATGCAGTTTTAACATCTTTACCCAGTTTGTGTGCCAGAGCATCTGCTTGGGTAGACCTAGGAGAGAGTCTGTTTTATGGAAATGCACACACCTGCCTTTCCTCCTCCGTTCCCCTCTCAGACCGTGCTTCCCTGTCTTGGATTTTTTATTTTCTTGTCCTGGTGCTGGGGTGGCATCACAGCCATTCCCTGTGCTTACCCTGGTGGATGTCCACCAAAGCCTTCATTGCTGTGTTTGGGGTGGCATCACAGCCGTTCCCTGTGCTTACCCTGGTGGATGTTCACCAAAGCCTTCATTGCTGTGTTTGGGGTGGCATCACAGCCGTTCCCTGTGCTTACCCTGGTGGATGTTCACCAAAGCCTTCATTGCTGTGTTTCGATTGCCTTCTAGAAGGAAGCCCAGAACACTCTGGGCTTCTGCTTATGGAATAAGCAGATCCAAGGCCTGCCTTAGTTTTCTCTTTGCTGACATGTTTTACATATGATGCAGTGCCCTGTCTGCACTTCAGGTGTTTCAGCCACTTTCAGCTTCCACCTCAAAACCTGCTGTTTTTAAAAATCTGTCCTACCTGCGCTTTTAAAAAATATTTTCTTATGTAATGTTTCTTTTCTCCATCTTGCCAACAATTTCTGCCTTGTTGCCTTCATCCTTTGCATGAATTTGACACCTTTGTAATTTAATCTCACAGTCAATGTCTTGCTTTGCTCGTGTCTGGAACATGCCAATGACATTACACTGCTCCCTCAGCACATGTGCTTCTAATTCCCTGTATTGTCACACACCAGCTCCAGGATCACGTTTAGGGTTCAATCCTGCCCTGTCTGCTGTGAGGAGGGGAGAGCAGTGAGCTGTAATTCCTTCCCCCTCCCTTTGGTACCACTGCAGGGTGATTCCCACTGGACTGAAGGGGTTCTGTGACAAGGAATCCTTTGCTAATGAGCTTCTGTGGGGAAACCAGCCTTCCAGCCAGGAGTGAGCAATAGTCATGGAATCATAGAGTCACAGATCCACAGAATGGCTGGGGTTGGAAGGGACCTTAAAGATCACGTGGTCCCACCTGTGCCATGGGCAGGGACACCTTCCACTTTCCCAGGTTGCTCCAAATTCATCCAGGCTGGCCTTGGGCACTGCCAGGGATCCAGGGGCAGCCACAGCTGCTCTCGGCACCCTGTGCCAGGGCCTGCCCACCCTCACAGGGAACAATTCCTTCCCAATATCCCATCTATCCCTGCCCTCTGGCAGTGGGAAGCCATTCCTGTGTCCTGTCCCTCCATCCCTTGGAAATTGTCTCTCGCCACGTTTCCTGTTTGCTCCTTCGGGCACTGGAAGGCGACACCGAGGTCACCCCAAAGCTTCTCCTCTCCAGGTGAACCATCCCAGCTCTCCCAACCTCTCCTCCCAGCAGAGCTGCTCCATCCCTCTGCTCACCCTGGTGCCTCCTCTGGCCTGGCTCCAGCAGCTCCAGCTCCTTCCTGTGCTGGGCCCCAGGGCTGGGGCAGCTCTGCAGGTGGGGTCTCACCTGAGCGGGGCAGAGGGGCAGAATCCCCCCTCCCCTGCTGCCCACGCTGGGGCTCAGCCCAGGGCCCGGGGGGCTCTGGGGGCTGGGGCAGGTCCAGCTCTCACCCCCAGCACCCCCAGGTCCTTCTCCAGGGCTGCTCCAGCTGCTCATCCCCAGCCTGGACTGACCCCAGGGGTTGTCCCGACCCAGGGCAGCAGCAGCACTTGGCCTTGTGAAACCTCATGAGGTTCCCCTGGGCCCCTCCTGGAGCTTGTCCAGGTCCCTCTGGTGTCAGCCCATCCTTCAGGGCTGTATGAATGGGGCCGTAGGTGCTGCCGTGTCTGGGTGCAGAAATGCACCCCTCAGCTGCAGGTTTTATTCTTTAAACACTGACTCCTGCCAGTGTTTGGGGGGTTCTGTTCTGCTGCGTGCACCTTTCTGTGCCAGACCCCCCTGGCTGTGCTTGTGGCTGCTGCTGGGAGCTGCTTTCCCAAAGGGGAAGGAGAGGGCAAGCAATGAGTCTGCCTCTCCTCCCTTGTCCTTAATGAGTCTGCCTCTCCTCCCTTGTCCTTAATGCATGTTTCTCCACGTGAAGCAGAGTTATCCAATCCAGGTCCTTAAGGATTTGTTTCCAAGAGCTGGAATCTCTGCTTTGTCATAATGAACTGTGAGTGGGCTGTAATAAAGGCTGCACTGTGACTTCATCTCTCTGTCACAAAAATAACCTCTCCTTTCCATCTGACCTTGTGCTTTCCTGACTTTTCCAGGACAACCAGTTTGAAATAAATGTGATAGAGATGTAGCAATGAATGACACAGGTTGCTGGGTGGAGCAAGCAGACTTTGTGGTTGCTTAAACCTTGTTTCCCTAAGAAAACAAACCTAAAATCAAATGGCTCCCGGTATGGGAGGACATATGAAAAATATTTGCATAAGGAATATACAGTTCCCTAATTGTGGCATTTTCCATGTCTCTCAAAACCATTTAAAAGCTCCTTTCTAACCACCAGCTCTGTGGCTGTGGCACACTGGCTGGGATTTTTGGCCAGCACTGCTGCTCTGCCTGATGAGGAGGTCATGTTTCATTCCCACAGCAGAATTACCCATCCTTGAGAGCCTCCAGAATGATCCTGACTCTGGAAGCCTCCCTTGGCTTCTGCGCTTTACAGAATCCCAGAATCTCAGACTGGGTCAGGTTGGGTCATCCGGTGCCACCTCCCTGCCCCAGCAGGGCCATCCCAGAGCCCAGGGCACAGCAGTGTGCCCAGCAGCTCTGCAATATCCCCAGCCAGGGACACTCCACAGCCTCTCTGCACCATCTGCTCAGGGCTGGGCACTGCCAGGGCAGAAGCTCTGCCTCCTGTGCAGGGGAATTCCTGGGCTCAGCCCTGCCCGTTCCTCTGGTGCCGCTCTGGGCCCCGGAGCAGAGCCGGGCCCTGCTCTGCCCCTCCCTGCACACAGGGACGCCCAGGCCTGAGGGCCCCTCTCGCTGGGGCTCCTCGCGGGGCTGAGCAGCCCCAGCTCCCTCAGCCTCTCCTGGGCACGGAGATGCTCCAGGCCCTTCCTCGGCTCCGCAGCCTCCGCCGGCCCCGCTCCAGGAGCTCCTGTCCCTGCTGGGCTGAGGCTCCAGAGCTGGGCACAGCGCTCCAGAGGTGTTGGATGTATTTATTTTCCTACATAATGAGCTCTCTTTCTCTCTTTGTCCTTCACCAGTTGCTTGCTTTCAACCTGAGAACTCTGCCTGTTCAGCTTGGGAGAATTCTCAGGTGTCAGGAGTGTGAGACTGTGGTTATGAGAAGGATCATAAGGTTCTAAGAGTAGATCTTTTAATTGCAGTAAGAAATCTTAAGAGACAGCAAACAATGTTCATCCAGATTAAAGTTTGGAAATAGAAATATTGTCATGCTTGCCTTTTTGATCACGTGCAGTGTTCGGCTCAGGCAGGGACAGGCTTATCTCAGGATTGGAAAGCCAATGCCATGTTGCATTTATAGCTTAATACAAATAAGCAGAATTCTTTTGTGCTTCAGTGAGCAGCTGTAATTGCTGGCAGATGTGAGTTTCAGGTTAGCTCTCCCAAACTGCCCCACGTTTACAGAGTTCCCCCCAAATCAGGCAGCAGCTCCAGGCTCTGGTTCAGCGATGGGAGAGCGAGGGCTGCACCACTGCAATACAAACAGGCAGGGGAGGAAAAACTGCTGAGAATCATGGAATATCCTGAGCTGGAAGGGACCCACCAGGATCACCCAGTCCAGCTCCCAGCCCTGCACAGACACCCCAAGAATCCCTCCTGTGCATCCCTGGCAGCGCTGTCCAAATGCGCCCGGAGCTCTGCCAGCCTCGGGGCCGGGACCATTCCCTGGGGAGCCTGGGCAGTGCCCAGCACCCTCTGGGGTGACCCTTTCCCTGATCTCCATCCCAAACCTCCCCCGCAGCCATTCCCTCCTTCCCTGAGCTCTGCCCTCAGCTCCTCTGCTGCAGCTGAACCAGCCCAGTGCCCTCGGCCGCCCCTCGCGTGGCCCCTCCAGACCCTTCCCCAGCCCCGGCTCCCTCCTTTGGACACTCTGGAGCAGCTTTGGCTCTCTCTGATGTTGTGGCACCCAAAGTGCCCCAGCACTGGAGGTGAGGCTGCCCCAGCCCAGAGCAGAGCGGGACAGTGCCTCCCTGGGCTGATGTCCCCAGGACAGGGATGGCCCTGCTGGCTCCAGGGCACTGCTGACTCAGATCCCCCTGGCCATGGACCAGGAGCCCCAGGTCCCTCTCTGCTTTTTACATTATCACTGTTCTATTGCAGCCCACGCTGCAATATCCCCGATGTCTCCCAATGCTGACAGGCAGCCTTGGTGCTCCTTAGGGAAAAATGCAGCTTTGGCACTTTCTTCTATGACTTGATCATCCGGAGATTTGTCTGGCTTACTCTCGATGCCATGCTGGTGTATTTTTGGTAGTCCAGGGTCACAGTAAAGTCTACAGCCTTCTATTCTGTTGTTCTGCAAAGCCTCTCCTGTTCTGGGATGTTGAATCCTATATTGAACTGTGGCTGTAAGAAAATCCTGTGGTTGTCACTGAACCACTGCACAGAAGGAGGTCTGATTTAAGACATTGTTACCCCACCATGTACAAGAAAATTCTGGAGAAATCTGTGTGTATTTATACACCAGATATTAAGGATAATACTGTAAAAATGCTTCATTTCAGTTGAATAGTGTAAGATCCCTGTGAACATTTTGACAAAATTGGGTGCTATGGCCCTTGTTTGTCTAAAACTGTTCAAACATCTTTTCCTCATCCTTTGTTCCTTCTGAGGCTCCCAGCTGTCAATGTGAGCAGGACTGGGGGTTCCAGAGTACTGACACTGAAAGAAGGAACTCGGGCTGTGGGAGTGAGGCAGCTTCACCATCCTCTGAACTGTCCACAGTGCTGCACAGTATCTCTGGAGAAAAAAATCTCCCATTCTTTAATACCCACGCCCGCAGTTTGCACCTGAGCCTGCGGGGAGCACAGGTAACGCAGAGGCAAAGCTGCAGCACGAGCCTGGTTCTCAGGGAAAAGGCATTTTCACCAGGCTGGGATCGTGGGAAGTTGATCTTTAACTACTGCTGCTTCCTTTGTGAGCCGGTGGTGAAAGTGCCCTGAGACAGGAGGATTTCACAACGGAGTCCCGTGACCAGACTGGGGGAGCTCTCTGGCTTCCTTAGATGTACTCATGCCAAAGCTCGAGCCCCATTCCTTCAGAAACCTTCCCTGGAATACAGGTAGGGAGAAATGACCGCTCTTCGAATTTTCAGAGCAGTGCTTTGAGCAAAAAAGTGTGCTGGGGTTCTGCAGTAAAAATAGGAGCAGCACAGATTTTTAGGAGGGAGGGTAGTGGATATATCCATCAACCAAGGAAAGATCCATATGTGTCTATCTTATATATAAAAACACAAGCTGGAAGAGCAGTACGAACGTGCCTAATATCTCGGTGTTAGACGTGAAATGAAATGAAATGAAATGTAACAAAATGGAAATGAAATGAAACAAAATGAAATACTCTGAGTTAGAGACACCTTGGCTGCAGCTCTTGCCAGGGTATCAGAGTGCCTCTGCCAGCCCAGCTTTCCTGGGAGGAATTGCATTTCTGTAATATCAGCCCATGGTGGTGCAAATAACCCAAAGAAATGTGGATGTTTTGTGATTTTTCATACAACTGGAGGGTTTTCTCTCCTCTGAAGCAGCACACCTTCCTTCACCTGCTGAGGCTGAGCCCCTCACAGTCAGCTGCAACTCTGGAGCAATTTTTATGTGTGCAGTGAAGTGCAGGAGATGCTCCTGATCACAGTGGCTGGCTCTGGTTTGGGCAGACACCAATTTGGAATTTGCTGCTCTAAATAAAGCTCTTCCACATGGACGAAAATAAGGAGGATGCTGCACAGCACAAAGCTTGACCCCAGCAGCAGTTTTGAGCGGCAGCCCCGAGGTGTTCACCTGCTGAGGGCACCCTCAGCTGTTCCACCGTGCGCAGCTGTCAGCAGCTCCGTGGCATCGCCCCGGCAGGAAATTCTGTGCAAATATCACGAAGACGTTGTGTCACCGCGAGCTCCTCGCGGCAGCGCGGCCCCACTGGCAAGGCCCCCGCGGAACAAACCTCCCTGAGTTATAAGTCACAAATATGAAGTCTTTAGGAAAGTTGGAGGAGTGCTTTACAAGAACCTTTATTTTTCCTGCCGTGGATGCCTTTCCTCACAGGATTCCTTTATGTCACTGCGCTCTGCTGAGGGGAATAAAGAACTCACTGTGCGTTCAGCTGGGTAGAGAATTTCGTATAATCTGGGGGGGTTGCTTCAAAAGAGGCAAACTGAAGAAGCAGCAAGTAAAGTATAAATGCTTAATTAAAACGAATGGGGTTTAAATTTTGCTGAAAAGAAAGCATTTAATCAACGGCGAGCACAGAGAGCTGAGATTTATTTCTGCAGCAGAAGTACCTTGAAATCCTCCTGGGATTCGCTGCCGTTGTACAGGTGGCAGAAAACAATGTCCAGAACGAGACAGTGCCTGCCTGGGAGAGCCTCCTGGCTAACTGAAAAGAGCAGGAGAACGGGCTGGTGGCATTCACACCGGGAGCAGAGGGAGCACAGGCCTGGGAGAGGTAAATGGATAAGCCCAAGTTGGTCATCAGCGAGGAACTGGGAGCACATCTCCTGCATCTCAGGGTGCTTCAATGAGCTCTGGCCAAAAGCTCGTTCTGCCACTTGGTAAAGGCGTTTTGATTGCTGGGAGAACAAAACATCGCTTGTCACTCATTTATGGAAGATACATTTTCGTGCTTTTTAGGAAGTTAATAAACCAGACATCTTCCCTGTCCAGCCCTGGCCTTGGACACTGCCAGGGGCAGCCACAGCTTCTCTGGGCACCCTGTGCCAGGGCCTCCTCCCCCACAGGGAACAACTCCTTCCCAATATCCCATGTACCCCACTCTCTCCCAGTCTGAAGCCATTCCCCCTTGTCCTGTCACTCCAGGCCCTTGTAAAAAATCTCTCTACGTGGTGCCAAATCCTGAGACAGCAAGATTTGTCCAGCTGTCTGTTTTGAAATTAGTTCCCTTCCCCTTGAAATTCCGAGTATTAATTACTGAGCAGATCAGCTGAGAATTCTGTGTTAATAATTTGCTTTTATCTCTGTGTTAATAATTTGATTTTATCTGGAAACCAACTCCTCAAAAAAAAAAAAAAAAAAAAGGCATCACTTTGGGCCAGCTCTAGAGTTGATTGAAATATGCAAACTAAAAAATGCCCACAGAAATTTGATCCTTGTGTGGGTACTGGGCTCTTTTGAAAACCTGTGGCTTCTCCTACTTCGTATCAGACAAGTGAGACCCTTTTTCTGAGCAATGCCTCCTTTTTGTGAGGGCTGAAGCAAAGAACTGCGTTGGAGTTTTGGCCAAGTTTGTTGCAGACCCCAGACTTACAAACAGTCTGAAATTTAAAGGTATATAAGAAGGTTCAAATACTTATGTACAATATTCCTAGAAAAACAGGCCTAGCAAAGCCAGTATGAAATTTTAGTCTTAAATACGTTATAAATGTTGCTGGTAGTGCTGCCTGTAATTAAGCTTGCCTCACATTTCCCATTATAAGCCCCAGTTTTCAGTGGCATAAATCTGTGCCAGATTTTAACTGTTTGGGCTGAAACTTTCCATGCTGAATGTCTGCCTCAGATGAATTGTTTGGAAAGCTTCAACAAAAAATGGTTTCACCATTTCTGGGAATGAAATTAAGAGAAAAATATTTTCTTTTACCCATGCAAACTTAATTCTGGCATTTCCTAAGCTTTGAGTGCTGGGGCTGTAACCTTGATGTTTTTATATATGTATGTTTATGTTTCCTCCAGAAAGGGAAAGTTTATAAAATAATGCCTACCTGGGTATATTTGGATAGCCAGGCAACTTTGAACTCGACATGAAAACTGTAAATAATTTAATTAGCTTGGAAACGATGTAATTACATTGATTTATTGTTTATCCTTGGGCAAATTGCTTGAGGCCTGATTTCAACAGGCCCATCTTCCTTAGGGACTGGACTACGGATTAATTTTAAGATTGGTCTCCTAATTTAACTTTTATTTCAGTTCTTAGATACGAAGTGTGGCGAATACTCTCTTCCTCCATGGCTGTCAGGCTGATTTAAGGTTTGCAGGACGTTTTTGATTTGATTTGTTGCAATGCACCCTCCCATCACCCAGTTCTAGCTCAGCAGCAGGCTCAGCCCTCAGCTCTTTGAAGGGACGTTGTCTCCCGCATTGCCCCGTGCGTCTGCAGATACGGACACCAGCCAGAAACCTGATTTTAGCTGGATCGCTGGTGATTTCTACCAGCCAAAATTTGACTTCGGGCTGGCACCCTGGCACTGCCCTGCCCGGCCGTGGGCTGGGGACGGGCTCGGGCAGGCGTGTGCGGGTCCCCCTGCCCAGCAGGGACATCCTGGGCTGAGGACGTTTATTTTAGTGCCGCCCTCAAGCGCACCTTTGTTTTTCTTGCATCTTTGACTTCACTTCCTGGATAGAATTTTTTTTGTGGGAAAAAAGAAAATTTCACGTCGAAGTGTTCAAGAAGTAATTAAGATGGATTGTGTTTTTTGAAGAGGAATCAGACAGGTGTGGAAATGATATCACTTGTTGCATTAACGTTGTTATTGCCAGGGATTTTTAGTCGAGCTGCCCAGGAAATTCTTTTGGGGGAAAAAAAAAGGTGCCATTTTGATCCAATTTTCTGTACTATTGGCAAGAGCTGTGACAACGATGAAATAATTTTCTATCTCTGTGCTGCGGGCCCAAGGCAAGACTTTCTTCCTTTCACAGCTTCTTGTGTAATTGTCTTTAAGTAAAATTAGCTGTAGATCGCTGTAGTCTGAACAAAAGAACATTCGTCTCTCTAAAGAACCTTAACTTCCCCCCGAGGCTGATAGTGACTGCCCTCGCCCTGGCGCAGTCCTCCCTCTGCTGATGGGGGCCACTGGGCATTAAAAGAAGAGGAAAAAGGACTCTGCTCCAGCCTATGAGGGCAGGAATTACCGGGACAATAAACGGCATTCCCACTTCAAAGGCTTCGCAGCAAACTGGGCTTGGAGCCCCGTCCTGCCCGCTCCTGGGGAAGGGCTCTGCCCAGCAGCCGGCAAGGCTGGCCCCGCTGCCTCTGGAGCCGGGAGCGCGGGGATATTCCGAGGGGAAGCTGTTTGCGCCGAATTTCTCTGGGAATGTCTCCGCTCGCCCCGCTCCCAAACCGCCGTGCATTCCTTCTCCTCGCAGCCGCTGGATGCAGAGTTTCCCTGAGCTCGCCCTGCTCGGGGGCTGTCCTGGCCTTTGTCCTGGCCTGCCCTTTGTCCTGCCCTGCCCTTTGTCCTGCCCTGCCCTTTGTCCTGTCCTGCCCTGTGTCCTGTCCTGTCCTGTGTCCTGTCCTGCCCTGCCCTTTGTCCTGTCCTGGCCTTTGTCCTGGCCTTTGTCCTGCCCTGCCCTTTGTCCTGCCCTGCCCTTTGTCCTGCCCTGGCCTGTGTCCTGTCCTGTCCTGTGTCCTGTCCTGCCCTGCCCTTTGTCCTGTCCTGGCCTTTGTCCTGGCCTTTGTCCTGCCCTGCCCTTTGTCCTGCCCTGCCCTTTGTCCTGCCCTGCCCTTTGTCCTGCCCTGCCCTTTGTCCTGCCCTGCCCTTTGTCCTGCCCTGCCCTTTGTCCTGCCCTGGCCTGTGTCCTGTCCTGTCCTGTGTCCTGTCCTGCCCTGCCCTTTGTCCTGTCCTGGCCTTTGTCCTGGCCTTTGTCCTGCCCTGCCCTTTGTCCTGCCCTGCCCTTTGTCCTGCCCTGCCCTTTGTCCTGCCCTGTGTCCTGTCCTGGCCTTTGTCCTGCCCTGCCCTGCCCTTTGTCCTGCCCTTTGTCCTGTCCTGCCCTTTGTCCTGCCCTGGCCTTTGTCCTGCCCTTTGTCCTGCCCCAGCGCTGTGGCTCCTGTCCGGCTGCAGCTCCTTGCTGGGGCCAGGAGGGCTGGGAAGGTTCCTCGGTGGGAGCCCGTCGGCCCCGTGTCCGTCACAGCTGGGGGGTCCCTCCCGCAGCTCCTGTGCTCCGTTCAGCACTGCACCGGAGCGGCTCTGTGCCTCTGCTTACTGAGCCTCCACTCCTTCTGCAAGTGAGAGGTTTTGCTTTGGGTATGGTAAAATACATCGCTTGAAGAGTAGCATGAGATGCTTCACAACATGCAATAAGTTGTTGTGGGAGAAAAAGTGAAGAAGAGCGATCTTGTAAGAGAAAGAAATGTAGGAAATACTTTTCAGCTCAACTTGAGGTTCGTGTCCTTCGCTCACATCATGATGCCTTCTAGAGGCTGCCCTGGAGCAGAGGCTGGACAGAGGTAAGGATAAAGGGCAGGGATTTATGGAAAGGCCTTCCCAGGGCGCACCTTGGGCAGTGCAGGAGTCTCGCAGAGACTGCACCCAGGATGGACACGGCCACATGATTTTGGGACAGATATAAGTTTTGTCCAGTTGCATATCAGTGGTTAATTGTGCAATTCCAGCTTCAGGCAGTGCAGTCCCATTCTCTCAGTTTGCTTCCCCCAACTCACTTTTGTTTCCATTTCTCGGGGCCTGAGACAGTGAGGTGTCCTTGATTCCCAGGCCTGGAGAGGAATTGTTGTGTCTGACCAAAATGGGAAAAGCAACTGCTCACACTCTGTATGGAGCTCAGAGTTACACATTAAAGAACTGCAGGATTACAAATATATGAAAATATAAAAGCTGAAATCCTAAGGCATCAATCAGACCTCTAACATGAAATGATGGGAGAGGTCCTTGCTCTCCTGCTCACCTGAAGGTGCTCTTTGTTGAAGCTGCTGCTGCCATGATTCCATCCCCACCCCAGCAGCAGCTCACTCGCATCACAGGGTTTTCAACCCCCAAAATTAATCTCGCCCTTCTCAAACAAAGCAGGAAGCTGCTGCTCCAGCCACCCCCCGTCCTGAAGTGCCACTGCTGCTGTTCCACCCAGTGACAGCCCGGGTGGGGCAGGACCGGCTTCCAGAGCAAACGGGTGTTTCCCATCTGTGTGAAGGTTTGGTTTCCCTCCTGCTGGAAGTCCCTGCCTCGCACTGCAGTCCTATCCGGAGCAGATCAACCCTTGCATGCACATCAAAGTGAAGAAACACCCTGAAAGGCAGCACCAAAACGCTGTTGTAGGAGCATAAAGCTCCGAGGCTGCCGGAGTTCAAGGGGCATTCGCACACCGCTCTCAGGGATGCACAGGGTGGGATGGTTGGGGTGGCCGTGCAGGGCCAGGAGCGGGGCTTGACCGTCCTCGTGCGTCCCTTCCAGTCCAGGGTATTCCATGGTGCTCTAATCAGTGAGTGCCTCCCACGCCTGCAGGATATTCCATGGTTCTCTAATCAGTGAGTGCCTCCCACGCCTGCAGGATATTCCATGGTTCTCTAATCAGTGAGTGCCTCCCACGCCTGCAGGATATTCCATGGTTCTCTAATCAGTGAGTGCCTCCCTCGCCTGTCCTTGGGGGGTGCCCACTGCTTTTGAGAATTTAGGCATGGACTCCACGTGCTGCTCCTCCCCGGTGTCCGTCCCCTGCCTGGCTGCTGGTGAGGGAGCTGCACTCCTTGACGTGATTTGCTCTTGAGAAACGCCTGTTGGCCATCAGTCATCTCTGCCTCTGGCTTCAAATGTTTGTGTAATGATTTGTTCCAGCATTTTTCCAAGAACTGAAGCAAAGTGAAAAGGCAATTGCAGCAGTCTCTGGAATTTTCAGATGCCAAGTACCCCGTGACACGATGCATCTGGGGCAGGTCAGCTCCAACAGTGGATCCATTTATGTACCCTCAGCTCTTCTCTCCACTGCTAAACTGCAGCTCTTGGTCTCACTCCTTTCTCAATCTTGTCACCTGAGTGCGTGATAAGGTATTTAATTAACTAAAATGTGTTCCAGGCAAGAAAATGCTGGGACTGATAGGAGTAGTTCAGTGTTTAACATGAAGTGTACAAACCTTGCTGTAATTTCAGTTGGTGCGGCTTTTGGCCTCTTGTCACTGCTTATTAGTGCTGGTTTGCGTTTAAAAACAAAAGTACAAATTGCAAACAGAATGGGCTTGTTAATTAAGGATTGTTTTGTGGAATGAAACATCAAATAGCCTCCCTCTGCAGGCTGTAGCCATTCCTGAAACCCATCCGTGTCATATTTCTCTGCAGAGGTTGAAATATGTCAGGCAGGTGTTTCAAAAGTCCTTCTGCTGCAGGGAAATACACTCTGATGTAATCTGCCTAATTTGACTCTTTGAATTACTTTCAAGCACCCTTGCTGTTTGTAATGGAAATAGCTCCCCAACCACTTCAGAGAGCACTTTGTAATGTGAGCTGGTAAAACTCTGCAGGTGTAGTGGGTTTTTATTTTATTTAACATCTTAGGTTTGTTTACTTTAATGTGTTATTGAAAAAGTGACATAAAAGTGGTTTAACAAGTCATTTTTCATTTGAAAAATGTTTTCTTATTAACAAAGTTAACATCCAGTATTCTGCAGTAGAACTACTGACTCCAGGAAATCGCATTTTGCCCAGGAGAGTTTGTTTCCTGAGGCTGAAATTCCCCCAAGACTTTTGTTTGGGACTGTACATACCTGAGGCCTTTTGGCATAAGCATCAATTAAAAAATGGGAAATGGTGTTTTCCTTGCTAATTCTTGGCTACTGAATTGAGGCTACTGAAAGCCCAGGGTTTAATTAAATTTATTTTTTGTGTTGGTTTACTTCCCTCCCCACACCCACCCTCCGTCCCCTCATGCGAGTTCATGAATTACCTGGGTTGTCTCAGGGAAAGGATCCTGAGATGTCAGAGTTCATCATCTGAACCATGGAGTTCACGGGGTCCCAGGACCACTGAGGTTGGAGGAGACCTCCAAGGGCACCGAGCCCAGCCTGTGCCCGGTGCCCACCCTGTCCCCTGCCCAGAGCACCGAGTGCCACCTCCAGCCCTTCCTCGGGCACCTCCAGGGACGGGCACTCCAAACCTCCCTGGGCAGCCCCTGCCCAGGCCTGAGCGCCCTTTCCCCGGAGAACTTCCTGCTGCTGTCCACCCTGAGCCTCCCCTGGCCCAGCCTGAGGCCGTTCCCTCTCCTCCTGTCCCTGTTCCCTGGGAGCAGAGCCCGACCCCCCCGCCTGCCCCCTCCTGTCAGGGAGTTGTGCAGAGCCACAAGGTCCCCCCTGAGCCTCCTTTTCTCCAGGCTGAGCCCCTTTCCCAGCTCCCTCAGCCGCTCCTGGGGCTCCAGCCCCTTCCCAGCTCCATTCCCTGCCCTGGACACGCTCCAGCCCCTCCAGGGCTCTCTGGCCAGGAGGGGCCAGAACTGGACACAGCCCCCGAGGTGAGGCCTCTGGTACTGACTGCAGAGGGACAGTTGTTAACCACGGAGTTCATCAGTTGTGCCTCAGCACACTTAATACATTTTGAGCAAATTATAATTCAGAGAAGTAGAAAACCTCCTGGGATGTTACCTTGGTGTTCTGCACACAATCCCATTATAGTATCAGCACACGAACCCATTTAAGCTGGAAAAAATCAAATGAAAACTGATAATGAGCAGCCAGTGCAGCCATTGGTGTCCAGGAATTGCTTCATCCCGCCAGGGAAAATGTATTCCCAGCACGGTCAGTTTATTAACTTTATTTTCATTCACACCTAAGGCTGTGTTTTAGTGGAGATAAAAAGATGAACAAAATAAAGTGTGGTGTTTCAAGGAGATGCTGTTTTCCCTGATATTTTGTTGTGGGACTTGCCACGGTACCAATTTCAGTTCATTATTTTTTAAATGGTTCCTTGCTTTATTCCATAGCTGGGATTGCTTCAAACACTCCCAATTCACACATCCAAATTCTAATACAGCCCTTCCAATGCAGCCTTTGCACCTGCCCAGGTTCTCAGCACTGTCCTTGGTGTCCTGTCGGGCTCACGAGTCAGCTTTAAACGTCCATAACTTGGTTATTTCAGAACTTCAAGCACTGCTCTTGTTTTTCAGTCAAGGCTACCATTTTGCCCTTGCCAAGTCCGGAGTTTCAAATCAAAGCCATTTTTGAATTATCCAAGCACCAAAAAAGGAAAAAAAAAGATCTGAAAAATAAAGTTGACAGCTGTGAGGTTTTTTTTCCACATTCATCTACCTCAAACAGCTGAATGGATTTTATAAGACTTTCCAAAAATATCCCCCTCTACGCTACAGGCAGAGTTAGTTAAACAGCAGAAAAACTTAGTAAATCTACTACAACTCACTTTCTGTTTTGACAACTCTTGTCTCTTCCTCGTTTGCCCACTGAGGTAATTTACGCCGGCGTGTTTGGTTAGTGCTCGTGTTTCGGGGGTGGCTGCTCTCCCTCTGAGGATCTGTGTTTAGAAGAAGGTTCCCTGCAATTCATTATTTTCCAGGGTGTTAGTCAGAGGTCAAAGCAGTGGCTGGAGCAGTCACGACTTGTGAACATTTTCTAGCTGAAGCTGAGCCTTGAAGAGTGAGCCACAGACCGAAAAAAATACTCACCAAAATAGAAATTGCACCATGGCAGCTGGAGAAAAGCATTTGTAAAAAGGGTTCCCTTCATTTTGTGAACAATAATTTTCACAATAAAGATGATGCAGAGGGAATGAAGAATAGCTCCTATTTCCCAAAGAATAGAATTGTCAGCTCTGAGTGTGCCCAAATGAGGGACAATTCTGTGCCATCAGTTAATGTAATGGGGAGTTTACAAACGTTTCCCAATGGAAGTTCACACTTTCCTTGTATTCAGAGTCATTGTGGGGTGTGTGAGCACTGTTTTCATCCCTGGGAGCTGGGTGTGCAGAGCCCAGGTTGCCTTGGGAGGTGGAATTAGGGGGATAAGGAGCTCCCAGCAGGCAGTGCCCCCATCACCCTTGGGACGAGCCACGCTGTGCCCCACCGTGTGAACACAGAGGTGGGAAGCTCCAAGGAATCAGCTGGTCCTTTTCCTGCAGGGGTGCATTTTATTGCACCAGGCACATCTGGGGAGCACCTCGTGCTCTGCAGCATCCAGGGGAAGGATCTGCATTCCAAGCCGGGGCTTATTTTGACTTGTAAATCTGTTTTTATGAGGTGTATGTGTGCGCCTCCCCCAGGAGAGGGAATGCTCTTTCCAAACGGGCATTTGGATGCCATATGCTTGGAAAATGCTGGCCATGGCTCAGGAGCAGTGAAGCTCTTCCTCTGTGACCTTCCTAGTGACGGGTTTATCTCTAGAACACACTCCTGAGGAATGAAGGGCAATAGATTAAAAGCTTGGGTTGCTATCTGTAAGCCGCTCTGAAATTAAGCTGTTCAATAGAAAACTGAGGTTCAGGGCTGTCTGAAGCTTTGTCTTTCCATGTGTTCCATGAAACCCACCCCAAAGTCAGCAAAAACACTCCTGTGTGGTCAGGTGATGTGGATTTGGGCTCATGTGGGCTTGGTGACTGCATGGCAGCCTCAGCGTGTCCTTTATGAATTGAATGTAAGAGTTTCATTTGTAAACCAGAACTCCAGCAGGTCTTCAGTTCAGATTCAGCTTGGTTAGGGACTGTGGCATCTCAAAGAAGGGTCAAAGTGTGGCTGCTGGGTCCGCTGGGCAGCATGAATCTGGACAATAATCTTTGCAAAGTCTATGAAAAGGGAATTTCAGAGCTCCTGACAGGCCTCTCTAGAAATATCCAATAGTTTTAAAAGTCATAAAAATGATATACCAAAATTCATGGTGTGAAAGAACCAGATTGTGGATGTAAAACTGGGACCATCAGACTGCAGCGTAAGATTTGGGTGGTTTTTCCCCTGTGGCTCAGTAAAGGTGTAAAACTGAGCAGGAGGAGGTGTGGGATGGAAGAGGGGAACACCTGCCCTGAAGCTCGGACAAGGAAGTGTGTCCTGGGGAGTCAATGCTGACGGGCTGGATTTGGGATCCCCTGCTGGCTCTGGGGCCTCTCCTGCTCCCTGTAAGCAGAACCAGTTTGCTTTGGCACCTGGAGCTGTTTGTAGTGTCAGGAGGTGTGGGATGGGTGGTGGGACCAGGGCACGTCCCTCTGCTGGGGCCACCACGCTCATCCACAGGAGTCAGGAGAGTGCTTCTCAGAGCTTTCCTGGCCACGACAGCTCCTGATGGTAGCTGGTGGCTGCTTCTCTCCTTTTCTCTTTGTAAAATTGCTCCCCAAATGGGCTGGATCTGGGTTTCAGCTTCTGGCCTGTGCCAGTTTTCTTATCTTTCTTACCTTTTTAGATATCTTACTCTTCAAGTTGGAAACTTCCCAGAAAATATTTTGTGTTTAATTAAAGAAAATTAAAATATCCAGGCTACGAAATAGAAACTTTTGACACTCAGCAGGTGGCTCCAGCAGGCTTTTCCTGCAGGAAACCCAGGGACTGCAGTGGGGGCCTGGTGAATCACAGAATCTTAGGATGGCCTGGGTAGAGATGAACCTTAAAGCTCCTCTGCCATGGCAGGGACACCTCCCACTGTCCCAGGCTGCTCCAAGCCTGTCCAGCCTGGCCTTGGGCACTGCCAGGGATCCAGGGGCAGCCACAGCTTCTCTGGGCACCCTGTGCCAGGGCCTCCCACCCTCCCAGGGAACAATTCCTTCCCAATATCCCATCTGAGCCTGCCCTCTGGCAGTTTCAAAAACTGAAAAGAGGAAGATGCATCAAACTGGGGATGAAGGTTTTGCAGGCAGGAGACTTGTTTTTCCCCTGTATTACTCTGAATATCCAAATGACTTTTAATGACAATTACAGATATTTCAGCCAGTGGGGGAAGTACCCGAAAGACACCTCCAAATGTCATTTGCATTTCTTTATCTTATCTGGAATAATTTGAGGGCTTTGTGGAAGAATGGTGAAGTGGGGAATTGTGATGATAGGCTGAAGATGACAAAGCAAGTGATGCACATCAGAACATCATCCTGTGTTCCAGCAGCCTGGGCAGAAATGGCAGAAGGCTGAGGGTCTGCTCTGAAGTGTTTCAGAGCCATAATAAACCAGGGAGGATTGGAATTTAAAATACCAACATCCAGCAGCAAAGGGTAGATTAAAATCTGCTTTGGAAATCATTCCCCAAAACTCGTATTTTGTGTCTGATGAAGATTTTTTTACACATGACATTGTGCTGCATTTCTGCCTTGACTTTATAGAGAACCACCACCCAGCCTGCACCTTTCTGGGAAGCTGGATTAGACTTCAGGCACGCAGCAATGAATTCCAGTTTGGAGAGGATCCACCTCACAGTTCTCAAGAGCCAGTATCCAGAAAACCCCAGGGACTGGACGGATTTCCCGTTTAGGAAGAACACCCCAGATCTCTGCTGCGCGGCTCTGGGTCCGTGGATGTTCACTGATTTGTCTTGGCAAGGGAGCGGGGGGAATTTGAGAAGGTAGCAAATTGCAAGATTATGTGAAAAGCCTATGATTCCAGTGCACCAGAGAGGTTCTCCTGGTTTCCTTTGCTGCTCTACTCCAGTGACTGGTCCACGCTCTGATTGCTGTGTTCGGGGATTAGTGTCACACACAATCCATCACAGACCCAGCATGTGTTCTCGGGGATGGACCACATTTCCTTGCTTATAATCACACTTTCATTGTGCTCTCGAGTCAGAGGAAAAGCTCTTCCTCATCAATATTTGGTTGAGCAGACTTGTACCAGATGTAGATTAGTGTGGGCTTTTTTCCATCTGGGATCAATCAATAAGATACCAGTTTAGTTTTAAAGACAATGGACAGATTGTGTGAGGGTATTTTGTACCTGTGGAGGTTGTGAATACCTCTGGTGCTGTTAATTCATCTCATCTCACTGGTTTTCTCTCTGCAAACTGCTTTTCTGTCAGTTTGAATATTTTTAAGTGGATGTGGAAGAACTATCGTTTAACACTTCATAGGGCAAGGAAAAGACACAAGCCCTAAAACTGTGCATAGAAATCACAATTCTGACCTGAAAGCACAGCCCTGGAGATCTGCAGATGACAAGGTGAAAGCCTTTGCTCGGTATTCAGCACTTCCTTGGAGCCTACAAGTCTTACTGCATGTATTTGCCAGTGTATTCTGAAAAGGCCTCAGTATTCAGAGCCCTGAAGTTATTTCATTACCTGTCCCCTACCTCTGAGCCCATGATACCTAATTTGGGCTCTTAATTCTTCACAAGACCCCACAGCCTGATGCTGAGCTCTGTTCAGGGACTTTTTAGTTTCAAGGCAGTTTATGTGGGCATTATTTCCACACTTTTGGTGTAGCTGCTTGTCGTGGTTTAGGAATGGTCCCCCCCCCAGTTCAGAGTTCCCACTGGAACTGCAAAGCAGAGTGCTGGGATGGGGAGGAGAATGGAGGCACAAAAGGCAGTGATCATAGGCTGAGAGCTGAACAATTTACTGGAAACAGCAACGAGATCAGAAAGTGAACAGTAACAGCAGCAATGCTGATGGCAGAGGGTACAAGCACAAGGAATGTCACCGCTCGATGTGACAGCAGCCACTGCCTGGCCACAGCCATGTCACCTCAACCGCTCCCTGCAGCTCAGGCCCTCCCTGGGCAGTTCCAAGGCCTGAGCACCCTGTCCAGGGAGAAATTCCTGCTGCTGTCCACCCGGAGCCGCCCCTGGCCCAGCCTGAGGCCGTCCCCTCTCCTCCTGTCCCTGTTCCCTGGGAGCAGAGCCCGACCCCCCCGGCTGCCCCCTCCTGTCCGGGAGTTGTGCAGAGCCACAAGGTCCCCCTGAGCCTCCTTTTCTCCAGGCTGAGCCCCTTTCCAGCTCCCTCAGCCTCTCCTGGTGCACAAATGACCCCAGTGATCTCGGCAGAGCCACCCCTGTGCTGGGAGCAGGAGGTACCTGGAAGAATCTTGCAAGGTGGGGCTGGAGAGGAGTCACATCCCACAGAAATAACCCAACCAAAGCAGGATGCTTTTCCCTGTTTTTCACAGCGTTTGGACTCGTGCTTTCACTACTCAAAGTAGAAGAGGGCTCGTCCCAGGGCAGTGGAAGCTGTTTCCCCCCTAGGCAGGGGCTGGGTGTGTTTGCAGCGTGAGGATTTGGGAGCTGGGGATTCCTGCCTTTCTCCACGGGGAGCAATGTCCCATTCACGGCAGGAGCCCTCTCGCTGGTGGTTCCACACAGTGAGCTGGGAAAGGGACCCATGGTGTGCGGATCAGCGTGGCTGGACAGGCAGGACAGGCAGTTCTGCTGCCTGACGTGCTCCAAGACATACCCAGACATCCAAATTGCCTCTTCCTGAGAAGGCCAAGTGCTCTTCCAGTTGCTGTTCTGGGAAGCCGTGCCCTGGGTTTATAATTCAGTTTGGAATTTCAGGATCAGACATAATGCCGTTATCCACTTCAGAGGAAAAGCCTTAGAAAAAGGAGGGGGGAAGCTGTTGATATTTGGAAAAATGAAAAATGTTTAAAATACTTTTTTTGGGGAAAAAAAACCAAAACCAAAACCCTCAGTGAATTCAGCTGGGCTTCTGGCCAGTCTTGGAGGCTTCTCTTCCAGAATGTCTGAGTATGAATGAATCCCCACACGATCCTGGGAACTCTGCAGCCAGCCGTGGGATTCTGTGCATGGCACCACCTGCAGATGGAACCTCTGGAGAGCTTTGCAGTTTCTGAAGCTCACCTGGTTACAGCACAGAGCACAGGTAGAGCTGGGCTGACAGCTCCTGGCTGCCAGGACAGGGAATAAACCAGCAGCGAACTCACACACGGCACCGCTGGAGCTGTCTTGGAAAACTGGTGTATGGACTGGGTTTTGGAAGAGGTCGTGGTCCAAGATAAGAGAGAAGGGATTAAAAAAAGTAAAACGAGTAGTAGTGAGCTCTGTTTGTATGTTTGTTTGTTTGTTTTTTAAATAATCAGAACATGACTGAAGTAAATTTTGCCATTTCCAGCATCTCGTTATCTCCCTGTGGACAAACATCTGAATCTGCCTAAGGATCTCCTGTTTTAACATTGAATAGCAAATTCTTTGGGTAAAACTGCCTAAATACAACCAAAAACCTTTTAGAGGCTGAATTCTTTTCCAAGGAAAGCTTGAGCAAATCCCTTTGATAAAGGGAATTTAGCCAGGAGCAAGGAGGAAATGTGCTTTCTGGGTGACAGCATGAGCAGAAGGGTTGGGATTCCAGCCCTCTGCTCTTCTAAGTTATAGGGTTTTTTCTGAAATAAAAAAGAATTTCATGTGTCTGTTGTACCAGTCCCTTCACTCTAAATTTCAGTGGATGGAAACGAATTCAGGAATGGTCTTATTTATCATCTGTTCAGAGCATTTGAGATGTTTGGCTGTTGGACAATCCAATACATGGCATTTTTCTGGATTATTGGAGCAAGACTCAGAGCTTTTTGTCTTGCTGGTCTCACAGGCCTGGCAGCTGCTGGTGGGCATTGTTAATAAATGAACACTGAGGAGAACGTGAAAGCCTCAAGAAAAACACATTCTCATTTCAGCCCCTCCTTCTTTCCCAGTCTAACAAAAAATCCTAACAAAAGCCTTCAAGACAACCTTTGAATCCAGGTGGTAAAGGATCCTTGTGCTCTAATGCATAACCAGAAACGTTGCCAAAGCTCACAGAACTCCGGCCCCATTGCAGAACCAGCCATGGGATGTCTGCTGGATGCAGTTCTGGTGATTAATTGTATGTCATTTGGGATATAATGGCTCTAATTTTAAAGGCCCATCAGCTGTGGAGCTCACTGAGGTATTTTAATACTTTCAGCACTACGAGCTCAGGCAATTTTGAAGTAAACATTGCCTAGGACAGAATATTGAAGTAAAACCTCATAATCATTGTGGAATTTGAGCTATGAGCTGTGTCACCTTGTATGCACCTGTTACAGGTGAGTCCTTCCTCATCCTCACCCTCGTGCCTGGCTTCCCCACCAGGTGAAGGTCTCACTGTCGAATTTCTCCTACAAACAGCACTTTCAGCCTGAGCAGAGATTCTGTTCCCTCCTGGTTTCTCTGTGGTGCCTCCCAGCTGTGAGAGGATGAGAGGAAACAGCCTCAGGCTGTGCCTTCCCCTGGGCTTGCTGCGTTGGATCCTGCACAGGTAAAGGTGTGTCCAGCCTTGAAAGGTCTCCCTCAAAGCATGAGGGAGGCCAGAGCGAGCGCTGGTGCTGAACCCCCGGGGTCAGTCCAGGCTGGGGATGAGCAGCTGGAGCAGCCCTGGAGAAGGACCTGGGGGTGCGGGGGGTGAGAGCGGGACCTGCCCCAGCACCCAGAGCCCCCCGGGCCCTGGGCTGAGCCCCAGCGCGGGCAGCAGGGGAGGGGGGATTCTGCCCCTCTGCCCCGCTCAGGGGAGACCCCACCTGCAGAGCTGCCCCAGCCCTGGGGCCCAGCACAGGAAGGAGCTGGAGCTGCTGGAGCCAGGCCAGAGGAGGCACCAGGATGAGCAGAGGGATGGAGCAGCTCTGCTGGGAGGAGAGGCTGGGAGAGCTGGGATTGTTCACCTGGAGAGGAGAAGCTGTGGGGTGACCTCGTTGTGGCCTTCCAGTGCCTGAAGGAGCCAACAGGAAACGTGGAGAGAGACAATTTCCAAGGGATGGAGGGACAGGACACAGGAATGGCTTCCCACTGCCAGAGAGCAGGGATAGATGGGATATTGTGAAGGAATTGTTCCCTGGGAGGGGGTGAGGCCCTGGCACAGGGTGCCCAGAGCAGCTGTGGCTGCCCCTGGATCCCTGGCAGTGCCCAAGGCCAGGTTGGGTGGATTTGGAGCGGCCTGGGACAGTGGAAGGTGTCCCTGCCCATGGCAGGGGGTGGGATGGGATGGGATGGGCTTTAAGGTCCCTTCCAACCCCAGCCATTCTGTGATTCTGTGATTTAGATGAAGGGGGATGATAAATTTTAATCACACCGTGGAGCTTAAATCTGCCAAAGCATTTCTGGTAAGCAAATGCCTCAGGCGAATGCTTTAACCCCTTTCCAGTGGAACCAAACATCTGTTTGTACTTTAGTGGAACAGTGACCCGAGAGGCTGGGTTTTGCCTGGAGAAAAGGGTGTGTTTGCACACCTTGTGTGCTCTTCAGCAAGGAATTGTTAAAAGTTGCTCCTGGATGCTCGGGGAGGGAGCAGCCAGTGAGAGGCAAGCCCAGCCCGTGGTGGGGTCCTGAGCCAGCGGGTTCCTACAGCTCTGTCTAGACCAAAGAGGTTTGGAAATTTTCAGATTAGCTTTGGATAAGCCTCTGAACTTCTGGATGCTTCTCCCAGCCAGATCAGACCTCTAAAGAGCCTGAGGTTTGTCCATTGCTAATTTTCATGTGCATTACATTAGAAACTCTGGAGTGCAAATATTTCTTATTTTAAAAATAGAAAAATAAGACAATAAATCAGAAGGAAAAGCATGCTGAAAAAAACTGTAGAAAACAGATGAAAAGCAAAAGGGAAAAGAGAACTTCGCAAAAATACCGTAAATGCCAGCCCCTTCAAATACGATTTCCTGCATATTCCACTTTAAAAAGGACGATACTGCAGCATGCTCTCACATGCAGGGCCAAAAATATGAAGGAATACAGCCTTGTTTGATCTCCGGAGCCGAACGGCTGTCACTTGGCCATCCCCACGGGCTGGCAGGGCCGGCCGTGCCCGCTGGTTGTGTGGGCAGCGCTCCCGCGCTGGGCCATAGCGCTGACACCTTCCCCCCGAGCAGCATCCTGTGGCATCCTGGCCCCCAGCGCCTGTGGCTTGGGCACAGCACTTCAAAAGCAGCTTCTGGCACGGGCAGGAAATAGTTTGAAGTGAGTTTGGAGGCTTCCCAAAGAGACCTGCTCCAAGCAAGCCGAGAGCTTACATTATCTCCTGTAAAAGACCCAGCTCCTTTCAGGAGCCTGCCAGGGCTCTGTGGAATAACGTGTGGCTGCTGAGAAACCCTGACAAATGCAGTGGCTGCTGACGAAAATACGAAGCACAAACACGGTGCAGAGGTAGCAGCTCGGTGCTGTGTGTCTGCTCCTAATTGCCCAGAATCTGGAAGAGACTCGCTGTGTGCTTTGCAAATGGCAAAACGAACTCGTCTGGTGATTAGTCAGAGCCAGTCGAGCCTGTGCTGGGAGCTGCGGAAGACAAGAGGGAGGGAAACTTTAAAAACAACATCTGCTTAATGTGAAGAAGTTGCAGCCACTACTAATGCATCTTCTGGAATTAATGTGTCATACAATTTCTCTCTGCTGAGTGAAAGTTTGTCTAATTAGAAGGACGTTGGGAGCTTGAAAAAAAAGACAGAGTATAAAAAGCAGAAACACATTGTGTTTCCGTGCAGAAGTAGCACTTGCCAGTCCTTGAGCACATAATCGAGAAATGGAGTAGTAACGACTTTATTTTCCTCCCAGTGACTCTCCAGATGCCTAATTTGCAGTTAGAAGCTGATTGGTTTTCTGCTCAGGGGCTCTTTTCCCACAGTAAATCAGTTGCGAGGTGGCTGCTCACGACTCTGCAGTTCGGCGGAGCCAGAGAATACCCTGCACTGGAAACCATTGGTGCAAGAGCTCAGGAGCAAACTGGGCTGCTTTGCTCCTCCTCAGGAGCCTGAGTGGCTGAAATGCAGCCCTGGGACTGTGCTCCAGGGCTCACCGTGATTCCTGCCGGTGGGAATTGGGAGATGGGGACAGGCCACCCTCCACTCACCCCAAGCCGTGAGGAGCAGCAGAACCTGACCCTGCAGGGCTGCTGCCTCAAGAGGTTGGGCTGGTTTCTTTTAAAATCCCTCAATGCACTTGTTCACTTGCCTGCTGTACATTAGTCTGGATAAATCATTTGGGAAAAGCTGCCATCTAGGTAAAATCGTATAAAAAGCCAAGTACCTTCCTCAGTCTTCCTCCTTTCCCTGCATGGCTGGAGAACGGGAGAGCCCAGTGGCAGGTTAATGATGTTCTCCAGTGAAGTGCAGTGAGCAGCAGGTCAGCAACAGCTCCAGCCTTCAGAGCAGCAAAGAGCCTTTTGAAGGTGAGGCACCAGGTGCACCCACGGGTTTATCTGGTTTAGAGCCTGTGTTATTTGTAAAGAGGGAGCAGCCAAGGGAAAAACAGCTCGTGGTTCTTCATCTGCCAGGGGAAAGCACAAAAGGAGAAAACCTCAGCAGCCAGCTGTGAGTCCCTGTTCTGATGGGAGGGGTGAGAGTGGAAGGCTCAGTGGGTGCCCAGGGCTGTGCTTTATCCCTTGATGTGCAGGTCTTCACTGTATTTATGCTAGTGCAGGGCTGAGTGGATATAACCAGGTCACCATGCCCATCTCTCTTTCCTCTTCAGAATTCCCCCCTGTAAGATAAACTCAGTCGACATTACGAGGTCTCAGCTTGGGATATTGAGCTTTCCCATGGTTTGAATAACAACTGCTCGACCACATTGCTGGTCAAGCGATCACTTGGGAAAATCCAGTGTTTGTGGGAAAACTCACACTTGCTTCCCTTTGTAACCAGTGTCACCAAAATGATCTAAGCATTACCTGTGCCTGTACAGATTTTATTTTGGCCAGGGATCTGCAGCACGGGAATGCCTCCAAGTGGGTGCACAGCGGTGTCTGCTGGTTGCTCCTGGACTGAGTGGCAGCTCTCGCACACCCGTGCTGCCTTTCTCAGAGAGCCAAACCCTCCCAGAGCAGCGTCACCACAACAACCCTTCCTAACTCTGCTTTGCACTCTCAGGGCTCCTTTTGGAACTTGCTTTCCCAATATTGATGAGAAATTGTCATTGTCCCAGCACTGGTAGGAGCAAACCACGGTGGGCAGTTTCTTTTGAACCTCGGCCAGTTTCCTGCACAACATTTACCCTTTGCTGCCCTTCTTGTAATTTGTGACACTGTCATTCGTGCCTCTGCCAGGAATCCCCTCCCAGTCTCTGCTGCATTAAATGCACCTTCCCAGCCTTGTGGCACTTTCAAATAGCCCAGCTTTGGCTTCCCTCCTTTAAGTGGCGTTTTTCCTTTGTGACTTGTGCAAATCTGTCACATCCTGCTGCTCCACTCATTAACTAAAGTGCCTGTAATACACACCAGGCACTCTGACACATTTTTTATTTCTATCTTTCTGTTTTGACATGGGATGACCAAAACTGGCAGAAACAGGCAGAAATCTGAGCAGAGATGTGGCTGTGGCCAGAGGAGATTTGTCATTTTTATTCTTTATACATAGACAACCCCTCAAAATCTCTCCTCTTTTTTGAGGATAACTGAGATGTGACTTTTTTGCCCTGTTTCATGGTTTCATTAAAACCAGGGGCAATCACTTCCGTGGGATCTTGGACTAGGAATGAAATCGATGTTGAGCAGTGCCGGGTTGTCCCGTTCCAGCTGGGATATCCAGCCCCTGCTGGATCCTGTGCCGGTGTAACCCTGAAACCTGGGGGCTGCTCACACCGAGGGGAGACACAAATGAGCCCAGGATGTGTTGCTTTGCCTTTAGTCACCAGTTCTGTACAGCGAAAAACATTTCATACACTTTAGTTGGTGTTTTCTTCTGACTTGTCAAAGAGGCTTTAGGGCAGATTAAATAGTAACTTTGAAATTACTTAAGAATCAAAGTCTTATTTTTCAGTTGACAGAGATGGGGAAAGTCTAATTTTACTTGAAAAATCAGTTCTGATTCTAAGGTCATGAGGGCACTTTAGAAAATTTTGCTGTTATTCTTTTCAGTGCACTATTTGTTCCTGCAGTGAAAACCACATTTTATTCTCCGCTGTATACATTAGAAAAGTTTAATTTCTTCAGATAAGTATAAATTCAAATTCTCTCACTGATTTGTATAATAATATTTGGTCTATCACTTCTTTAGAGTGGCTTTCTTTTGGTTATTCAGAATGCATAACTGATTGAACACGCTTTTGTTTATTAATAAGAACACGATTCTCAATCAAATTTGTGACACATACTGTTGCAAATGTGAAATCCCCTTTCTATGGACACACAGCAGCGTTCTTGTTTTTTAATTCCCTTAAATATTTCTGCCAATAAAATGCTGTGAAGAAGCTGGAGGCAGATTTATTAATTGCAGTTTGATAGAGTCAGCTGGGGCTCCGTGGAAATGTTTTCTTCTAAACTTGTCCCTCACGTCAAGAAGGACCTCGAGGGGCCGGAGTGGGGCCCGGGAGGGGAACGGAGCTGGGGAGGGTCTGGCCTGTTCGATGGCACGGCAGGGAGAGGGAGGGAGCTGGGACCGTCCGGCCCTGAGCCTTTCCCCGAGGAGAGCTGCCCGCTCTGGGGCAGGCACCAGCAGTGCAGGAGCTGGAGGGTTCTGCCCTCTGCGCCAGCCGTGGTTACAGATCATCTTTTCCCACATGGATGAGGAGATCAGGGCTGCTCCTGCATCTTTTACGTCGCCCTGCATTGCTTTCCAGGGAAAAAAGCCCACAGACGATCCCAAACCAAGGAAGCATCCCCATCCATCTCCCACAGCATGACCAGCGCTCCTACAGAAGCTCAGCCCGACTATTAAAATGCCTTGTTAAATTTTTTCCCCCACCTCTCAGAGGTCTAAAATGAATGTTCAAAGGACACAGCAATGGCTGGGAAAAGTGAGCTTATTTAGATAGTGGGAATGTCTTTCCTGTGCTAACAGCAGTGAAAAGCCACAGATAAGGCTGGAAGCCTTAATGTTAATTAGACAGGAATTTCCTTAATTTGTCAGTCTGTTTTAAAAGTTGTAAATCCAAGAAGCAACAGATGGCTGAGGAAAAATGAGAACAGATTAAGACCTACATCCTCTCTGTAATGCCAGGTATTATGGAAAATATTTCTGAACACGGAACTTAAGCACTTTGATTGTTTGAGCGGCCGGGCTCTTTATCTGCTGTCTGTGCTGGAAGGCACTGGAGCACACACACCAGCCCCAAATGGATGTGTAATCCCATAACTATTCCCTGCTCTGCAAAGCTCTTAAGCGTGTCCTTCACCCCACAGAGCTCAGGGGCTTTGAACACATGGCCCAAGTTAAAGCACGTGTTGAAGTGCTTGTTAAATTGCTGTGCATCCCTAGCAGCGTGCGTTTGTTCCTGCCTAACCCCTGAGCTGTGTGTCCTAAGCCAGCCAGAAAGAAGGAATGAAAGGTTTGTAAACGTGATGTCAAATATCCAGTCTCTACTCGGAGATAAACAGGACCATCCCCTAAAATAAGCTCTGTTCATTTGCTTGTGCTGCTTTAGTGATTCCTCAATTTGTATCATTTTTCTTATCACTCCATGAATTATGCCTTTGCAGAAACGTAAAGGCCAATTCAGAAAGATAAAAAAACAACTGTTGGGGTCAGTGAGGAAATCTGTGAAGTTTTGAGAACAGTTTCTGGGGCTTGCCAAATTTCCCACATTTGAAAAATATGGAGAAGGAATTTGAAGAACTTCTTATCACTTCTGCAATCAGAGTCCCTCGTGCTGGCAGGTTTTTTTTAACAAGTTCTCATACGCTACCGAAGGCACCGAGGGAGGGAAACACATGGTGTGTTTTTCAGTTGGTGGGAAGAATGCCTTTCTCTGGCGCTCACAAATAAATGTGAATATGATGAGAACACATTACAGATTGCCAGTATCAGTGAGGAGCTGATAACGATTTCCACTGCCTGAAATAATGAAAATTAAATGTATAAAAAAGGGACAGATCCTGCACTTTATTGTATGAGCAGAAGTCCTCTGACACATTTGTGTGCCATGGTGAGAAGCTTTTGAATCAAAATTTTGAAAAAGCAAAAAACTACTATAGAGAACACAGGCAGATTTGAGTGGAGAAATATTTTGGTAATTTTTGAGCACCCTCCTTCAGTGAAGAGCTTCACCCAGCAGGTTTATCCTGCAGGAAGCCCAGGGACTGCAGCGGAGTCCTGGTGAATCACAGAATCTTGGGATGGCCTCAGTGGGAATGGCCCTTAAAGCTCCTCTGGTCCCACCCCTGCCCTGGCAGGGACACCTCCCACTGTCCCCGGCTGCTCCAAGCCCCATCCAGCCTGGCCTTGGGCACTGCCAGGGATCCAGGGGCAGCCACAGCTGCTCTGGGCACCCTGTGCCAGGGCCTGCCCACCCTCCCAGGGAACAATTCCTTCCCAATATCCCATCTATCCCTGCCCTCTGGCACTGGGAAGCCATTCCTGTGTCTTGTCCCTCCATCCCTTGGAAATTGTCTCTCTCCACGTTTCCTGTTGTCTCCTTCAGGCACTGGAAGACCACAAAGAGGTCACCCCAGAGCTTCTCTTTTCCAGGGTGAACCATCCCAGCTCTCCCAGCCTCTCCTCCCAGCAGAGCTGCTCCCTCCCTCTGCTCATCCTGGAGCCTCCTCTGGCCTGGCTCCAGCAGCTCCAGCTCCTTCCTGTGCTGGGCCCAGGGCTGGGGCAGCTCTGCAGGTGGGGTCTCACCTGGGCAGAGCAGAATTCCCCCTCTCCATGCCCCGGGAATGCAGAAGTGCTGCCGTGGATCTCCTCGGTGCCCTGTGCTGCTCTGCTCTCATGGAGCACGTGAGGCTCTTGGGCTCTGTTAACATCAGGGGTTATCCAAAATAGCTGAGCTTTAGTCAGTGCTCTGTAGTGAAGCCCTTGTGGAGGGTAAGCACTGCAACAACTGACACTGTAATTAGTGTGATGTAAATAAAACGATGGAAAAGTATAGAATTTACCTTCTCCAGGTAAGTGTGACACATCTGGTGGCTGCAGAGCGATTACTGCCGTTCCTCCAATGACTGCAGCAGCCAGGACCTCCCTGAGGTGGTTCCTGACACCACCCGGCCCCGGCAGAGCCCTTCTGACAGCCCTGACACAGGCTCAGCTGCACTCACAGCTCTTCCTGCTGATCCCTGCGGAGCACAGGGGCTGGGGGTGCCCCTGAGGGACAGGTTTATTCATGCCTGGCGTAAACTCTGCAGGTTCTAGACGCAGGTGCAGGGTACACCTGTAAATACCGTGGCAGAAGGCACCTTTAGGGTGGAGTGGGACTTCCACTGAAGGGAGGAGAGGGAGAAAATCAGAACCTTTAAGTCTAAAAGCCCCAACCAAACATGATGGTCTTTTTAAGACAATCCAGTTCAGTTGTAATAGTCTCAGAAACCTTAATGACGGAAACATCATAAATCTAGGGCTGTGTATTAATGCTCAAACAGATTTGTTGTGAGAGGCTGCTCTTTATAGGGACCGAGCCTGCAGCCAGGGAATACAGGGAGAACATCCAGGCTCCTGTGGGATCAAGCAGTGGCTCATATTTTGCCTTCTCCGCCTGTTCCGCCACACCCCAGCCTGAGGTGGGACTGGAAGCAAAACTTCTGGAATACACGAGGAAGACCATTCTTGTGGGATTGCCATCCCAGCCAAAACCGGGAAGCTTTGGAAAACTTGCCAAGGAAGGAAAAAAAAATCAGACTGCTAGGGAGAGTTTGCCAGCCTGGTTTCCAGGCCAAGGGGATTTGGAGCAGCATCCGAATGTTTCAGAGGTTATCCAAACCAGGCCAGGAGACTCTCACTCCCTGTTCACGCAGGAGTTCAGCCCTCTGAGCTGGGCTGTCGGTGAGGATGTTCCTGGATTGGGATGCTCATCAGCATCTCCAGCCTCCAAGAGCAGTGACATTTCCCATGGCCAGAGGAGCTGCTGTCCTGCTGACCACAAACTGCGAGTTAAAAAGGCTTCTCCCTGAAAACAGAGGAAAACAACCCACCAAGAAGCCATTCCTGGCATTTTTCTAGGGCAGGAGGGACCAGAGCTGCGTGCTCCTCACGGAGCAGCTCTCACGGATTGCCCCACAGAGGGGAATGCAAACGCAGCTTCTTTGGCTCTTAGTGGGATGTAAATGATCACCCAGCCGAGGTGGAGGCGTGGCAGCAGCAGATGTGATCCCATGTGGTTATGAGACATTGTAAGAAGCCGTGAGCTCAAATCCAGTAGGAATTGTTGAAGTCCTGCTGTAATGTTAAAGCAGAGGGAATATACCTCTTTAATAAATGTAAACACACCTATTTATCCCTCCTTTTACATTCTGGATGGGATCATTCTTTGGAAGTCCCAACGCAGGCTAATTACATTTGGTTTTTTGCATGTTTTGGGTCTACTGCCAGTCATTATGAAGAGACACTGAGTGGTTGGTTCATTGCCTTCATCTCCTGCTGCACGCTTCAGTAAAACAGCTCTAGTGCTGCCAGCTGGAGTTAGAGAAAACCTACTGAAATTTAACAGGATTATTAAATAGTCTACTTTTATCCATGTTTACTAATGTGAAGGTGGGTTTTTTCCCCTCTTTAACAACAGTCCAGGAGAACTGTGGTGTTATTGGAAAGAAAATACGGAGTGTATGGACAGAGACTTCTTACCTGCTGACAGGACCACGTGGGCTGGTGCTGAGGGGGCACTGGGTAAATGAACAATCCCAGTCTGTCACACGGCTGTCTTGGGCTACTGTCGTGACAAAATTAAGACAAGGAGGAAAATGCACCTGTGAGAGGAAGCTCAGTTCTCAACACAGACCTGATTTGTCCCTTTTAGACTCACCAGATGGGTTACTAAGGCTGAGCCATGGGGAGTTTATCTGAAAACTCTGCCTGCAATTGGGAGAGTAACAGGGAAGCTGAGCTTGGTGGGCTCCCAGGAGAGTTCAGATGTCCTGCACGGGAGAGGTGACACCCTTAGAGCCTAAGACAGGGCTGATATTTACGCTCCTAAGGATGCACTTGGTTTCCTCCCTACTAATAGAAGGTGTATTTTGGAAGCCACTGAGATATTCTTCTTGGATTTTAGGAACTGGCTTTGGACTTCCAAGAGGTTTGGTTGACTTTCCATGAGAAATGGAGCAGCTGCAGACCCGGCCTGGAAGTTTTCTCTGTGTCTGTGACTCAGAGATGGAAAGAAAGCGTTTATGGTTTTATTTCCATTTAACGTTCCCCTGTGCTCCGTGCACGCTCCATGGGCCTTGGGCTTGGAGTGGAGCACCCATGGGTTCTTCAGAAGACGCTGCTGTGCAGGCACAAATGTGCATTTCAGGAGCAAAGCACATCTGTGCTGCAGCGGGGCAGTTCAAAGCCGAGGAGGAGTTTATGGCAGCAGCTGCAGGTTGTCTTTGGTAATTAGGAGCAGAGCGAACTCCAGCACTTGACACAACAGGTTCACACAGAGCGATTAGGTAAAGAAACTTAATGTCTGCTTTTAATAACAAGAGCAAGTAGCAGAGGTGGCAAAGTGTTTTCAATGACATCATTTGCCCAGCTGTTTTACACATCTGTAACGTGCAACGTCGCTCCCATTCCGTAACACTTCATCCTTGCTCTTCCACACCTTTGGGATGAGGGATAAGGTTACCTGTCTGGAAGGGAGCAGCCTGGGAAGCATTTTTGTTTGTGGGTAGTTATCAGCACGGCTCACATTAAAGCCTTGGCCACGGAGCACTGCATTAGGTGTATTTTTTTGAACGTGCTAATTACTTCACTGTGAATTTGGCACTGAGGCGCAGGGCCCCGTGCTCTGGGCCAAGCTTACAGCCAGGAATGAAACATTTGCAGCAGCTGCAAAAATGTTTTTACTTATTTAGAGCATGCTAATGTTTTATAGCCATGAATAATGACAAGCCAATAAATCACTCATTAATTTGTAATGCTGGAGCTTCCCCTCAGATGCGACGTCTGAGGCAGCGATGGCACGGCGAGGATGAGTTTGGTGGCTGCTCTGTATTTATAGGCAGGGACAAGAACTGACTGCAGATAGAGATCTGTTCTAACTCTGGTTAAATCCAGCAGGATTCCCTTCTCAGCTCCTGTTGTCTCCATTGTAAGGATGGAGAGACTATTTACAGGAGCTTGCGGTGACAGGACAAGGGGGGGTGGCTTCAAACTGAAAGGGAGTGGGTTTAGATCACAGATTAGACAAAAAAATTCTTCCCTGTGGGCTGGTGAGGCCCTGGCACAGGGTGCCCAGAGAAGCTGTGGCTGCTCCTGCATCCCTGGAAGTGCCCTGGAAATCCTGAAGGCTGTGCTGTGCAGACCGATCATAGAATCACAGGATGGTTTGAGTTGGAAGTGACCTTAATGATCATTTAATTCCAACTCTCTGCCATGGATGATCCTAAGTCTTCCTTTTTGGCTTTAAAATCTATGAACGCTTCCTATAGCTTGGAAATATTGCAACTCTTAATGAATCTGAGCCGGAAAGAGCAGGTGAAAAATGCAGCGCTGCGAAGCTCAGGGGTGTTTGTGTTGGTGCAGCCCAGCAGAGGAGGGGTTAATGCCCAGGAGCGTTCCTGCAGCGGTGCCTGGATCCGTCCCGGGATGCAGAGAGCTCAGGAATCCATCCCGGGATGCAGAGGGCTCAGGGCTCCCCGGGATGCAGCGGGCTCAGGGATCCATCCCGGGATGCGGAGGGCTCAGGGATCCATCCCGAGATGCAGAGGGCTCAGGGCTCCCCGGGATGCAGAGGGCTCAGGGATCCATCCTGGGATGCAGAGAGCTCAGGGATCCATCCCGGGATGCAGAGGGCTCAGGGATCCATCCCGGGATGCAGAGGGCTCAGGGATCCATCCCGGGATGCAGAGGGCTCAGGGATCCATCCCGGGATGCAGAGAGCTCAGGGATCCATCCTGGGATGCAGAGAGCTCAGGGATCCATCCCGGGATGCGGAGGGCTCAGGGATCCATCCCGGGATGCAGAGGGCTCAGGGATCCACCCCGGGATGCAGAGGGCTCAGGGATCCATCCCAGGATGCGGAGGGCTCAGGAATTCTCCTGCCTGGAATGCAGCGTGCTGCAGTCTGCAGAGCGGGGCGGCTGCCAGGCCATTTAGCAGGCGGCTGTTTTTGTTGAAAAGGCAGCCTGAAAAGTTAAAACCTTCTGATTTTTGAAAATCAGCTGGAGAACATTATAGTCACGCAGAACTGAAGGCAGACAACTCGTTAAAATTAGCATGGGCCGTGATTAAAAACATGCTGAGGGAAAAAGACCCTGAGAAAAGCCAGACTCTTGGAAAGCTCCTGACATTGCTAGATGCTGAAATGGAAACGAAGCTTGCTAATTGATTTCAGTAATTGCTGGGTAACTACGCCCTGCAGGAGGTACCAAAGCCCGTGGTCAGCTCCCACCCTGGGAACAAAGGGAGGACCTGGACAGGGGGAGCAGGGACGCAGCTGGGGCCAGACCTGCTCCTCCTTCCCAAAATCTTGTTGGGCTTTCGCTTTTCTGGGTGACAGCTTTGCCCCTTGTGCCAGGCAGCGCTTGCTGGCTCTTGGCATTCCCTCTCCAGAGTCCTGTGCCACCCTGGAGCGCAGGCCTGGCCCGTGCCCTGTGCAGGCTCATACCTGGGCCACCTTTAAGCTCCAGGTTACACCTGGAGGAGGGAAGTTCGGGGGGGAATCTCAGAGCTGAGTTCAGCCCTGCTGTGGGTTCACGTGCTGACCACGGGTGATGCTGGCAGGCTTGGGGGAAGAAAGTAGGGGAAAACTGGGCATTCTGGGCCTGTACCAGCTGGTATTGGGATGGGATGGGTCTGGCATGACCCTCCCAGCCTGATTTCCATCTCTGCATTGCTCTCTGCAGAGACCAGCTGGTATTGGGATGGGATGGGTCTGGCATGACCATCCCAGCCTGATTTCCGTCTCTGCGTTGCTCTCTGCAACACTGGAATTATTATTTGTCAGCAAAACTCCCTCTGAACCTGCTGCTCTCGGCCCGTCCCTAAGGGTCAGCACAGCGAGGAGCGAGGTGAGGAGCAGCCCCCGAGGCCTCAGCAACACCAGTGCTGGCAGGGGCCGTGGGATCTGCAGGCAGCAGAGTCGGGACCGCTGCTCCTGGTGCAGGTGGCGGTGCAGGTGCAGGGTGGAGGGTCAAGGAGCACATCTGGGAGCGCATCCCTGCTCGCTGTCCGGCCTCCTGGGGCGGAGGTGCCTCCACGTGCAGGGAGTGCAGTCAGAGCAGCTCTGTGGCGGTGCACAGGGACCGTCCCTGCCAGAACAACGGGGCTGGCACGGGTACCTGACCGAGGAATTCCTCTGCTGGCTGGTGTGGCATTGTTCCATTTGCTCTGGAAAATACGCTGGACTTCTACAAGGGTTGCCCCCAGAAGTGCCAGCAGTAACCTTTCCTCAAAATAAACACCATTATGGCCTGAACACTCCCTGCATTCCGGCTTCAGGCGAACAAACAACCGGAGTTAACCCCTCTCCTTTTTGCACTATGGGGTCTGATTTTGGGTTGGACAGCTTGGACTTGATGGTCCTGGGGGTCTTTTCCAACCTCAGTGACTCTGGGCTTCTCTGATTTCTCCCTGCAGCACCGCAGGGAGCAAAGGGCATCCCAGGAGTCCTGTGGTCCAGGGCAGGACTGGTGCTCAGCAAACTCTACCCAGACCTTGCAGAAAACAGAGTGATGGAAATGAAAAATTAGAATTAACTGCTGGGTGGTGTGTTCCTGTCTGGGTAATTCGTTGTTTAAGCAGAGATTTCTGGGGCATTGATGGTTTTTTAATGGGAAATTGTTTGCCTAGAGCTGGTAGATTGCAGGAATCCAGAATGGTGACGGTGATGTTGCTGCCTTCACTTGGTTTGCACTCCATTCACACAAAACTTCTTAATATGTTATAAATATAAATAAATTCCCTTTGTTTAGTGCATCAGGACTGTGATATTGCAAACAATGGGTAAAGATATTGAAGAGAATATTTGGATTTCCTACGTTGGAAAGATGTTGTGTGACCCACTCAAGGTAGAGGGGGGTTGCTGTTTCAAGTTTGAGCCGTGGTAGGAGGTTTGATGTAAAAACAGGTGAATTAAGCTTCAAAAGCTTCCAATCAGATAAAATGCGGAACAGATTAAGTGCAGTAGACTGGCACTGTTTATTAGAAAATGGCCTATGAAGGAAAATTGGCTAAACTTTAAAGAGGTGCCGGAGTTGGCTCGGGGGGGAGTGAATATAACTTTACATAAAACTAAACATAAAACTTTAAGCCCAATGTGGATGAGTGATAAGTTGTTAAAGTTAATTGTGAGTGAAAATAGAGCTCCAAAGCGTGCGGGAGCAGGGCAGTCTGGGGCTGGGAGGGGGGTTTGTAGGGACAAAGCTGCTACACAAGAGGAGCATCTGAGGGGCAAACCGAGGGAGAAGTTAAAGCCATTAAACTCAGGAATATTCTGATGAATAAAGATGTGGAGTGGGGCACAGGGACTGCTCTGGGGACACTTTGTGTTCTGGGAAAAAATCCCCAACAGCTCCCCAGGGATTCAGCTCCATTTAACGCTGTGCCACCACAGGGGGCAACTCTTCCAAGGAACTGTAAACGGAAAAAATTCAGTTATTCCGTGTATATACAAATGGCTAGCAATTAACAGTAATTACCCTGTCCCAGCATTTCTGTAACTGTGCAAGGGTAACTGTGATTCCACGCTGCATGCTGGGCCCCTCTAGTGATGTATGTGGAGGTCACACAGGGTGTCAGTCCTGTGTCTGTAGGACATGGAGCCAGGTCATAAAAAGGCCTCTGAATGAAAGGTGTCCGGTCAGAGGTGGCCACAGATGTGACTGGAGCATCACAAAATGCACTGGGAGGGTGGAGCATCTATAGAGAACACTGATATAACACCTGTGGAGAATAC